>KV441942.1:17292-90757 GCA_001650995.1 Gongronella sp. w5
GCACGCTTTTCGAATCGATAAAGAGCATAGATGGCGATAAACCCTGCAAGCGCCATAAAGACGCCGCCGACGACGCGCGACACATGGTCGCCAAAGTTGAGCAAGCTGAGCGCGACGCTGAGTAGCAAGGCGCAGAATTGAAGCCAAGAGATGAACGTGCGCTCGTTGGCAAAAAAGGTCTTTGGCTCAACGCGCACCTTGACCTTTTGGCGTTTGGGTGAGGTGTCTTCCTCGACGGGCATGCCCACAAGTGAATGAGATTTGGGGGTGGTGGAGATGCGGCCATCCTGGTTGTTTTGCTGCTGATGTGCGCTGTTTTCTTGATTCATCATGTGCATGGGCGACGCCGCGCGCACGGACGCGGCGAGTTTCTCATGGGACGACGCCAGACCGTGCTGCATCTTGTTGAAGAACTGGCCAATGCGCTGCTGCGTGTCGCGAAGGTGCTGCTGCTGATTTTGCGAAAATGGGCTGCTGGCACGCGACGATCCGGATGTTGGAAGCTGATTGGATGCCGGGGACGCGCCACGCGCCGTGGCGTTGGAAGGGGACGACGATGATGGCATGCGGACGAGCGTGTAGTCCTTTTTGGGTGGCGACAGCATGATGCCAGGGTCTTCGTACGATTCGCGCCGTTGCGACGAATACGACGCCGACCCAGGCGATTTCGCCCCTGAACTGCGAGTCGGCGGCGGCGGTGACGAGCTCTGGTGTGCAGACGACGTGGGTGATGGCGACGATGATGCAGATAAATGGGCCAATTGCGGGCTTTTGAGATAATCCTTGGATGGCGGGACCGGTTGGTGGTGCTGAGATTGGATGCTGTGTCTTGACCCGAGGGTATGATTGCTGGATTGTCTGCTGTTGCTGCCGGACGTTCGGCCATGCGCGTTGGCGGCGTTCACAACGGCGTGTTGGTGCGCACGTTCTTGCTCCTCAATCATGGCGCGCCTGTACCGGCCATCAATCAGCGGTTTGAAGCTGCGCGACCGCGTCAAACCAATGTTCTCGGCGCGCGGCTTGCGGATATCGACATTGAGCTCGGCGAGCCACCATGGGAGCAAAGGAAGACGCGAACGGTAAAAATGACAGGCGCCATGCAGGTATTTTGAGAATCTTGGAACTTCGTGAACAAGATGCGACTCAACAAGCGACGTGAGCCATTGCGGTGGCTCCTGCCCAAGATGCGTTTGTAACTTGGTTTCGAGAACAGCATAGGGAAATCGCAAAATGTCGGTGTCCTTGACATAGGCAAAGGGAAAATCGATACCCACGTCGGTACGGCGCCAATTGTACGTTGGTTGGCGGCGTATCTGGCCATCGAGGTGGTCCTCACGCACATACGTCAGATCGGTGTCCAACGAGATACGCAATCGCTGGTCATCGGGCAGCTGAAACGCCGTGCGATTGTAAAACACGCGCACAATCGGCTCCAGACGCCGCTCCTTCATCGACACCTGCACACCCTGCGCAATGAATTGAATGTCGTCGACAACCTTGCTATCCGCATTCTTGTTACGCAAATCTTGCGCAATTTGCTCCGCCGAGTGCCGTCCAACGGTAAATGCGTTCACCTGCGATTCATCCAAGCGAAATCGGTCCTTGACAGACGTCCCATTCAACCATGGCGCATGGTGTGTCTTGCGCTCAATGTATACATCGCGGCTCGACGTTTTCCCATACCTGTACAAAAAGAAAAAAAGAAAAAAAAGGGAGACTCCCCGTGAATACATCGAAAAAAGGGGGGAGAGAAGTGGGTGCCCGGAAACGGAGGGGCGGAATAAGGGGGGCAAGACGAGGAGACAAAAAAAAAGGGTCGTTGGGTGGCTGGCCCATCACACACGCGCACACACAAACATTGTGCGCATCACGTCCACTCCTTTTTTTTTTTTTAACTCCTCTCAGTTCCATCGCGTACAATTGGCGCGTACGCCCCCTGAATCCCCCCATTGCCCTTTTCGGCCATTCATGCAAGGCATTGAATGCCCGCTTGGGGTGCCTTGCCGCGCGTCTTTTTTTTTTTTGCTCTTTTTTTTGTTTTTTTTTTTTTGGAGGGGGAAGGGAAGGGAAGGGGATGGTGCTTACCAACGATAGCGAATTGCCTCTGCACCCTCGTCGCGCTGAAGACGGTTGGTGTACAGATCGAAATTGTCATTGTCAAAATAGACGCTTGAGATGGCCGAGTCGGAGGGTTCCCATTTCTTGTTCTTGTCAAAGATAAGGACGGGCAGATGCAGCATGATGATGGCCTTGACCTCCGTGATGTTGTCGGGGTGGATCCAATATTTGGCGGTGGCGCGCTCAAAGGCGTTTTGTTCGGCGCCTGCTGTCGGGTTGCCGGCGCTTTGGTGGCCGCGATTGCGGCAAATGTCGTGTAACGCCGAAATGTAGATGATGGCCACGTCGAATCGCTGCTTGTCGAGCGGCTTCTCACGCAGCTTGGCGACGTAGGCTTGTTTAAGCTGCAGACCCGTCCATTTGTCGTGTTTCTTGAGCAGCTTTTGGATGGCCGTGAAATTGACGCGCGTGAAGCGCGACAGGTCGTTGACATCGAATAAAATCTCGGTGAGCGCTTCATCCATGATGCTGTAATTGGCGTCGGATGCCATGGTCGGGTTCTTTTGCAGCGTCTGGATCGTGCGCTCACAATACAGGATGCGTGCGTCAATCTCTGTCAGCTTGGCATTGATAAAGTCGTACACCTTGGACAGCTCATTGTCCATCAGAATAATAAACTCTTTCTCATCTTTGTCGTGCCAGCCGTGGTCCAACTGACGCGACTTTAGCTCCTCCTTGAGCACGTCATACGACACGTACGACAGCCGCCACGGGGCAAAGATGTTTTGCTGAAGCTCGAGTCCGTATTTCATCAATGAAGAGTGGCAAAGATGATGTCTTTTTTTTTTTTTAAGTGGAAGCACGCGCAATCAAAAAAAAAGAGGATGGATGGGGCAGTGGTGCAAAAAGAAAATCAAAAATATCAAGAGCGAGGCGCGTGACGATAAAAAAATTGATACACTTGCTATAATACAAAGAGGTGAGCGAAGAAATGTAAGCGCGTCAAAGGGGCGGAGAAGAGGAATCAAAAAGCAACAAGAGAGAAAAGAAAAAAAAAAAAAGGAAAAAAAGAGAATGATGACGGACCTGGGGAATTAAGATGGCCAAAAGAGAAAAAAAAAAAAGGGGTGGGTGTGCGTGGGCAACGAGGGAGAGGAGGACTGATTCCTCAGGTTTTGAGTCCGAATCATGACGATCCAAGAGGGAAATAAGGGGTGGCGCAAAAAAAAAAAAAAAAAAGGATGGCTGTTTAGCTGCTGCAAGAGCGACCAAAGAAACAAACCGGCCTAGCAGATGCCCTCTATTTTTCTTCCCTCTGTCGCTCTTCATGCAGGGGTGGTATTTATTTTGTTATTATGCTATTTTTACATGCGATTTTTCAATGCAAATGGGATGCACACGCATCAAAAGCATCATGATCAGCAATGCTTTTGCCTGCGCGCCATGTTTAATCATCAAGTTGCCAAGGCTTCTCGACATGATCACACATACACACATACACGCACTCTCAGTGCCCTGGGGTGCAAAGGGGAGATTGGGTGGCCATAAAAAGAATGACGGATTGGCTGTGATCGGAAAGCCAGACCCGCAATAGTGAGGGGGAGGAGGCACCCCCCCCCTTGTACCGCCCCTTTTGAGCTTCGGCTAACTCTATCGCGCTCCTATTTCATCGCCCGGTCAAGGTCCTCCTCGCTCCCCCCCTTTTTTGAGTGCGTGGATGGGCAGTCTCACAAAAAATAGAAAAATTGGCCTTCTTTTTGTATCTTTTGACAAGGACGATAGGTTTTTGGCCGTTCGACCCCATCCATTGGGCATGTTATCACGGCTCACAAACATGTCTGCGCGACATACACACACACACACAAAAAAAAAAAAAAAAAAAAAAAAAAAAAAAAAAAAACGAAAATAAATCACGAAAAAGATGGTCAACCTGCCTTCCTTTTGGCGTCATGCCTACTTCTCCTGCATATGTGCCTTCTGCACAATAACGTTCAAAGGGATTGAGCTGCCTTTGTACTGTCAAGAAGCACACACGAGCTCACGCGATTGATTAAAAGGAGGGAACGCCCAATCATGCTGGGCAAACACCGTCATCTCACGTCTTTTCACCTTCTTTTTACGATGACCAAGGGCCATTTTTTTATCTCACGCACAAGCACACGCATGAACAATGAGGAGTCCGCGCCGTTCTCACACAAGCCCTAACAGAGAGAAAAAAAAAAGGAGGCATTAATATGGCACAGGGTAATTGATTTTCTCCTTGCCCACTAGGCCTGCCACCGCGGCAAAAAAAGGTCCTACGAGCTGCCTCCATTGTGCACGCGTGCGTGAGCGTCTGGACAATCGTTTCGTTTTAATTTGACAACAGTGGCCATCGAAAAAAAAGAGGCACACACACAAGGCAAATCGCCCTTTATCCTTGAAATACCCGAAATTGATTTTTTTTAATACGCGTCTCCCTGTGCATGACCATTGAGCGTAGCACAAGAGAGCTAAAAAGTGGGTGAGGAGGAGATGGAGGAGGCCGTTTTTGTCAAAAAAAAGGGGATATCTGCTATACACACACAACAAGAGAGAAAAATCGAGGTCACCTAGCCAGGTTTTGGCGGTGGCTGTCGATGATGATGCTGAGGACAGCCTGCTGTGCGTGGCTAGTGCAAGCCAAGTCAATGGCAAACAGGGAATCCAGCTCGTCACGTGTCAATGGGTCGCTGCCGTGATCTGTTGAGGCGGCATTCATGTAGCACCATGGCAGCAGGATCCATGGCAGCCGCTGGTGCTTGATGAGAGTGCGATAGACATGACCAAACACCCAAGCAGGCACCGGGCGAGCATCGGCCGGTTTTTGGCGCGGCGCCGTCCAGGAAAAGGGCCAATTGGAAGAATAAAACAAGTCGCGGATCGTGTGGACCAATTGACACAGGCTGGCCGACTGTCGTGTAAAGAAAAACACCATGAGGCGCGGATCCATGGCTTCGAGCGCGTGGCCGTCTGTGTGCGTGAGCCATTCCTTGTTGTGCGCAAGCAACGGCATCCAATCGCGTAAAAACAAGAGGGACGGCGGGAACCACACACCGCCGTGCTCACGCAGCACTTCAAGGCCCAACAGCCACGGCGGCAACGCGCCCAATTCGTCGAAAATCGCATTTTCAAGCCGTTCACCCAAAACAGATTTGAATGTTTGCCACACTGAGCCTTCTATCAAGTCGCGCGCGGCATCCTGGTCCTCGACCCACAGTTTGAGACCCAGATGACAAGCGCGTGTGGCCTGCGTAGCGGCAAAAGATTGGATCATGAAGCCAAACTGCTGTTGGTCCATATCAGCCAGCCAATGTGTATGGAACCAAAGCGTGCCATTGAGACTGCTGATCCCGTCGCAATAGGAATTCGGCCCAATGGAGCGTGCAAAGCCGAGACATTCATCCATTGACCGCAGTAAAATGTCCGGGACGATCAATGGCGCTGGCCGCCGCCTCGCTGGTGCCTCCGCAAGGTGCTGACACTCGGGCGCAAGTGTGTGCGCTGGACGGAACGCGCGCCACGGCTGGTTCAACCACGGCTTCCAATTGACGCGCACGTTCCAGTCTATTGTGTAAACGAGAAAGAGCGCGACACACGGCAACACAAGACATAGGACGGCAATTTTGGTCTTTCGAAAACGCATAGTCTACGAAGAGTCAAGCGATGGAGCCTGAGGCAAGGGGGTGGGGTGGGGGGAACGTGGAGGAGACAAGACAGAAAAAAAAAACAGGCATTGTAAACAATCAAAAAAAAAAAACAATTTGATAAAAAAAAAGCGAGAGATCATGCGACCCTTGAAACCTTTCCCCACGATCGGGATGATCGGCGTGACCCAAAGGACACCTGGCTCGCTCCATTGGAGCACGAGAATCAATTGATAAGAGCAATTCAATGCCTTGAATTTGAGGTTTTTGCTCAAGGTCTATGATATGACACTCGATGCTCTCTTTTCTTCTTTGATCTAACAAATACCACGTGTTCCATGCCTATGGGTCATTTCAGAGCCAGTCTCTGATGATGCAGCGGTGTTCACTGTTGCGAAAACATGGCGAAACGCGTCCCGATGCACAAAATGCGTGTCGTTAGATGTCGTTCGGTCGTGATCCTGGGGTCGTCCATCTTTATTTTAATAGAGGTTTAAGCACATATGATGAGAGGGAAAAAGAGGGCAAAGAAGAGCAAAGTATGAAAAAGAAAGAAAGTACAATATGGGATGAAAAAATGAGAAATGGGAGTAAAGGATGATGGGCAATTTAAGATTGCTTGCACTCGGGAGCATTTTCTTGCTTGGCGGGCTTCTGCATAAAAAAAAAAAAGAAAAAAAAGGATGTGTGTGTGGTCAGCGACAAGAAACAAAAAAAAAAAAGGGGGATGGCAACAATTTGGGTTTTACCTCGTCGTCATCATCGTCGTCATCATCATCATCGTCATCATCGTCCTCGTCCTCCTCATCGTCTTCCTCCTCGCTGAATTCGTCAAATTCACCCTCATCCTGGTCAAAGCCGTCGTACTCGAGCGCCTTGCCGGTGAAATAATCAACAGCATGGGGAATGATCTTTTCCTTGAATTCTTCGCCTAATAAATACAAAAGGACGCGTCAGAAGGCTTTTTTTTTTTTTCAAACCATTGAGGGGTGTTTTTTTTTTTTTTGTTACCCATTTCATAATCGGCTTCCAACTTGGCATCAAGGCCCTCAGCCTCCTCGAGGTCGAGATCCTCGTCGTCGTTGGGGAACGAGGGGGGTTGGAAAAAGTGGAAGAACGAGTCGGTGGGGACGGTGCGCTTGACGACGCGGGTCTTGTTGGTGCCCTTGTGTCGCTGCTTGCGTTCCTCGACGGTGACAGTGAGGTTCTTGCCTTCCTTCCAGGCAATGTCACAACCCTCGGCGTGATCGTACACGAAATTGCCGGCGTACGCGTGGTCCTGGTAGTAGTACGTCTTGGTCAGCGTGGAATTGGTGAAATAGTCATTGGCGTCGAATTGGAATTCGAGCTTGAACCCGGGCTGGTCCAAGTAGGACATGCGAATGTCGACAAGGTGCTTGAGCGCGTCCTCGTCGGCGTCCGTGATCGTCTCGGAGATGTGAGGGTGGTTCTTGAGCAACGTCAGCCAAAATTCAGGAATGCCCTTGGTGGTGTCGTCCTCTTGCTCGCCCTTGCTCTCGTCCTGGGCCTTTTCCTTTTCTTCCTCAGCCTCTTCCTCGTCGGACTCTTCATCCGCCTTGGCACCAAGCTCGACTTCCTCGTCCGTGGGCTCAACCGCGCCCTGGATCATCTGCGCACGCTTGTTGTACAATGGCTTGTACAGCTCCAAGTACTTTTTCTCGAGCGCAAGCACCTCCTCCTGGAATTGCATCTCCAGATCGCTGTGCTGCGATTGCAAATACTTGAGACCATTGATGCGGCGCTGGACAGAGGGAGGCAACGACTCCACATAGCCCGACGAGCGACCAACGAGCGTGCCAAGCTTGCCTTGCAGCATGCTCAACAACGCAGGGTTGTTGAACGCACCAGAAAGCGCAGACTTGATGTCAGATGCTAAAAAAAATCGATCGAAAAAGAACAAAAAAAAAATGAGAATGAGCTGATGGCCCGTTCCATCGCCCCCCCAAAAAGTGCCCGTTCCCATCGTCCTTCCCCCGTCCCCACCACACGCAAATCAATTCGTCTCCCTCCCTCCTCATCACAGCAAAAATGCTAATTTTACGACCCACACAATGAATTAGCAAGCTTTACCTCCGGCAGAGTCTTCAGCAATGGTATCAATGACAGGGCGATAGCTAGAGGTGATAGGAGCCGGGTTGCTGGGGGTGTTTTGAGGCGTGGGAGCCGAGAACTTGTCCAGCTTCTTGATATCAACACCTAAAAAATCACAGTGTTAGCTCCGTGCACACATGAAAATACAAAAAGAGCCTCGCCCTACCTGACGACGAGTTATCCATGGGGATGGGTTATAAAATAAAAGGTACAAAAAAGAAGGAAGAAAAAAAAAAAAGACGGGGCTGGCACTGAAAATTTTTTTTATGTAAACGGCCGCGTGTGTACAGTTGCACAAAATTGAGAGACAGGTTAGAAGGTCCGCCGACCCAAGACGACGAACGAGCCAAATTTGGCCAATAGAACTTGGAATGCCGATTTTTCCCCCTTGCGTGTGCAGCATCCAAAAAAAAAAAAAAAAGACTGCGCCGCTGAGCGTGCCGCCGTCCCTGGCTGTTTCGACAACCTAGAACGTCTCAGTGGCAACATGGGGCCACGTTTAGAGGAGCCACGCGTCATGCATTCTTATGCATCAAAACATTTCCCCTCCCAGGGCATGCAACTGGCTGTCACAATCCCGGAATCGCCATTTTTACGCATCATCCCGCCATTTTTTTTTTGTCTCGTGAGCTTTCATTCTCGCCCCCTACTGTACCGCAGAGAACTGCGACACTCCATCACCGTTTTCACTTGCCTCGAGAAGGTATGATCATCTTGTAAATTGGATTTGAAGTGTTTGTCACTTTGGCTTCATTTGAGAGCGGGCAAACTTTGTTCAGAGCCCACCACCAGGCAAGTATGACAGAACGCCATACGCACCTCTTTCCACTGGGGTCGATTCCATGGCGATTGTGCAGCGATTTGGCTAGTTACCTCTGAATTTGTAAAAATTAGAAAAAATGTCGAAATTCTCGAGAACGGCCTGATCAACTTTTTATTCTTACTTGTTTTATGAAAAGAGAGAGCTTAAATACCATTTTAAGCTTTCCACTGGCGCATCACAATCCGTGGATGGCGTGCAATCACCATTTCAAAAATCACGGATTTACCAAGGGGTACAGTCGTGAATTTGAAAAAACTGAAATTTAGGTTCGCAGATCGCCACGCCATTCAACCACATGATCAAGCACCTCATTTATCGCTCTGTCATCAATTAAAAACCAGGGATCCATTCTCTAGTTTCGGCGTAATGGGCGTTTTAGGTCATATTTTCGGCTCAAGGTCATCACAACGAAGAGTGCCTGTATCTTCATGAAACTTGCACCATCAGAAAAGGCATGGAATGGCGCATACATGAGCATCGGTGATCACTGAAAAAAAGCGAGCATTGGAGGAAATATCGCGCTTCAAAAGTTATTATGATTTTTGGCGCGTCAAGAAAGCGCGTCAGCTTGGTATTTCCTGTTCGGCTTTTTGCTTTACATTCATGCAATTGAAACATTTCTTGCTAATGGGCGCGTCGGCGCGGCTTTATGAGAGCGTTTTTCCTATGCAATTCGCCGCTGAAGTTTAATTGATAAACGCCCATTGCTCGTTAACGAATCGATGGATCTCCTTGCTTTTTTTTTTGTTTTCCGTGGTTTCTCCATTCAGGCACTCTTGTGTGTAAGTTTGGTGCCATTCTGCCAACCCATATTTCGATTTCCTCTCGAGTACTCAAAATGGCTCATTTTTTGATTTGCATGTAGTACATTCCAAATCGTTTGTGACGGCTGCAAAAGACGTCCCGCTCAATTTTTCTAGCTCGAAGTTCATGTCCACAAGTGTTTCGGCGATTGGACGGCTCTTTTTTTGTGAAAAAGCAAGCTCGTGCCTCTAAAAACGAGGTATATTATATTTAGCACCTTTTAAAACGCCAATGAGAGAGTCTACAGCAATCGCAACGCACGCGCATAAAATTTGCCTGAGCGAGCAAGCGCGTTTTGCGTTTGCGACGCGAGAATTCACGCGCCGAAAAAGAAAAAAATAGCGACAAACGGAATACGCCAATACGCGTTCCGCCAGTTCATTTTTTTGACTACTCTACCGCCGACGATTCGAACGGGAGAGGTGAAATCCAATGACTGAGATGTTTATCATGTCGGTCAACGAAGAATAGTATCCGTCTCAATGTTGGCAAAAATCATTTTTTCGCCTTTTATTTGATGCTTGTTGCGCTAATATCGCTTTATGATGGTGACATCTGATGCCTCGCCGATGTGTGTGACGATGTTGGCTAATAGTGTTTTTGCTGACCTGTGTTTGACATCTCGATTGGCGGCCAATGTCTGAAATTTGTAATCCTTTTCGATTTTGCACACCATCGTGAAATGTTTTGGTCAATGGAGGGTCAAAACGAAGGGATATTCGTCTAATAATTCTTAAATATCTTTTCTCGTTTACTCTTGGAGGTCGATGGGCTGCAGAGGCTGTCCTGCGACGATTGTGTATGCTCAAATGGCTGCCCTTGCGTTTTGGACGGGCGCGGCCGCGGCCTACAGACGACGAACACGCATTTCAAGCTCCGCTCGAGCGCCTTTTTTGCTCCTTTTTTTTTTTTTTTTTTGTCATTGTGTGCCCTGTTTCTTCTTTCACACATTTTTTATTTTTTATTTTTTATTTTTTTTTCTACGGCATCGGTTGCTTGTTGCCTTTTTCCGCCTGGACGCCGTGCTCTTTTCGTGTTTATTCACCGTTTCCGAGCTCTTACAGCGTCCTCTTGTTCTTTGCCTGCCCTTGTTGCATTGTGTTTAGGATATGCGGAAGGCCAGTTCCGTGATGAAGAAGACGTTCACCCCTTCTACGCCGGCTCCCATGAAAGCCTCGTCGTCCAACACCACGGCCAGCACGGGTGATACCGCGCCGGCACCGACGGCAACCACGAGCGCCGCGGTAGCGGACTCGTCGCGCGACATGGACGACACGGCCGTGACGACGACGGCGGCGGCGGCCACCGCCAAGGAAGACCGCCCTGAGAAGCTGCGCAAGAAAGCAAAGCCCTTTCTCGACGACAAGCAGAAAATCAAATCTAGACTGCAAAGCCTGTGGAGCTACCTTGGTAACAAACAAAAAGAAAAAAGGCAAGAAATGCACGAAAAGAGGCTCATTTTATGGCTCATTTAGATGCCATCAACTCGTTTGACCAATGCCGCTTTGTCCAGGAGCACCCTGACCAGGTGTTTTACGTTGTCTACGAGTCGTGCATCCAACAAATCGACAAAATCAAGCGTAAGAACCTCCAAAAGACCAAAAAATGAAAGAAAAACGAAAAAAACGCGAAAAACGCGATGAATGATTCTCACGCGTTTCTTTCTGTGATTAGAACGACACGACCGGCCGCAGACATGGCACGCCAAAGAACTTGTGCAGCTGCAAAAGACGCTTTTGCTGCTGCGCAAAGTGTTTTTGTTTGTACCCGACATGATGCGCAATGGATGGCAACGGCAGAACATTGCGACGCTGCTGGCGCACATCCTGGACCACGGCAATCACATTCGGTTACGCGCATTAGGGTTCCATCTGCTGCTGCTGTGGCTCAATGACCAGGTCGTCGAGTATCCCGAGTGCATGCACCTGTTTTCTAATGCGATCTCGCTTGATCTGTTCATCATGGACGATGTATCACCCACGGCAGCCGCCACAGCCGCCGCACACCAAGAGGCAGAGACCGCCACGACCACCGACGACTCAACCACGCTCATGACCACCTTCCCGTTTGTCAAAAAGCTCAGTGATCGCCATCCGGAGCGCCTTGCAGGCTATGGCCATGTGCGCAGCGATCGCATCAAGCAGTCCAAGCTTCAATTGCAGCAGACACTCATTAAAGGTAACAAAAAAAAAAAGTAGAAAAAAAAACACTAAAATCGAGAAAAACGCGACCAACAGGGCAAAAACCAACACGCGTTGACACCCCACTTTCCCACTTTTTCTTTTTTACAGGTGACGACCACGACCCGCTATTCCCGAGCTCCACGCCACCGACGTTCCACGACTCGCTCGTCCTTTTCAATATTTTTATCACGAATTTGGTGCGTTTGGCGTCTGTGGCAGCCGGATCGCCGCCACCACCCGACAGTTACGACTACCCCGACCAATGTGACACGGATGACGGCATTGCCACGGGCATTGGCATCGATGCTGCCACAGCTAGTGCGAAATTTCTCTTCAAAATCTTCCGGACGCACTACATGACCAAGTTTGTGCCCATCGTTGCTAATGCCGTGCATGTCGAGGGCGCAGCCAGTGCGGACGACGACCAGGGTAACGAAGAAGAATTGGGCCCATGGGGGTGGCACGTGCTCACCTTTTTTATTTTTTTTTTTTTTTGCCCTTTTCTTAGTGGTTGGGTTCACGACATGCCCACCAAGTATCTTGCGAACGGTGTTGCGGTTTTTGATAGGCTATTGTCTTGATAACAATCACAGTGCGCAGGTGTACTGGCCCAATTTGCCGGCGCAAGCAACGTCGTCACCGGCGACACCGATTCTAAAATCAATTGTGCTGTCGTCGCACGAAACACGTGAATTGCTGCACGAGATGCTGCGTCAGTGCATGCTGCTGCCAACGACCAACACGCACTATTGGGACATCACGCGTGGCGCGATCCACATCCTTGGCGTGTGGGTCCTTGGCAACGAGGACGAGCGACCGTCGTTTTTGCGCCCACCCGGCGCCACACCAGGCATGCTTCGGTCCACAAGCTCCACGTCACTCACAAAATACCACGAAAAGAAGCCGGCAACGTCGCCGCCGCCGCAAGGGTCGTCCGCAGCAGCCAGTGCGTCTCTGCCCGTCGCAAGCACAAGCGCAATGGACGAAAAAGCGACCTCAGACACGTCCACGTCCTCGCAGCCACCACCGGTCGTCGCACGACATCAACCCCACCAGCAAGCCGAAGCCAATGTGTTTTTGCGCCGGTATTTCGCCATGATCCAGCTACTATTCGACTCACCCGACGCACCCGACGCGAAAAATGAGCTTTTGGATGCCGAATTTGACTGGGAGGGCCTCGTCACGCTGTACAAGGATGCCATCAACGTCTATCGCTCCATCACCGTCACACGCGGTGGCATCGAGATGGAATGGGAGAGCTGGTAAGACATGAAAATGCCATTGGATGCGCGAATTGGCCAATTGGACGCGTGGAATCTTTATTGGAGGTGTGAAATCTTTACTGGATTGGTGGAATAACGCGTCTTTTTTTCTATTTTTTTTTAAAGGGAGACATTGTTGCGATGCTTGATGGCCATTCAAAAATGGATCATGGCCGCGCCAACTCGCACTAGCCGTATTCCCGTGCCAGCCCTCGCCGACGATTTTGTTGACTATCTCTGCGAAGTAATTTATGCCCAAAAAGGCTGTTTTTGTTCCATTTTATACATTTTTTTTTGACATTTTCGTCTTTTTTTTTATAGACGACATTCCATGCATTTGCGCGCGCGCGGCTTGCGCATTCTGAATTGTGGCAAGAGCTACAGCAGACACTGCTTGGGAGTCTCGAGTGGCCGCAGGTGCTTGACCAATGGGCGAAATTGCTGCACAAGCTGACCAAGGTACTGTCATCCAAGCTGTACAAAGTGGATTACGACGTGACACACCGGCCGTCGGGCCAATGGGTGCTGGAACGATCCGGGTCGATTCCGAATCGGCTGTCGGCCTCGTTTTACGACATGCCTTCCAATGGCCATCATGGAGGAGCGACGGTGCGGCGCATGCGCACGCGACACCTAAGCATCCAAGACGAGCAGCAGCAGCAGATGCAACACCAACACGTGGTTCAAGGACAACAGGCACGTGGGGGAACCATTGGCACCGGCATTTCATCGAAAATCGTCGGAAGACCCATTTCGGTAGGCGCAAGCAATATGGGCAGCCTTAACGAGGGCCAAATGCTCGAATTTTCAACCGATGCCCAGCAACAGCATATGATGGACATGGTCAATGGTTTCCCGTTGCCTCCTGGGGTCGTCGAGGTGCCTGCAGAAACCACAAGTGGCGTCTATCAGGCGTCATTGGCAGAATTCAACGATCGACAGCAACAATCTCGCACGACAACGTTGCCCAATCAATTTGCAATCGACGATGACCGATCCGCGTCGTCGATACCCTCGAACAGTGTAAGCACAGGTCGCAAATTCGGCATAAAGAGCATCATCCCCGCCACCTCGTTTTCATCGACACATGCGCCCACCTCCTCGTCATCGTCGTCGTCCCTCCACCTTCCCAGCAGCAGCACGACGGCGGGCCCTGGCGGTGTGGCAAGCAATGCCAGCCTCAGCACCACTGGCAGCTCGTCCAATCTCGTGGTGCCCTCGTCATCGTCGTCCCACGTGCTTGTACGCCACGGAAACGACTCGGCTGATCGTATAGGCGCCTCCAGTGCCTCTTCCACCGCCGCCACCGGAGGCTCCATTAGCCGCAGAGGCAAGAGGACCGTCAGCATTCACCAATTCGATCACTTGTTCCAGGAATCAGGCAGCAAATTGCTCAATTTCGTCCATCCATCCTCGTCTTCGTCCGGCACACCCACCACGCCCACCGCGCCCAGCGACCTTGCCTCGGACGCGCCGCAGCCATCTACCTCCAAGCTGATTGGCACCTCATCCTCGTCGGCAAAGGACGATGACGCGTCAAACACGCATAAACGCAAGGGGCTTATCATTGACTGGGATAGGCGCAGCAATGGTAGCTCCAATGTCACTCTTTCTAGCAAGGCAAGTTCATCAAAAAAAAGAAAAAAAAAAAGGGGGAGGGATGACCTAGCGGTGTGCTGACGCGCCATTTTCTTTATTTTTTTTCTCATTTTCTGTAGTCCAATCGCACGTCGGCGTCAACCATCCTTGCACCTACAGAGATGATCACGATGAAGATCACGCCGGCGGATGTGAATGATAAGTTGCCTTCAGATCTGGGCGTGTTCCGCAGCGGCGAGTTCCTCAATGTGCAGAATTTGCCATGGGACGGCCCTGGCACTCTCATCATCTGGCATAATGTGCTCTGTTCTCTTGGCAATATCAACAAGCTCGAGGCGGCGCATCTGCACGACACGGCCATGCGCTGCGTCGTTGACATTTGGGACACACTCATCTGGGTGCGCGATAATCAGCCATATCGCGGCGTGCCAAAGCCATCTTTGTACGACGTCACGCCCTGGCTGCTCCAGGCCACCGAATTGCCAACGTATGCATGCCGTCTTGCTGCTAAAACGTGGCATGAGATACTCACGTTTTGTTATTTTTCAATTTTTTTTCTATTTTTTCTTTTTCGCAGCGCGTTCAATGCCGGTCGTGCCACAGCCTATGGATGCCTTTGCCGCCTTGTGTGTCGCAAGTCCGAGGAACCGCAGTCCACAGAATTTTATACGCACTTTTATCGGTCCATCCTAAAGGTATTGCTTTTGCGTGGATGAAGTCATCCATGGCTTTGCTCATCTTTTCTTTTTATCAAAGGGATTGGCATCCGACGACAACCAAATCATCCGTGCCATCATTGAAAATTGCGAGCGCCTGTTTACATTTGCTTTGCCGGGCGTGCATATCCTGATTCCGCCGTTTATCCGCACCATCGAGAAACAGGTAACCGACGCGACACGCTTAAAACGGACAATGGGCTCATTTTTTATTCTTCTGTAGCTGCTGGATGGCGATGTGGTCAAGGACGTGCCATTGAATCTGCGCAAGAGCTGCATCACGATTCTTGGGTCATTGACGGCCGTGTCGAACCAATTCATCGATGTTGAGCTTGGCGTCAAGGCCGCGACCGGCGACGGCGTGGGCGACAAGCAATTCAAGTTTGCTCAAGTCAAGATCTGGCTAAAAGACCTCCTACTGCGCCTCGCAAACGTCGATCCGTCCGTCCTCGTCAATGACAAGGCTGCAGACGTCCATTGCATGCTCCTCGGTGCCATCTGCACCCTCGCCATGGACGAATTGCTCGCGGCACCCAAAAAGTAAGGCAACTTTTCTATTATCCAAAGAGTGCGAAACGATGGTCATTGTCCTTTTTTCATACATAGTCCCGTGCGGTCATTGATCCAAGAGTGCATCACGGCACTTGTGAACCACCTCTACTGGTGCAATATCACGGTGATCAACACGGTTGTCGACTGCCTAGTCTTGATTTCGCAAATTTACAATGAAAACCTCGATCCACAGGGCGTAAGGCTGGATTGGCGTGATTTTTGCATAAAAAAGATCGCTAACCCTTTCTTTTTTCTCTCTCTCTCTCTCAATGCCAGGATATCATTCAGGAGGTTCTGACGCGCATCATTGACGCACTCAATGTCCATCTCAAGTTTTACAAAGCAAACGTGCGCAGCGACCGCGGCGTCGTCATTTCCAAGCTATTTGCATGCATCCTCGAGTGGCTCATGACCATTGAGCCCGATATTCTCACGGACACCGAGCTATGCCAGCTTGTCTTTGACGTCATTGACGAAGCCATGCACTTTTCAGCCGTAAGCACGCGCTTTTGACATGTTATGACGCGCTTTTTGACCCTGTCTTACCTTTTTTTTTTTCCTTCAGGGTGGCCCGGCCGAAAAGATGCTTCCTCACCCGCCATTGATGCGCAAGTCCAGCAGGTCCAAGAAAAAGGACGTTCCATTCAAGTTCAAGCTGCTCACAGAAAAGCGACCGCAGGTCATGCACGATCCATCGCCTAATGACGCCGAGACCGGCGACCACGGTCAAGATTTCGTCAACGTATGATCCTCAGAATACTCCATTCTTGTTTAAAATCGCGTCTCACACCTTTTTTTTTTCTATTGCATAATAATAGGAGGCGGCCGAGGCAGTATTGCTGCATTTGCTGCATTATTTCAACAACTTCCCGCCGCCACACGGACCTGCCACGATGCACAGCACGATTGTTGGGCCCGGTGTGTCGACGGCATCGGACGACAAGGCGGCTGACACGGATTTCAGGCAATACCAATACTTTTCCTTCAACGACACGACAATCATCGCGTTTGTCGAGCTGCCGCCCGTCGACGATACGCGGCCTGCAGAGACACGCGTCATTATCCGCGATCTGACGGGCCGATATGTCTGGGACGCCCACCTCGAGCCGCCCTTTTCAGAGCCAATGTCACCGCCACCCTGCCTTGCTGAAACCATCGACAGGCCCCAATCCGCAGACACAGTCGATCTCCTCCTCGACCGCGAACATGGCTATGCTCTTAGGCAAGGCGTTGCCGTTGGCAACAAGGAAGAACCCAATTCGTAAGTGATAGAAAAATAGGATTGCGACGCGCCTGACACGTTTTTTTTTTTTCAATTTTATCAATTTTTATCAAGCCAATGCGCTACGAGCAGCATCACGTCGTCACCAGACACGCTGGATAGTCTTTTGCAAGAGTAAGCATTACGAATGAGAAAAAAAAAAAAAAAAAGAGAGAGAGAGAGAGAGAGAAGAGAGAAAACATGGGCTGACCTTGTTGATTTAGGATTGGCGAAGAGCACCCAGATTGCGTGACGCCTAATAGCGCGCCATTGACATCCCCCTCGACATTGTCATCCTTGCAGGTCGCCATGCTCGGTCGCCTGAGCGAGCAATTGAACGACTTTTTGGCAAATGAAAGCGCCAATCACCAACAAAAAGAGTCTGATCCGTAAGCAAACCCGAAAAAACGTGAAAAAAAATGCTTTGCAATCTCTTAAACTTAATTTTTCATGGCAGACGCGTGTGGTACGCCAAGCTGAGCGTGTTGCGGCGGCGCAGCAGCCAATCGCTGCCCACGGCAGAGACAACATCCGCGCTGCTGGCGGCCAATTTCTCGGCACAAAAGGACTTTTGCCCGGCGCTGCCACACGACCCTGAGAAAACAAACGTACCTTTCCAACAGAGTCGCTTGCTCATCAGCCACCTCGGATTGCTCAATTACAGCCAGCTCAAGGACGGCTCCTTCCAAATGCTCAACAAGTCGTCCGCGCTCTATCGCGATTTGCGCGGACTCGACCGCAAACCAGGGTAAAAAAAAAAAAAGGAGGGGAACCTAGAGAGGCGCGTGGAACACGCGTCCTTTCGAATGTTTCAAACAAAATGGGACTCAATTGGCGTGTTCTCACACTTTTTTTTTTCTATTTGTCAGACATGAAACAATGAAGATTGGTCTTGTGTATGTGGGTCCCGATCAAGAGGATGAGCAGAGCATCCTGCACAACGATGGTGGCAGTGCAAAGTACGCGGCCTTTGTCAGCAGCCTTGGCTGGGAGATCGACATTGCCACGCACACGGGCTACCTAGGCGGCCTCGAGCGCAACTTGACCAATGGCGCACGTGCCACTTACTACCGCTCGTCCACTGTCGAACTCATCTTCCACGACGTCACAAAGATGCCCACAGACGCAAACGACCCCAAACAGCTTAAAAAGGTAAAAAAAAAAAAAAAAAAAAAAAAAAAAAAAAAAAAAAAAAAAAAAAAAAAAAAAAAAAAAAAGAATCGAGCTTTTTCGCGTTTTGCTCATTTTCCCCGATTTGAACAGAAACGACACATTGGCAACGACCATGTGCACGTGGTGTGGAATGAGCACAAGCGCGACTACCGCGTGGGCACGATTGGCGGCGATTTTGGCAACGCACAGATCGTGGTGACGCCGCTGCCCAATGGCCTGTACGCCGTGCAGCTCCATCGCGACGCGAAATTGCCATATTTTGGCCCGCTCTTCAACCAGATGACCGTGTCCCACGCGACACTCGGCCCGCTGGTGCGCGCCACGGCCATTGGCGCCTGCCGCGCCTGCGTTCACACCAATACCCCGTCCATCTTCTCGCAGCGCGCAAAGGACGTCAAGACAATCACTCAGAGGCACAAGGTCGCCAATTGGTCGTACGAGCAATTCATAGAGCGCGTCTTCCTTCCCGATGACTAGTTGTACTTTTTTTACCGTTTTTTTTTTACCCTCCATTACCAAACCCCCTTGTCATATGGTCTTTCCTCGCCCCATATATCCATTCCCCCCCCCCTCTTCAAAAACAAGTTCGCCTTCACCCTGCGCATCGGAGCACACAATGAGGCTGTCTTGTGCCGAAATCTCTCGGGGGCGCACGTTTGGTTGCGCGTTTACTCTTTTTTTTTTTCTTTTTTTTAATTTTTACCTCTCGATATTTATTTTTCCCTGCCTACAATCAAGTAGTAATACCTAGCCTCGGTCCTCTCTCATTGAAAAAAAAATTGTCCATTTGCTTCATACATATTTACACCAATATAATAAATAAGCGTAATGCTGTTGTTTCCTTCAATGCGGCTGTACAGAAAAACTCGAGATCTTTGTTTATGCACAAAGGATTAGGATCATGTTGTGTGCCGAATTCCAGGCACGTTGTATTATACGATTGCAGAAAAAGTCGCGCTTTTCAAAGATAACCACCATTAAACACGTCTGCCAATGCATTGTTGTCAGCATGATGATGATAAAAGGCGTACCAAAATGCCCTGTCAAATAACAACCGTTAAATTCTCTCGCTTGAGCCCTCGTGCATCGCTTAAAACTCGCAGCGGCCGTGACATCTTGTTATTTTATAAAAACAATGGTTTTGGTTGATGTTTCCATGTCATCCCAGGACCTGTGTTCCGAAATGGTTCAAAAAATGGAAGGGGGAATCTAGTGGTCACTCAAAAACGCATTTTGCCTCCCAATCTCCAAGTGTATATTACGAATGCACAGGCCAAATGTCAAAAGATTTAAAAACGTGGATTGCTTGAGTCAAGTTCCTGTATTTGAGCTACTGTAGAGGATGCTGCACACAAATAGCCAACGGTGTCAATTTTTGTCAGAGATCGAATCGCTCAGTCTTGAGAATATGCATCTCGCATGAAACAGGGCCAAATCAACCCCGTGAAGGCTAGCTCGCCGAAATCTTGACGCGATGTCCCAAAACCACAAGCGCTTTTACCGCGTTTGCCCACTGATTCATTTGAGGCGACTCATGCGCGGGGGCGCTCAGCTGTTGCCGCCGTACGATACCAAATGGTAGTGGTTTACCTCCTTTACACCAATGAATTTGGCGCGTCCCCAGAAACATGCTCGTCTGGTCCCAAATTTGGTCCAGTTGATGGTAGACACAAGTCAATAGATGCGTTAATTTTTCTAGCGGATCGGATCACTCAGTCTCGAGAAATCGCGAGAATAGTGTTTGCTAATGAAAACCCAGCGTCATACAATATTTTACGCGTTCCTCCCAGTGAGCCTGACTATCTGGCTCCAAATTTGAAACAGTGGATAATCGACTCAAAATCCAACAATGTGAAGTTTTTTGAGAAATCGGACGACGCAGTCCTGAGAAAATGCATTTTTCATAAACTCAGGGCCAAAACAGGATCAAAACGATCCCTCAAGGCCAGCTCGCCGAAAACTCGACGCGATGTCTCCAAACAACAAGCGCTTTTACCGCATTTTCCTGCTAATTCATTTGAGGTGACTCGCGCGTCGAGGCACTCAGCCGTTGCCGCGGTACAAGACCAAATGGTGCTGCTCGTACCCCTTTTACGCCTATAAACTAGCACTTCATCAGAAACTTGCTCATCTGATCCCAAATTTGGACCAGTAGATGGTACACCCAATCCTCTAACGGTGTCAATGTTTTACACAAATCGGATCACTCAGTCCCGAGAAATCTCGACATTCGTGTTTGCTGCTGAAAACCCAGCGTGAAACTATATTTTACGCGTTCCTCCCAATGAACCTGACTAACTGGCTTCAAATTTGAACCAGTGGATAATCGACTCAAAAATCCAACGATGTGAAGTTTTTTGAGAAATCGGATCACTCAGTCCTGAGGAAATGCAGTTTTCATAAATTCAGGGCCAAATCAGGATCAAAACGACGCCTGAAGGCTAACTCACTGAAAACTCGACGCGATATCCCCAAACAACAAGCGCTTTTACTGTACTGCATTTGCGCGCTGATTCACTGGAGGTGGTTTACGCGTCGGGGCGTTCAGCCGTTGCCGCGGCACGAGACCAATGGTGGCGATCTAACCCCTTTTACGCCTATGAAACTGGCGCATCCTCAGAAACTTGCTCATCTGGCCCAAATTTGGACCAGTTGATGGTAGACCCAATCCTCCAGCGACGTTAATTTTTTTTTTTCGCGAATCGGATGACTCAGTCCCGAGAAATCTCAAGATTCGTGTTTGCTGGTGGAAACCCTGCGTCAAACAGATGTATTTTACGCGTTTCTCCCGATGAGCTTGACCTTGCGCCTCCAAATTTAGACCAGTGGACACTCGGCTCAAAACTTCGATGGTTCCAAGTTTTTTCGCAAATCGGATTACTCACTTCCGAGATAATTGATTTTCATAAATTCATGGCCAAATCAGGGTCAAAACGATCCCTAGAGGCGATCTCTTCACAACGTGCGTTCGTTTGTACTATCACATTATGATACAGTACGCACAAATGTTCGCGAAGTCTTCACAACGACGTTCGTTTGATTTTTTACGAAATACGGTACAGTACCGTCCCCTACCAAAAAAAATGTCGCAAAGTCAATTTTTCTGCAGTGCCAGCACTCACGTTAATCACTTTAATCTCTTCTGTATTGATCAAAAATGACTCCAGTGACATGAAATTTTGTACAAACAATGGTATGGAGGTATAAAAAAGACTATAAAACTATAAAACGGATATCGTGAGCGGGTTTCGAAATAGAACAAAAAAGGGGAACCTGACGCGTCACGCGACGCGACGCGTACCCAAGCGTGTACAATGGCCTGTGGAGACGAGTTGACATTATGAATCAATATCTCCAAATTTTTTTGAGACAACCGTGGAAGTGTCTAATTATTTCTGTCAATTCATTTTAGGGCACACGTGTCATGCCAGAGCGCAGCGTGCCATTTGGTCAATTTGTCCCTATGACGCGCAAAGCGCCAAAAAAGCATGGAAAAATGATTTTATCTCTAGCAAAAAAAATTAATCTCTTTGTTGACTTGAAACTATGATAATTATTTAATTTGAAACCCTAAAAGTAAATGCTATTGAGTAGCTATGGTTATGTCATACAGCTAGGTCACCACGGTCACCTTAAGGAAATCGCGACATATGACGCGTCGGATGTGTCACAGTGACAAATTGACCAATTGGCACGCTGCGCTCTGGCATGACACGTGTGCCCTAAAATGAATTGACAGAAATAATTAGACACTTCCACGGTTGTCTCAAAAAAATTTGGAGATATTGATTCATAATGTCAACTCGTCTCCACAGGCCATTGTATAAGCTTGGGTACGCGTCGCGTCGCGTGACGCGTCAGGTTCCCCTTTTTTGTTCTATTTCGAAACCCGCTCACGATATCCGTTTTATAGTTTTATAGTCTTTTTTATACCTCCATACCATTGTTTGTACAAAATTTCATGTCACTGGAGCCATTTTTGATCAATACAGAAGAGATTAAAGTGATTAACGTGAGTGCTGGCACTGCAGAAAAATTGACTTTGCGACATTTTTTTTGGTAGGGGACGGTACAGTAGATGACCGCTCTATCGGCATCCCATTTTATCGGTTTATGCGTTTTATCGGACAAATTTGATTTTTTTATTTTATTTGCCCAGCCAAATGCCGAAATTCGTGTTTTGTATATCGGCTTTTGGCAGTGAATCTGCATATGATATCGGCAGGCCTCTTCGTGTATTTTTTCTCCATTCACGGGCTGCATGAGCAGATGCACGCGAGTTTTCAAATGTTGAATCCGCGAGCGGGACCATCTCTCGGGTCGGAAGGGGGAGCGTGGGAAAAATGGATGGCTCCTTCAGGGCGCTGACAGGCCAACTTTTTTTCTTTCTCGCTTTTCTTTCTCGCTCTATTTTTTTTTTTTTTTTTCAAACATCTTCGCTTGCTGTGTATGGTGGCTCTGGTGCGCTTGGCCGTGCCCTCGTGTTCTTTTTCAAGGCAAAAGGCTTCGTACGTTTTCCTTTTTCGAAAAAAAAAATAAAAAAAATGGCGCAGACTTGCGTGCTGACAGCTCTTTTTTTCCTCTTTCTTGCAGCGAGTGATCAATATTGACCTTGTGGAAAACGCGGAAGCGCACGACAACACGCTTATTCAGTTGGAGCAGTCCCTGGAGGAGCAGGGCAACCATTTGGACAAGTCGCTCGGCGAACTTCTCAAGGAGGACAAGCTTGCTGGCCTGTTTTGCGTCGCTGGCGGCTGGGCCGGAGGCAATGCGAAGAGCAAGAGTAAGCTGTGCGCTGTTGATTGACTCAGGCGCGTGTCCACCTTTTATCAATACGAGAAAATCGCGTCATTGACCCCATCGTCTCATTTATTGATAGGCTTCTTGGGTTCCGCGGATCTCATGGTGAAGCAGAGCGTCAATTCGTCGCTGGTCGCCGGCTACCTGGCTGCGCGTCATCTCAAGACGTGAGTGTTGTGGCCCAAATGGCCAATTTGTGCCATTGAGCATCGAATGGACATACCCCGCTCATATTTTTTTTTCCACGTAGTGGTGGTCTTTTGACGCTGACGGGTGCGCTTGCGGCGCTGGAGCCCACGCCTGGCATGACGGGCTATGGTTTGGCCAAGGCTGCCGTGCATCACCTCACGCAGAGCCTCGCGCAACCCGGTGGCGGTCTCCCTGAGCAAGCCAAGGTCGTTTGCATGTGCCCGTAAGGAAAAAAAAAAAAAGCGCGTGTTTGCGCGTGGGTGCAAGCAAAGATGGTGGCACAAGTGTGGGGAAGCCATGCTCATCTTTTTTTTCCCTTTTTTAGCGTGACGATTGACACGCCCATGAACCGCCAGGGCATGCCCGACGCCGACTTTTCGAGCTGGACGCCGCCAGTGGCCATTGCCG
Source organism: Gongronella sp. w5 (assembly GCA_001650995.1). Classification (NCBI taxonomy): domain Eukaryota; kingdom Fungi; phylum Mucoromycota; class Mucoromycetes; order Mucorales; family Cunninghamellaceae; genus Gongronella; species Gongronella sp. w5. Next base: position 40,898 of record KV441942.1, read on the forward strand.
AGTAAGTTGTCATCCATGGGACCCAAGATTTGGAAAAACGTGCGTGATCACTCATGTTTCTCATTTTGTGCCCCCTTTTTTTACTTTTCTTCCAGACAATTGGCGTCTTACATGAATGGCTCGATCCAAGTGGACAGCGGCAAGCTGATCAGCGTGGTCACCAAGGCGGGCGTCACGTCGTTTGCTGAATTGTGAAATGTAGATAAATAAATCATGTGTTTTATTCAAGGAATCAAAAAAGAGAATGGACAAAACAATAAAGAAAGAAAAAAAAAAAGAGGACCATGTACGGCTTGCACACGGGAATTGGGATGGTGAGAGGGTGGTGAAAGGGAGTTGTGGGGATTTACTCGTCGTCTTCCTCCTCGTCAGACGAGTCGTCGCCATTTTCGCGGAGCCAGTTGACAAATGGCTGGATTTGCTTCATGAGGACGGTCTTGCCTTGGGGCTTGTGGGCCTTGTCAGCCCAAAAGAGGATGGCGTTGTGCGAGAGGACGTCGTTTTGGTAGAGCAATTGGACGATGCGGCTAAAGACCTTTGTGATCTTGGCATCCTCGTAGCAATTGATCTGCACCTTTTGCAAAAGGACGACCTCGGACTTGGGGGACGTCGTGTACGCCTCGAGCAGCTCCGTCCACTCCTTGAGCGCGCGCATCACGTGCATTTCCACCTGGTCAGGGCGGATGTTGATCAAATCCACCGTGTCCACAATCGCCGTCCAGATCAAGGGGATCGTGTCGGCTTCGGTCAGGTGGCCCTCGGTCGTCATCTCCTTAATGTAAGCAAGGATCTACAAAAAAAAAAGAGAAAAAAATGAGCGACTTGTACATGATTTTCATTTTTTTTTTCAAAAAAAAAAAAATAAAGAGAGAAATGGATTGCTTACCGTGGCGGGCGTCACCTCAGAGTCCTCGGCGTCGGCGCTGCGCAACTTTTGTCTGAGATCGGCCAACAGCTCCTTTTTCACCGAATCCTTTTGGTAGCGGTGGTGGAACTCGACGAGCTGCTTCATGCCCTCAGCTTCAAAGTGCTTGGCAAATTCTTCGTCAGTGCGCTTGCTAGGCGGCATCAATTCCATCAAGCGCGTGTCCAAGCCCGCGGCAATCAGGTAGCGACCAAGCTGGTCGACCGATTGCTCGTTCAGGATGGTGCGGAAGATCGTTGTCGCAAACGACAACGAATGACCTAGAAAGACGATAAAAAAAAAGGCACGTGTGAGTCACCATGGGGATCAAAGAGAGACCGAAAGAGATCAATAAAAAAAAGGTCTTACCATCCTTGACCAAATAGTCCTTGAGAAGAACCTTGAGGGCGGCGGGATTGACGAGCTGCGTGGTGATGAAGAAACCCGTGGCCGTGGCAAGCTTGGTGTTCTCCTGTTCCGTCCACTTGTTAATGAACAGCAGGATGTTCTTGAGCGTCTCCTCCAGAGGGCGCTGCAGGTACTTGTAGCGACGGATCAGCTTGTTAAACACATCAACGTTCTTTCTGACGGACGCGGAATCTTCCTCGCCACCAACAATGCTGAAGGGGCTGCGCTCAACGTCATCCATAACAATACCACCAGGCTCTGCATTGAAGAAGAAAGGAAAAAGAAAGAAAGAAAAAAAAAAAAAAAAAAAAACGAGCCTGGCGCGTCGCTCCAGCCTGTCATGACGAAAATAGGCCGCGTAAGTCTATGAATGCTTTTTCTGCGCGTCTTTTTGCGCGTTCTTACCAAACAGACGGTGCCACAAAAAAAAAAAAAAAAAAGCATTGTAAACAAAACAGGTCTTTTTTTCTCGTTGCCTGATAAGGCCCATTTTCTTTTTCACTTACGAAGGATGCCACCCATGATGAACAATTCAAACATGCTTTCGCCATACTTGCGGTATTCCATGGTGTTACCCGCCTTGTCCAGGATGCTCGAGATCTCATCGAGATTGCCGGGCGTCGCCTTGGCTAGTTGAGCCAACAACTGGTCGCGGAAAACTGGAATCAAAAAAAGTGTGAGCAACATCCATGCGGGGGCCATAACACGAGCTTTTTTCCTTGCTGACACCCACGCCGCGCGCACATTGCATCATCCTTTTTGGTCTTTTTCACGTTTGCTCACACACTAGGCAGCTCCAATTGCTCCCCTTGCTTACCCTCAGGTTCATGCTTTGCTTGTGCTTTTTGTATGCCCTATGAGAAAAAATGAAACAACAGGCGTGAGTCCTCATCTAAAAAGGCTTAGTCTTCTGTTGTTTTTTACTTTTCTTTGTTTTATTTTGACACCATGTAAAGTGGGCTTGACGTTGCTGTTAACTTGAGTTTGGGTAGAATTCATGTAGTTGCTGCTAACCGGTTATTTTTCGTTTCTGTCGATAACTCTCCTAGAAGCAAGTGAAGAAAGGGTGAAGAAGAAAGGAAAAAAACAAAGAGGCGGCTGAAAGACCCTAAAAAGGAGGACCGGCACCAATCAAAAGCCCGCTCTTTTTGATTCGGTCCTCTTGGATGCGCCAATCCCAAGGTGTTTGACCTTTTTTTTTTTCTTTTTCCATTTTCAAAGCCAAAATGTCGAATTATATGAATACAGCCTCGTCTGGCACGTCGTCAAGGCCTGTTTTGCAGCACATGGAGGATCAATATAACAAGCGCATTGACGACGATATTTCAAAGCTTGTCGACTGCTTCACAGAGATAGTCAAGACCGGCGAAGTGCGTTTAAACCTCGTTTTTTTTTTTTGTTTTTTGTTATTTGTTTTTTTGCCCGTCGACTCACGCGTCTTTTTTTCGTTGCTTTTGTAGATCGCGGAAAAGGACAAATTCAAAGTGTCGCAAGAAGGATACCAGGTGGAGAACCAAGCCGCCCAAATCGTGCGTTTTTCGAAAAAATAGGGCAAAAGGGGGGCAATTATTGCCAAAACACGCGTGCTCACCTCGTGTTTTTTTTCATTTTTAGGTGCGCTCGACCGAGTCCTTGCTTGGTCTGATCAAGGAATTGAAGCAATTCCTGCTGTTGAATGATACCAAGACGCTGACGGCGCTGACGGAGCAGCGATCGCGTGCATTAACGGGCCAAACGAGCGAGATCAAAAAGGTGGTGCTCGACCTGCGGCAAGAAATTACGGACGCCATGTATGAGATGGAATCTGTGTATTATAGGTCGCTCGTCGATCAATAAAAAAACGCATGTAGCGGGCTATTTACGCGTGGAAACGCTTTATTCTGCGTTTGTGAGAGGAGGGGGGCGACATTACAATACAATACATACATGAAAAGGAAAGGGGAAGAGAGAGAGAGAAAGTGGAGCAAAAGAGAGGGGAGGGACGAGGGTCTATAATCTATACAGTCTTCTAAAAAAAAAAAAAAAAAAAAAAAAAAAAAGCGAGCAAAAACGAGGTTTAATGGTGATGGTCCACCTGCGTCAGCGATTGCAGTTCGACGAGGCGGCGGAACGTGCCGTTCTCGATATTCAGCAGCTCATTGTATGTGCCAAGCTCGGCAACGCGGCCATTGTCGATGCATGCGACCACATCCGCGCTGCGAATCGTGCTCAAGCGGTGCGCAATGGTGAATACGGTGCGACCGTGCATCAGACGGTTGAGCGCTTCCTGCACGAGCAACTCGCTCTCGGAATCTGATGGGAAAGAGGGAAAAGAAAACGCGTCAATAACATATAAAAATGCTTTTTTTTCATTTTTACCCAGTGCGCTCGTGGCCTCATCGAGGACAAGGATGGACGGGTTCTTGAGCAATGCACGTGCAATGGCGATGCGCTGCTTTTGGCCGCCGCTAAGGGCAGTGGAACGCTCACCGACCATGGTATCATATTTGTTGTGGAAGGATTCGATGAACGATGCGCAATTGGCGAGGGTAGCGGCGCGTTTGATGTCGTCCATGGTCGCGTCAGGGCGGCCGTACGCGATATTCTCGGCAATGGTGCCGTGGAACAGAGTGGGCTCTTGCGACACGACACCCACCTGGTCGCGCCACCAATGCAAATTCACGTCCTTGATGTTCACGTCGTCCACAAACACGTTGCCTGCGTCAGCGTCGTAGTACCGCAACAAGAGCGCCCCGATGGTGCTCTTGCCGCTGCCCGATGAGCCCACCACCGCGACAACAGTGCCTGGATTCACTGTCAACGACAAATTCTTGAAAATGGTATTTTGATCGCGGGTCGGATACGAGAAAAACACGTTTTGGAACCGGATCTTGCCCTTTAGGTTGTCCAGCACTTTTCCACTGTCGACAGGGATGTGGCTCTTGCGCTCCAGAAGCTCAAACAAGCGATCCGACGCACCAATGGCTTTTGCAATCTCCGAGTAAAACGATGTCAATCCGCCCAGCGATGTACCCACGTACGCCGTGTACAGCATGAACGACGCGAGCTCGCCAATGGTGATGACATTGTTGAGCACCATGTCGCCGCCATACCACAAGACCGACAAGATGGCCAGATTGCCCGACAGGCCTGCGCCGCCAAAAAAGGCGCCACTGGCAAGCGCCTCCTTTTTGGCCAGCTGGTATAGGTCCATCACCTTGGACGCGTAGTGCTTGCTCTCCAAATCCTCCTTGGCAAACGCCTGCACCGTGCGAATCGCGCTAATCTTCTCCTCAGACACCTTGGTGATCTCCGCCACCGCCGTCTGTGTGCGTCGCGACAATTTCTTGACGTATCGCCCATACACAATCGCAAACATCGCCACAGGAGGAACCACAAGCATCATGATCCCCGTCAAATGCGGACTGGTCGCCCAAAAAAAAAAAAAAAAAAAAAAAAGAGAGATATTAGCAAAGAAAAATAAAAAAAGCCTGGCCCACAGACTCACCTGACGTAAAGCATCATGCCCGAGCCGACGGTCGCAGTGGCAAGCGCCCTAAAAAAAAAAAAAAGTGAACGTTTTGGTGAGGTTTGGTCCCGTTTTTCCCCAAAATGCCCATTTCCCCTCTTTTTTGCTTCAATTTTTCTTTTCCTTTCCTATGTTTACCTTAGGCCGTCGCTGACATTGTTGGTGACGCTCTTGCCGACAATGGCGGCGTCCGTGGACAGGCGGGAAATGAGCTCGCCGGTGCGATTGCGGTCGAAAAAGGCCATTTCCTGGCGAAGAATGTTTTTGTACAGGTCGTTGCGCAGTCGCTGGATGATGCGCTCGCCGGATAAGCGAAAAAGCATGACGCGGCCCATGTTGGCCGTCGCGCCAACCGTGAAAACGATGCCCAGCACGCCAAAGAACTCGGGCAACGACAGACCAAACGCCTTGTCCTTGGCCGACTCGGGATTTGTCACAATGTCAATGATCCGGCCCATCGAAAAGGGCACAGACATCGTGATGCCCGACGAGATGAGCAGCAGCCCAATGGCAGCTTTAAAAAAAAAAAAAAAAAAAGGGGGTCAGGCAGTGGTCCATTGCCTCTGCATTCCCCCCCCTTTTTTTTCGTTTTGTTGCCTACCTGTGATGCTCTTTGCCTCTGGTTTGGCCAGCCTGAACAGCCGTTTGGTATCTTTCCAATTGGTCGCCTTTTTGGCCGACGTCGAGGCCGAGGTGGTTGTGGCAGCGTCTTGTACAGCACGAGACGCATCTTGCTGCTTGGCAGGCGTTGACAGGTGCATGCGTGACGTGGTAAAGAGGCGTGTGGCGGCCTTGTGGCGTGCGTGAGGCGAAAGTGCTGTCGGTGGCCTTGACAGGACAAGCGACATGGCTAACGACCTCGAAGACGGGGTCGACCAGAGCGAGGCGCTGCCGCGGGAAAAGTTGGAGCCAGCAGCACGTGCTGGCCAGTGTCTAGAGGCAGCACATAACATAGTTGAGAGCCGTCCGTCGGTGTGTTGAAAGGAAGAAAAAGCGCCAGTCAAGAACGAAAAGAAAGAAAAGAAAAGCAAAAAAAAGGCCAAAAAAAGGTAAACAAGGCCAGGCTCCTCCCAATTTCAAATGTCATTGTCCCCCAAGCGCCCGGAAAAAATTTAGCCGGCGACGATCCGTACAGAACTGGACCCTGGACGGGCCAATAAAACGTACCTTTTTTTTTACGCAATTTCGTCATTTGCTCAGCATAAAGCAAAATAGGAACGAGAAAATAACGCTGCCCAGCGGCCTTTTCACCGTGTCGCGTCACGTACAGTTGCCCACAGTGGTCCTCGGGAGGTGTCCAAGCATTCAATTGACGGATTCAGGTACGTGCGCACCAATTTGTTGTCAATTCCCCTGAAAATATTTTTTTTTGCTGTGCCACAATGCAAACGATCTACGCAATAGTTCTCGCTATTGCCGGAATGAGTTGCAGCCACACGAAAACAAACACCTGAAAGCATAAATTTGTGATTTTTGAGCGTTTTGATGCACTGCCTGATGCTGTCTGATGCTGCATGAGCTAATGCGCGCCACACTTGTTGTACGTGTTTGTAGGTATCTGTTTAGAACTGGGGGTGTGCAATGAAAACAGAGATTGCTTAGATGGCCGTTGACAAACACGCAGAATTAGCTCTTTAATCGTTTTTTAGCCATTTGTCGCCGAGTTGACAATCAACAAGAACCTCCAAGCATTGGATCGCCAAATCCACGCTCACTCGTTCAAATGAGCCCACTGTTGGCATACTGCGGTTGCTGGATGGCACACAATGGCGATTTTCAAAATTGGCTAATTTTCCTGGGGTACATGTGGGAGAGAGAAGTAAAAAGCGGGTTTTTGGACCTTTCTGTTGAAGTGCTATATAAAAACCTTTATTTGATCTTAGTTGGCGTCTCGTTTACATTAACTTGCCAATATCACTTACCGCTATACACACGGTTTTAACAATAAATCAATTAAATCATGGATTTGAAAAATGCAAAAATTAGGTTCCCAGATCGCTGCGACATTCAACCACATGGTAATCCCACCTCGTTCACCGACGAAATCAAGATAAAAAGCTCGGGTCCATTGGCTGGTTTCGGCGTAAAACGCATTTAGGACCGTGTTTTCAGTTCAAGGTCATCTCGATGAAAAATGCTTGTATCATTGAGAAACACACACACCACCTGCAAGAGAATGGCTTGCTGCGTACGTGGACATCGTTGATCAATGAAAAAAGCGATTTTTTGGCATTTTTTACACGGTTTTAAAACCATAGAGGTTTTTCAACGCGTGAAAAAGCGCGTCCAACGCCGAGTTAGACGCGTCTGTTTCATATCAATCCATGAATCGGGGTGTGTCTCGTGCTAGTGGATGCGTCAGCGCGGGTCTATCGACGCGTTTTTCCCGTGCAAATCGCGGTTGAAATTAAGTCTAAAATTGTTCATTGCTCGCCAAAGAGCAGATGGACCCCGTTCGTTTTTAGCAATTTTGTTGGTTTCGGCATGCCCTCGTTCTTGTGTGTAAGTTTGGCACAATTCTGGGGACCTAAAATTTCGATTTTGGTTTTGGGAGCTCGACAAGGCTGAATTTTCATTTGCGCGTGGAGTGCCCTCTTGGTTTGCAGTGACTGAAAATTACGTCCTAAAAGGGGTTTCCAGATCGCTCTTTCATTTTCAAGCACGTTTCGAGGGAGGTAAATTACCAAGGTTGGCCTCTTGCAGCTGAAATATCGCTAAAAATGATCGGCCATAAAAGCGTCTCTGCAAAAACTTGTCCAATTCGCTCCAAATTTAGACCGCCCGATCTTTGAGGTTAGACTTCCACGATGTCAGGGAGAGTTTTGCACATTGACAAGCGCATACTCGTGATAACTTGCAAAAACCAAGAAAAAGGAGAAGGGCATCTGCGACGCACGTGACCTTTGGTGATGATTCCATGAGAATATTCCAAGATGAGATCTTGGCAAACACCTGTTTCCTTGGTTGTTTCGCCGGAGATCAATCGCGCGAGATTGATGGTCGTTCTAGAAAAGAAGATTCCATCGTGTCTTGACAATTGTAGATGGGCGTTTTTTGTCGATGATTTGGTCATTGATGGGCATTTGGAAAAGTACCAGTAGATGGAAAACGCGAGCAGCGTCATCTTGATCTGAGGTTGCGCGACGAGTGCAAAAAAAAAAAAAAATTGACGTGGTCAAAGACATGAATTATGGTTAAGAGACCTGTGGGTCTGACTGTAACAGTTTGGGAGGACCGATTATTTCAGACTAGCCAAATAACCACTTGAAACCCAGCACGACATGGATCGGATTTTAAAAGAGACGCGTCAAAAAAAAAAAAGCGCGTCGAGATTGTTCTTTTTTAGCCCCTGATTTTCTTTTTTCTTGCTAATCACCGAGATCAACTGCAACATAGCAAATGAAAAACATTCATTTCTTGCGATTGCGGCCGTCATGTGATTGCTGCCCGCATCAGGGCGCTCGTCCTAGATCTTTTGCTCCCATATAAAATGGCCTTCAGGCACATCGCACGCGTTCCCTCTAGCAACAGACTAGCGTGTCTTTTTTTGTGTTTTGCATGAATTTGTTGTCATTGTGACTCACAAGCTACCAATTGCAGCCAGGGAATCATTGTTGATCCACCTTTTTTGCTTTTTTGGCATCTCACTCGCGCTCTCCCTCTCCTTTTTTTTTTTCTCAAATGCCCCACGAGCAAACTTTCCACCTTTTTTTCCCTTGAACACAATTTTTTCGTGCTATCTAGCAAATCGCACCAATGGCATAAATGGCACATCAGCTGATTACCGCAGTTTTAGCAGCACCAATCAGTTTCTGCATCCTTTTTTTGATCTGTTGCAAGGTGCCTGGAAATGCGAAGCGCGAGCTCTCCTTTTTTTGCCTTTCTGGGGTCATTTGCCATCCGCAGCCAACTTTTCAGCGGAGGCAAACGCAGCCAGAGATGCATCACCAGATGTTTTGCATCAAAAGAACGAATTACCAGGGGTTATGAAAGCAGTAGGGCTCTCTGGAAGGTTTCCTGTGCTCCTGGAAACCCTAGGCGGAAGGTGTGACAAAGTCAGGGAGCAAAAAGGTATAAAAAGGCGACCTGTTGAGGCTAGTTTTCTTTTTTCTTTCTTTCTTTTCCTTTTTTTTTTTTTTTTTTTTTTTTTTTTTTTTTTTTTTATGCACACACAGAAATATCAACTTTCACTGCTATTTCTTTTTACTTATCTCTCCAATTTCAACACACAAAACCAATACCCCACCACCAAGCCTTTCTTTTTTTTTTCTTTTTTTTTCACAACAGCTTAACGAGAAGTATCAAGGTACAAGCCGATCACACCTTTCAAACATCGACACGCCCCCACTCTATTTTTACGAGTCTTTCACCCTCCATCATCAGCTACATGTCGTCCGTGGCTCCTCTTCCACCTTGCCGTCGCGCCGCCAGCCCTTTGCCTGGTGGCCCACGGCACAAGAAAACCAAGCTTCAAGACCCTCCTCGTGGCGTGGCGGCCACCAACAACAAGATCAAGTCCCAACCCATCGTGAACAAGGCGCCGCGCAATCCATTGGCCCCCGTGGGCGGCGCGTCATCGTCGCCGTCGTCGTTGTCGTCGTCATCGTCATCCTCCCTGTCTCTCAATGGGCGTCATCAGGCACACAGCAGCAAGCAAGGCAGCTTCCAATCGTCACTTTCTTCGTCTTCTCCGCGGTCTCGCCACGATGGTCATGATGAGGCGAGTGAGGAACATGCTGATGCTGATGATGCCATTGCGAGAGAAAAGAGCATGACGGCACGACGCAATGATGATGATGATGATGATGATGGTACCAAGAAGGAAAAAGAAGCGCGTGCCCACCGCGATGCAGCTGGCGATCGTTTGCTCGCATTGAGACAAGCTGACAACCAGTCTGTGCGTTCGTACGCGGTGGAATTCGAAAAAATAGCTGCGCCGCTCAAGGATTTTTGGTTGCCGCGTGTGCTGTCGACGGTGTTTTTTGACAATTTGCACGAGGACATCAAGAATGAGATCCGCCTGCATCCGGAACACTACCTTGGATATGCCACCGACCCCGATTCGGAAGGCTCGCTTGCTACTCCTCTCAAAGTCATCACCTACATGGCAGCAAGAGCCCAGAACAAGATCTATGCCGAAAGAGTCAAGGCGCGTAACTTTGCCAGGACCCACCATCTCCCTCCACCTGCTCACACCACCACCTCTTCCGGTGGTGGTGCTGAAGATGCTTCTTCTCTCAACGCCATTACTCTCATGGTGAACAAGCCCAAGGACAACAAGGACAAGCCAGTCAGCGCAACAGACGAGGAATTGAAGCGTGCCGCAGAGTCCTGGGCCGCCACATTTGCCTCCCCAAGCACCAATGATGCCGCCACCACCATGATGGCGCCATCAACAATGGACAAGGCAACCAGCAGCAGCTTCCAAGCCGCCCCGTCGAGGCCACTCGTGTCGTCATCACCACCCATTTCTTCCATTGATGTCTCTTTTGACGCGTCACATCATGTGGACGAGGAGGTGGACACGTGTCGTGCCCCTGGGCAAGAGCAAGAAGCTGCTGCCAACAACAACAAGCCCCCCGCCGCTGTTCCGATGATTAGTAACAACAAAAAGGACGCCGCCGCCCCAGCAACAAGTCAAGTGCAAGAGGAGATCATCAAGAATCACGCTTCTGCTGCGCATGATGATCAGGACAAAAACAAGACACAATCGTCGTCGGTGTTGCGCAACAACAGTGATGATGATGATGCCATTGCGCATGGTGTCGTGCCGCCGCCGCCGCAGCCCGCCGATGAACACGTCAGGCATCATGTCAAGGCCAATTCGTTGTTGAGTTCTTCATCCTCCAATGGTGGTGATGGCAACAACAACAAAAAGATGGACATGGTTGTTGAAAAGGCGGATGATGTCAACACGCTTGTTTCCCATGATGACACGCGTGACATCGGCGGCAAGGGAGGTCCATTGTTGGTGGCAGCGTCGTCGCAGCAGCAGCAGCCCTCCTCAACACCAAAAACGAAAGCACGCGTTTCTGGTGGGAATGATTTGCCATTGCAGCCATTGCAGCCAATCCCCCTTGTTCAAGAGCAAGGGAAGAAGCCACAACGTCACCATGATCATGATGAAAGTGTGTGGGACCGCCTGGGCATCTCTCCGCCGTCGCCGCCTCTGCCTCTACCTCCTCCCTCTCGTTCCTCTTCTGTGGTGGATGAAATGCCGTGGACGCCGACCAATGAGCCCATGGACGCATTTGTTGACAGCGCGCAGCAGCACCACCACCATCCCATCAATTCGCGATTGTCATGTCCTCCGCCGGGTCAATGTCATGCCAGCCATCCAGAAGAATGGACTCCGCCTACACCCACTTTGGACGACACCATGGACAATGATGATGATGATGACGACCATGACAACAACATGATGCAAATCGATCATCCTCGTTCTTTTTCTCATCATCCTCGCGAGCATTATCATCAGCACGCCGTCGACGACCGCGATGACAACAACAGCCAATCATCATCGTCATCGTCGTCATCGGCGGGTTATTTGCCTCGCCATCATCATCAATTCCACGTCCACGGCGGCCATCATCAAGACAATCGCACCTGGAGCCCCTCTTCTCAAGATCGATTGCGCTTTTTTGGAGAAAGACGCGTCACGATTGATGAGCGTCGTCATCATGGTGATGAGCAGCATGGCCGAGATCCAACACGCTTTGACAATCGCGATGATTGGAGACATTATCGCCGCAACAACACGCCTCCTCGTCGTCGCAGTCATTATCGCGCATCCGAGGAACGTCGAGTCGGCGATGACCGTGGCGGTCATTATTCGCAATCACCACCACGCTTCGACAGACGCGATCATCGCTATTACAGCAGCGACGACGACGGCTACGATGACAATGACGACGCGTACTACTACCACTATCAACGCCGCCAATACAGCGACGATGACGACCAGCAGATGATGGACGCGTCGCCCTCTCCTCGTCCTTTTTACAATCATGGCATCAATGATGGTTATGAAAACCACAGGCGCAGCAGTGACAGGATGATTCGCAATTATAGCGATTTGTACATCGACGACCGCGACGATGACCGCCACCACCAACACCAAGGACAAGCCATCTCGTCGGCGGAGCGCCTTGCCGAGCGCAGAGCCAAGGGCCTCTGCTACTATTGCGGCTCAGACAAACACATGATTGCCAATTGCGACATCCGCCAGCGCTATCAAGAACGACAACGGCGCCAAGATGACGTTGGCGACGAAAATTGGTGAATGGTGATGACCCCCACCCTCAAGTTTCCCTCCCCCCTAGTGGTCTGGTGCTTTCTCTCTCTCTCAGTTGTTATTATGGTTCAAAATGGTTGACTTTTGGCTATGAAATCCCCCTTTACTGTATATCATACCTTGGCTGTCTCTCCATATGATATCCCATTATTTATCCCCCCCATACGATACTCACCCGCAAGAAAAAAGCTTGTGAAATCCTTCAAAAAAAAGAAAGAAAAGCAAAAAAAAAAAAAAAAAGAACAAATATTTTCTACCCCCTATGAAATTCAATAAAATAAAGCAGCGCCAATCCCAAATTCGTAATGAAAACGAAAAACAAAATAAGCATTCAAAATTTAATGTGAGTGATAGGATCGCGGGGTAAAAAAAAAAAAAAAAAAGGAGCGCCATGCGGCTATCATAGAGAGGCTTGCTTTTGCCATTGCATACAAAATATGCCCACCAAAGACGCCTGGCACTGTTCAATTGAAAGATGATGATAAACGTCGTTCAGCTGGTTGCAATTGTGCAATCTGAATTTGCTCGAGATTATGCCGCTTTTTAATACGATAAAAAATCCTTTTGTTACAAACTGGTCACCAGCAATACCAGCAGCACCGCCGTTGGGTCGGCTCACGGGGAGTGACGGCAGCCTGTCGTGTCCCACGCGTTCATCATTAAAACAAGAGTTGAAAAGTGGAGAAATGCCGTTTTTTTTTTTTATGTTCAAAGTGTTTATGCATCCGGGCTACTTTTGCTGGTGGCCTGCTTGTATCATTTGCCTAAATGTCTCTGAGCTGCTCGTTCATGCCTATTTCGCGGCGATGTCTCTGATGAGCCAATGGAGCGTACTTTTTTATATCATTTTGTCATTCGCTCAGTGTAAAAAAAAAAAAAAAATCATCCCCTTCAGCTGCCTTCACTTCGCGACGCGGCATAACCAGTCGGTTGCAATGGTTTTCGAGAGGTCTGAGCGAGTTTAGGTCTGGGCGCGCTAATCTGTTGCCAATTCTCTTGAAAACGTGCCTTTTTCTATCATTTTTGCTGTCCAATGCAACTGAGGCACACGACGGCCTTGGTCCTCCTCGGAAAGGCTCGCAATAACACGGTAAAAAAACACAAGAAATCATGAAATTGGATTATCCGGGCATTCTGTTGCACTGCACACATGCTGCGTGGGCTAAAGCGCATCACTTTTTACATACTACATAATGAGCTTTCATTTTCATTGCATGCTGTGCACCAAAAAAATATGAATTTTATTGATGATGGCCATTGATCATACCACAAAATGGGCGTTTTTATAGATTTTTGGTCGTTTGTCGCCGAGTTGACATTAGATAGCTATCTATGCTCATTTGTACCGATAAAGCAGTGAAAGATCATTCAAACGAAACCGCTCTCGCAGCACTGCGACTTTTAGATGCCGAGCAATGACGATTTTCAAAATTGGCAAGTTTCCAAGGGGTACAGCCATGGATTTAAAAAACGTGGAAATTAAGCCTTCAAATCGCTGCGCCGTTCAACCATATGGTAAATGCATCTGATTCAATGACGAAAATCAAATAAAAACCAGCGGTACACGGACTGGTTTCCGCATAAAATGCATTTGGGGCCTTGTTTTCGCTTCAAGGCCATGTCAACGAAAAGTGCTTGTGTCATCGCGGCAAACACACCATCAAAAGAGTATCGTTTGTCACGTACCTGAACATTGGTGATCAGCGTAAAAAGTGTTTTTTGGCATTTTTGACACGGTTTTAAAATTATAGAGATTTTTCAACGCGTGAAAAAGCGCGTCCAACGTCGATTTGCACGCGCCTGTTTCTAATCAAACTTACGCTCCTCGTGTCCCTCTTGCTTGTGAACGCGTCGGCGCGCGTCTATCAACGCGTTTTTTACGTGCAATTCGCGGTTGAAATAAAATCTAAAAATGCTCATTGCTCTCCAACGAGCAGATCGATCGCACTCGTTTTAACCATTTTTGTTGGTTTTGACAAGCCCTCGTTCTTGTGTATAAGTTTGGCAGAATTCTGGAAACCTCAAACTTCGATTTTTGTTTTGGGTGCTCTTCAAGACTAAAATTTCATTTGCGCGTGGCGCCCCCTCATAAGCTGCAATGACTAAAAATTGTGTCCCGCGAAAGTGTGTCAAACATGCTCTGAATTCACAGCAATTCATCGTGGATGCACCGATTACAGTAGTGCGGCCATTGCATTGTAGTACACTTTTGAAAAATACGCTTTTCGACCATGATTTCTCAAATAACAGGTTTTGATATTTGACTTTTACAGTATTGGCCAGTTTTCTAAGAGTATGAGGGACCATTTGTCACTATTTGAAAGGGATCGGATCATTAAACACCAGCAAACGTGAATTGGTGATATTTTTGGCACATTGGTATCTTGCCTAATGTATTGCGCGACCTGACGTGCACGAAACTTGCTGCAGATTCTTTGATCTTCTTTTTTTTCAAGTGCTCTGCAATAAAAATGGAGGATTGATTAGATGAATGCCGAGTAAATCTCGATTGGAGCATTTGGCGCGCAATTGCGTTCTGTGAAATGGCTTGGTAGACCGAAGTTCAGTCGTTTGCTCATCTGCCGTTGTCGCTGTGGGGGCTACGATTTGAGGGCAGGTCATTCAATCTCCACTCAAAAGTCAGCGCGTCATGAGTTGCGTTTAAAAGAAAGCGTGTAGTATGATGAGTCGTCGTGGTTTGCCATTTTAGCTTTGATTTCTTTTCTTTTGCAGATCAGGAAGTGCATATACAACATGACAATTGGATTCCACTTTCACTAAATTTGAAATGATCTTTATCCGGATCGACGCACTCGTTTGAGAAATCACTCAGTAAAATAGCAACCAGCAACGCGTCTCAGCAACTTGAGGATCTCCCAGTGTTATTTGCACGACCAATGCAAGTGATGGGGCTTTTGGGATATTCTTGTAATGCAGGAGGGCATCGCGATCCGCCGATTCTGAAAAGAGTTCACGCTCTCCTTTTCTTTTCTTTTTTGATTTTTGCTCCTTTTCTTTCACGTATGCACCCCTTTTTTTTTTCCTGCACAGGCATGCAGAAGGTTCATGTAACAGATCGCACCAACAGCAGAATCGGCCTGATTTTCACACAAATGCAGTATGATCAAGCGAAATCATATTTTAGAGATCTTGAGATGTGTACCTCCAACTCTAGGAAAAGCGACATGACCTCCTTTCTTTCTTTTTTTTTTTTTTTTTTTTTTTTTTTGGGGGCCCCAAGGTTTTTTTTTTTTTTCCTTGGGCCGTTTTTTTTTTTTTTTTTTTTGTTTGTCAGGGGCACACAGATGTTTTTTTTGTCTCCTGTGGCCGTTTTCCAGGGAGGTCTAGACAGACATGAATGGAACAGGCTTCTACAGCCGGGGAGCCATAATTGGAGGATGTGTAACGTAAAAAATAAGGAGTGCAGCTCACCGAAAGCATCTCCGTGTTCTTGGCAACCCAAGGCGGAAAGGTGTGCGAATACCGAAGGGCAAAAGGTATAAAAGGGCTCCAAAAAGAGGACATTCGGCTAAATTATAGTAAAATGATAAAAACGTCTATTCTATTGTTTTTGGCATGCCACCTCATTGCAGCCCAAGTGACCTTTTGGAGTCAGCCGAACCAGATGGGCGAAGCATGGGAATATGACCCTCCTGGCTACAAAGAAGCACTGTCTTCAGTGAATCGCCAGGCCCATTCTTTTGAATCACGATTGAATGAAACCGTGTATGCGATCAGTTTCGAACCAAATGGCAGCTGCTTTTACAGAGTGATTTATCCCGGTGATTACAGTAACAACTGGGATTGGGCTACTAAGTTCAACGGTGTGAGCGATTACACGATGGATTGCACACAAACTTAGTGTGAATAAAACGAGATTGTCTCATTTTGAAGTTCGAGAATGACTTTATCATACGCACACGCAGCTCTCCAGCACGAGACTTGTTGCTAGGATTGTGACATTGGTGCAAATTAATAGAGAAAGCGATAATTAGAAGACATGGTTGTCTTGTTCATCGTTTTAACTGTAATGGGAACATTATGCGTATACTGTAATCATATTGATGCACGGGGCCTGCCGAAACGTCGGCAGCCGCAGATGCCGCGAAAGGGCGCGCAAACGCAGCAAATTAAAAAAGAAAAAAAAAAAGCGCCTTACTGGCGCCGCACTCGCTCGTAAAGTCTCACTTTTTATGAGAGATGATACCCGTTTTTGGACGCCCTTTTTCTTTTGCTTAGTTGCTGGGCGCCAATGTCTGCAGAACGCGTGTTTTTTAAAAAAAAAAAGAATTTTGACAATGGAGCCGTGGCGGCTGCACGTGCAAACGAGGCAATTGCCACGAGCGCGTGCATCAGAGCAACAGGCCCACCATCCATGGAAAAAGTATTATTAAATGGAACTCACACATGAAGAAGACACACCCCAGAGCCAAAAGCCAAATGAAGGATTGAGATGAATCAATTGGGAATACAGAGAGAGAAGAGAAAAAGTAAAGGTAGACAAAAGAGGGGGGCATGGAAATAAATAAACAACAGGAATCAGAAAATAAAGCCATCGGATTTTGAGCAATAATCTTGGTCTGGTTGTGCGGTGATGATGCTTGTGACGGGGTCGACAGTGACGGCATTGCAAATGGCGACGGTCTGTGAAGATGGTAAGCCCGGGACAGGGTTGTACGAGACGACGCCGCGCGCAAGCAAGCCGTACGAGTGCCTGATGATGCTGGACCAACGCTGATTGCCGCCCTGATCGTCGCCAGGCGACTTGATCCGGATCTGACTCGTTGCCGACGACACCAGGCCAGACAGCAACGACGACGACAGCACAAGTGGCTCGTCAAAATGATCAAAACTTCCCACAAACTCGGCGGGCTCTACACCTTTTGTAAAAAAAAAAGGGGGGGTCGAGTCAGGGTCTTTTTTTTTTTTTTTGTGAGAAGCGCATCGGTCACAAGGCCGCAGCGTGCTCGTGTTCCCGCGCAAGCCGAGCGTTCTCCGATTTTCGTCGTTTTCGTCGTTTCCGTTTTTTTTTTTTTTTTTTTTTTTTTTTTTTTTTTTTTTTTTTTTTTTTTTTTTTTTTTTTTTTTTTTTTTTTTTTTACCTGCAGGTGGACGCTGATGCGCATTGAGGGTGGTCTGGTTGAGCCGAAAGGCAAAGATGCTAATGTCGGTGCTTGCTATCCTTACGGACCAGCCATTGGGGTTGTATGCGACGACCTGAAAGTCGAGGATCAGCTCCTTGTCCGAGGCAAGGACGTGATCCATGCGCGTCGTGACATCACGCAAGGGCTTGGCGCTGCCAATGATCCACATCACCATGGCGGCAAGCAACAAAAACAGCAAACACGCCGCGGCCGTCATGCAAATCGATGGACTAATTCACAAAAATGGAGCAAGAAATGAGATCATCGTGATGAAACACTGTTTTTTTTTTAATCTTTTGTTGATTTTTACCAAGATTGCCGATTGCGTTTTCGTCTTTCTTTGCGGACAAGCGGCATGCCCTCGTCGTCGTCGCTGGCGTAGCCATCCAATGGATAGCGTGCATAGCGGCGCGCATTGGACGACGACGACGACCGATACTCCTTTTTGCTGGCGTGCGGATCCATGACATAGCTTCTGAGCTTGGGCCGATACGGTGAGGGCGAGGGGCTGGGCGATGGCTGTGGGGTCGCAAATGTCGTGCCTGTGGGCGTGTTGCCGCCATTGCTGCCTTGGCCATCGTGCCGCCTTGGCGGATGGTGGAAATCATTGATGGACTTTTTGGATCGCACCGACCGTGGCTTCTTGGGAAAATACCCGTGATCAGACGTATTGCCATTCCACTCGCCACCGCTGTAGGGATACACATAATACTCGTTTTCGTCGGAATCTAGCATTTGTCGACGAAGTTTTCAGGAAAAAAAAAAAAGAATGAGGACAATGACCAACCAGCGTGAGCTTGCCCGCGTGCTCACCCCCAACGTCAAATCTGTCCAATTGCCAAGATTTTGGATCTCTTTTTTTTTTTTTTTTTTTTTTTTTCTTTCACATTGGAGACGGCGTCGACAAGATTGCGATGGAAATATTCAGATGGCGTGGCAGTGCTGTGCATTGGGGTAGTCCTCTTCGTTTTGCGCTTAGGCGCGGCGCTCGAACCAGCGGCATGATGAGACGGATGATTGCTATTACTGTTGCTGTTGCCATTGGCCCCGCCGCCGGGTGTGTTGCTGCTGTTCAGGTGGTGGCCAGCTGGCCGAGCAGCTGGGTGGTGGTTGTCGAGCGGCAAGAGGGTGGGCGACGTGTCGCCCGGCTGGTGAACGGTAATCATGGGCGGTGGAGGTGGTGCGGCCCCATTATTGGCTTGCGATGACGCCAGCGAGCCATTGGATAAGCTGCTGTTGATATCCTGGCCGTCAAAGTGCGTCTCCTCGACCGTCAGGTTCCGATCAAAGTTAGATAGCAACAGGTCTCGTCGCAGGTCGCCGCCAATGGTAGCAAACTTGTTGACAAACGACCGTTGCGGCGGCTGCGAAGACTTTTTGTCCTCCTCGCTCGACGACAATGGAGACGCAGAACTCGGGCCTTCCATACCGACAATGTAAGAAACAGCGAAATAGAGAGTTATAAAAAAAAAAAAAAAAGGCAGAAGAGAGGAGACGAGCTCCTTGGCTCTTTTTCCACCTCTTGGCCTGGGCCCCGCTTTGCCATAAAAGGATATCGCTAAAAGACGAGGATGAGGGGCCTGGGCCTCTCATGACTTCTTCCCTTGATCCCCCCCCTTTTTTTTTTTTTTTCTACAAAACATGGGTCTGCAAACAATCACTCTGCCTTTTTGTGCCTGCATCCCTTCTTCACTGGACAATGAGCACGCATGCATCTCTCATGGATTACACACATTGTAGGAAAAAAAAAAAAAAACTTCAATCCTGTCCGCAGCTGGAGGCAAATGTTCGCTCGTCTCCTTGCCCGTCTCAGCACAGACCACATGCTCCTGCTTGCTTAAGCGACCTTTTTTTTTTTTTTTTTTTTTTTTCTTCAATTGCAACATACACTCTTTCCGGGCAATAAATTCGCTCAGTGGCGAGAATCAAATTCGGGTTGCAAGAAAAATATATGCGCCTTGGTGGAAAACATATTCACCTGGCAGCAAGTACACTCTCAATTCTTGTTGTACGAAATATAAATTCGTCCTGGCTGACAAATCAGATATTCTGCTGCCAAGCGTGCTTTGCAGTACGAGTTTTGACATCTCTTGACATTAGACTGCATCCAATGCAAGCCTTTGCTTTTATTTCTTTTTCACAATTACACCAAAGATCACAGATAATGAACATTAAACAGTTCAAGTCGTGTCAATGATTTCGGCGCTCGGAAAAAAATAAATCGACCTTACAATATTTCCGTGTTTTTCCTTGTTCTTATAAATATACCAACTTTTTTTTTGTTATTTTTTTCAAGTACACTAAAGATGGTTTATCAGATTGGAGGGATTCCTGTAGCAATGGTGGATGCCGTAACGCCAACACTTGAAGATGCTGAAAATAATGGTCCTTATACACCTTTCCACCATGAAACAGCAGTGCTTCCAAAAAATTGGCAAAAAGATCCCCATCGTGGTAGTCTTCCATTACCTCATGACATTGTTATACAAAGAGACGTGACTATCAAGTTGCGGGATGGTACCGAAATCTATGCAGATGTTCTCCGACCCAATGATCAAAAACCTCATCCTGTCTTGATTCCTTGGAGTCCATATGGCAAGACTGGTGATGGATTCTTCAATCTGGATGTCTTTCCACCTTATCGTGCAGGTGTGCCCTATTCTAAGCTCTCTGGCTTGGAAAAATTTGAAAGTATCGACCCTGCAGTTTGGGTTCCTCAAGGATTTGTCTTTGTGCAAGTCAATGCCCGCGGAGCTTATGATTCTCAAGGTGATATTATGTGGTGGGGTACTCAGGAAGGCAGGGATGGTTACGATGTTATTGAATGGGCGGCTGCGCAACCTTGGTCCACTGGGAAGGTTGGTTTGCTCGGCAATTCATGGTTAGCCATTGCTCAATGGTTCATTGCTGCTGAGCAACCTCCTCATCTTTGTGCCATTGCTCCTTGGGAAGGTGCTTCTGACATTTATCGTGACATGGCATGCGGTGGTGGCATCCCCTCACCTACTTTTTCTCAATGGTTAAGAGAAAAGTCTCTCAAAGGTAAAAAAAAAAAAAAAAAAAAAAAAGGGGTAAGATTGCTTTTTTATTAATCTCACCCTCTCTAATAAACATCAATTAATAAGGTCGAAATAAAACAGAATGTGTAGACGCCATGGTTCGTCAATACCCTTTTTACAACGAATATTGGGAAGACAAGCGAGTGAAGTTTGAAAAAATTCAAGTGCCTGCCTATATTCTCGCATCATACACGTCACAAATCCACGTTCCTGGAAGTTTCCGTGCTTTTGAACAATTGACCAGCAACAAGAAATGGTAATCATAAAAAAAGGCGATGGAAAAAAGATAAAAATACACTAAACATTTGTCAACTGGATAGGATTCGTGTGCATCCACACTTTGAGTGGTATGATTTGTACGATCCTGAAAGCCAAAAGGACCTTCTCAAGTTCTTCAATTTTTACTTGAAGGGCGAACAGAATGACTGGGAAAGTACACCTCTTGTTCGGATGTCTCTTTTGGGATTCAATCAACCAGCGATCATGAACCGACCCGAACAAGAATATCCTCTTGCCCGTACTCAGTACAAGACGTTTTATTTGCATTCTCAAGGATCAAATACTACGACTCATGGTACTTTGGAAACAACCAAAGTACAATCATCTGATGTGATCATGTCATATGACAGCCTAAAGCATGACGATGCCAATCATCTCAAATTCCAGCTGAAGTTCGACAAGTACACCGAATTGGCTGGCTATGCAAGAATGAAGTTTTGGGTATCCTGCCCTGATATGGATGACATGGAGATCTATGGCACTCTTACCAAATTGGATGCCTCAGGCTGTCGAGTAGATAGTATCAACGTGCCAATGTCCGCCATGCCAGATTGCGCATCTGAAGATCAAGTTCCTCATTACAACGTTTATCGACATGTCGGTGCCCCAAGCAAGCTCCGAGTATCTTGTCGACGAATCAGTCGAGCTCCCAAAGATGGTGAAGAGGTGGATCAATTACGTGAATTCGTTACCAGCGACAAACTTGTTGCTCTTGGCACAGTGGTGGATGTGGATATGGGTTTTTGGCCCTGCGGTATGTACTTTGAACCAGGTGAATCCTTGCAGCTTGTTCTTTCTGGTCATACTCTCATCTATCCTGAAACTGAGTCGGTTATTAAATTTCCACTCCCACCCACTATCAATCATGGCCGACATCAAGTTCATATGGGTCCTTCCTATCCTTCCAGCATCACTTTGCCCTTTATAAACTAGTACAACCGTTTGGTCCATTTCATCCATTGTTGCTTTTAGAAAGCTGATATAATGTCCCGTAACTGTTCCTTTGCTCATCGATTTCAATATAATGGCTGTAAGTGTTGTATTTGCTGCTTGCAGTGCGTGATCTCATTTTGTAAAAATCACAATGGACAACTCCAGGTGAAAGAGAATGTGCGATTACCCTAAGTCAGACGCGCTGGCCGTATCTGGACTTGTATTTCACAAGTTGTGATAAAAAAAAAAAAAAAGAAAAGAAAAGAAGCAAACGTGATGGCAAATCGCAACGTGCATTCTCAGTGCCGCATCTTCAAATCCAGATGGCCGGCACTTGCCTTGTCCGGCTAATCAGGCCCCGCTCACACAATGGCTTCTGTCGCCAGGTCTTTACGTTTTAAGCGCGATTTTACCGTACATGAAAGGATAGCGCATCCTTTCCTTCATTTGCTCTCTTGTACGCACCCTTGCTAAGATGCCTCATTTGCTATGAATGATCAGAGATTGCATTGACCAGGATCTGGGCACTTGCAAGCCTGAGAAAAAATAAAATGAGAAAAAATCTCATTTGCTTGCGATCACACAATACTCCACTTTTTTTTTTTGACCGTACGCCTCCACGTGCTGTCATGCCACGGAATCAACATCTCTGGATCATTTGCATATCCGAGGAACAGCTCAATCGCTAATTGAGCGCGGCTCACATTCAATTTATGCCTCGGAACGCTAGTCTGCTTGACAGCCACTCATTGAAGCATTTCCTCGCATCTTACATTCTAAATCCTAGTTTTTACACATTGTTTATATACCGGTAATAGAGTCCTTACTTTTTCTTAATAAACTGTATCAGATTCTCAATTACTGTAGTTTCCTGTTTCCCTTTTTTTTTATCTTCTTTTTTTCCCCAAATATCTCAGTAAGCTCAATATTGCATCACTATTTTTTTTTTTTTGCCACGACGAGCTGTCTCCAGCCGACCGCTAGGCATCACGTCGCGCTTTGGAATTTAATGGTCGTGCATATTATTTTGCCGTGCAAAAGCAAGATATCATACAACGGATGCATCGCCGCAAGAGCAAAAACAACGTGCCATTTATCGTCTTTTTTTTTGTGAGCGGCGTTCCTTTCCATGGCATGTGCACGATGAGTGACCCTTTTAATGACTTGGAAAAAATAAAAACCGGAGGTGTGTAACAAAAATGACCGGAGGTCTCCAACGGCTCCCCCTTTTGTTTGCATACAACAACCACATTTCGGCCTAGGTACAACGGCTTTAACGCCGCGAGAGCGAAAAAAAAACAACTGTCATTTATCGTCTTTTTTTTTTTGTGAGCAATGTTCCTTTGCATGGCGTGTGCACGATGACTTGAACCTTTTGGTGATGAGGCATTTGCTTGGCTGCGTCATGGATTTGCTTGGGCGGTGGTGCGATTGCCTTATCATCATACTGTACTGTAAGGTCTGGCCAAAGCCGTCTTTTTTTTTGCCAGCGTGCCGTTTGAAGATTTCTTGGCAATGGACAAGGAAGCGATGAGCAAAAGAAGAATTGCTTCACGCCGCCGTCAATTTCCAATAATGTTGTTGTTTACAGTACCAAGAAGAAGCACTACTCTCGCCATCACCACCGATCGAGACTTAAAAATAAAATTACTGTACAGTAGTAGAACATATGATACAACAACAGTATACAGTACGGTAAATCATACTGTACTTAATAACTATCATAATATTTTCACAGCAGATTCAACGCTGCTCCCCGATTTTTTCTTGAGTACAGTATCATATCATAGTCGTGATGAAACTGGCACCATTCAAAAGAGACACGCTCGGACGACATTTTGCAATCATTTGCACATCCGATGAACGACCTCTGTATGCTTGAAAAAGTCGGTCAACTGCTTGCTTGACACCTGTTTAAACTTACAGTAAATTTCTCGACAACGGCACCTCGAATGAGTTTCCGCACTTTTAACACGTGGAAAGTAGCTATTGAATCTCTTTCAAATGACATGAGTTTCACCGCGATCCGATCAAAACTGACGGACGAAACAGCTTTTTTCCACAAATTTTCTAATGTGCTTTTGCTCGAGAACAACAGCCTAGATGACCCCTGATTTTTATTCCAGATTCACTAACAAACAATGGGTCGAAGCATCTAATGGGGCCACTTTCACGATGCTGGAGTGCTGCGTTTGAAATTTTTGCATCCACCATTCCACCCAAGTGTCACCCAACAAGCAAGCAGTGTGCAACAAAAAATCTAAAATCTAAAATAAAAAAATAAAAAAATAAAAACAACTTCCATGCAATCCACCACCTTAATTATTGGAAGTGTCAAACCTTAAATTTTTGAAAAAAAATCTTGTCCAAAACAGGCAAAATTTCTCAGTCGACCGCCGTTCATGCGTCATTCTTTGGGCTTTTTTCTTAAAAGTATCATAAGGTGACCGGCCATTTTGTCTGTCAATAGCAAATTGTCGGAATTACAGTACAAGTGGAAGTCAAAAAAAACTGGACACCTGTCTATTTCTCTGCAGTGCCGACACTCAGATTAATCACTTTAATCTCTTCTGTAGTATTGATCAATATTGACTCCAATAAAATGAAATTTTGTAAGAACAATGATATAAAAGTATAAAAACGTTTCTAGAACAATGAAGTGGTTATAGCAAGCGGATTTTGAAATAGACTAAAAAAGGTGTACCTGACGCGTCACGCGACGCGACGCGTACTCACGCGTATACAATGGTCTGTGGGGATGAATTGACATTATGAACACCATCTCCAAAATTTTCTGCAATGAATGTGATAGTATCCGATTGTACTCTGTAAACCAATTTCGTGGTACATGAATCACATCAGATCTGTGGCCGATTTTGTAAATCCGCAACGTGACGCGTCGCGCGTCAGACGCGTCTGGAATAGCGATTTTCATCTCTGGCACGTAATTTTAACCATTTTGTTGGCTTGAAACCACTGTGATTATTTAATTTGAAGAGCTAGAATGGCCTGTTTTCGATTGGTTGCGGTTTTATTAAAAATTTAGAGCACAAAGATCATGTTGGGGAAATCGCATCGTATGACGCGTCTGACGCGTCACGTTGCGGATTTACAAAATCGGCCACAGATCTGATGTGATTCATGTACCACGAAATTGGTTTACAGAGTACAATCGGATACTATCACATTCATTGCAGAAAATTTTGGAGATGGTGTTCATAATGTCAATTCATCCCCACAGACCATTGTATACGCGTGAGTACGCGTCGCGTCGCGTGACGCGTCAGGTACACCTTTTTTAGTCTATTTCAAAATCCGCTTGCTATAACCACTTCATTGTTCTAGAAACGTTTTTATACTTTTATATCATTGCTCTTACAAAATTTCATTTTATTGGAGTCAATATTGATCAATACTACAGAAGAGATTAAAGTGATTAATCTGAGTGTCGGCACTGCAGAGAAATAGACAGGTGTCCAGTTTTTTTTGACTTCCACTTGTACTTGTTTGGGTTGCATTGATCACTCGGAGTTCGAAGTTTCCCAAATTTGGCATTTTCTGAGTTTAAAAAGGGTGACCCGTGAGTGACCCCTGAGTGACACTTGGATTTTCAAAAGTGGTCGTCGTAGTAGTGCTTGGGGTTTTAAGCTTTTTTGTTGCAAACTTTGCGCTGAATGCGAAGCAGCCATTTTGGAGCGGGGTCAACTACGGTATGCAGATGGCGAGATGAATGCAAAATAGTACAAATGGAAGGTTTTTTCGATTTTCGAGCGCAAAAAAATCGTACGGGTCCGTCATGAGCACTGGGCTATAATTCACGCCGTGACACAGGTTTCTTTGGCGCACGACCAGGCCGTAAAAAAATTTCTGGAGGCACAGCAGGCCGACAAAGTCTGAAAAACGCGTTTTTTGTATTGGCTGTTAGTATGATAGACTGGTATAAAATAATGTGCACGTTTACTGTATTTTTGTGCAATGTTGCGGAATACTGTACTTAATCAGGCATATTTACGTAAAATGATATACTGTTCTAGTAATACAGTATGTAAAGCGCGTCACAACAGTGACAATTTGACCAATTGACACGCTGCACTCTGGCACGACACCGACACATGTGCCCTAAAATGAATTGAAAATAATCAGACATCTCCACAATTGTCTCAGAAAAATTTGGAGATACAGTACTGTATTATTGATTCATACTGTACATATTGTCAATTCGTCTCTACAGGCCATTGTGTAAGCTTGGGTACGCGTCGCGTCGCGTGACACGTCAAGATCCCCTTTTTTTGCTCTAATTCAAACTCGCTTACTATATTCATTTTATAATTTTGTAGTCTTTTTTATTATACCTCCTAACCATCGTTTGTACAAAGTTTCATGTCATTGGAGCTATTACGTATTGATCAATACAGATGAGATTAAAGTGATAAATTTTTCAGCTGGTGGCAGTGCAGAAAAATTGACTAGGGGACATTTTTTTTGTAGGTGACGGTACAGTATGTACAGTATGATATCTTACTTCAAGAAGCAAACCTGTAGAGCACGCTTATCATATCATATCCCATGGTGGTGGCAATGATTCGAGCCAATCAGTCAGAGGGGTGCCAATTGCCAAGTAAAAAGTGATTTCCAAGGAAAATCACGACCGCCGAAGGAAAACTCGCCCGTTCGATTATGGTTCTCGGGCGAAACGGCGTGATGATTTCGTGTCTATTGATGCTGAATCGCATGTAAGTGGCAAAAGATCAATGGCTTTCAAAACATCCTTCTAATTGTCATGATCAAAAGGCACGTTTTTTCTTCAAAATGCGATTTGGCTACCTTTTTGTACAAAAGACGCGCGTACTGCGCTATGCGTATCTTTTGGTCCATTTCAAAGGCGCTGCCGCAGGTCGATGACTCGTTGTGGTGTACAATTGACTATTTTATCACATCATCGCCCTCTTTTTTGCTCGCCGACGTGGCAGTGCACAAGAGCAGTGCGTGTTCGTGTTCGTTGGAGGGTGGCATTGGTTTCACAGACCACATGTTCTTAGAAAACAACAGCTGAAACCAAGGTCGACTGATTGAATTTCCTTGGAAATGCCTATTTTAAGAGTGTGCCATGGGCAAGATTTTTTTTATTTGTAATCAAACAAAGATGCTGGAGATGATGACGGGGGCGATTCAACGTGAGCGAGAGGGGCGCGGGGCGGGAAAAGAAGGCAAAAAGGGTGTGTGTGTGTGGGGGGGGGTGGACAAAAAAAGGGCGACAGAGAGAAAGAGGGGACAATTATTCTTCCAGTTCCACCTCCTCGATGCTAAAGCTTTGGCTCATGCCGGTGTCGCTGGTGACGCCACTGACGAGCTGATAGCCTTCGTTTTGAACCTTTGACAGGATGGATTGGTCGGCCGAGGAAGCTGTGCCCTGGTGCTGTTGATGCGGCGGGTTGGCGGGCTGGGGATGGACGGCGGTGGCGGCGCCGACGGCCGGGTCCCACTTGGCGGGCTCGGACGAGATTTCGCTCTTCATGATGCGCGACTCGAGAAACTCGCGGATCGCGGGGAAATAGCCGGGCTGCATGCACGTGTCATTGTGCATCCCATTGGGGAACTCGACCCAATCTTTCAGTTCGCGCGCGCTACACACTTCAAACAGGCGGTTCATATGCGCAGGCGGAATCAGTTCGTCCTTGCCGCCCGACAAGAACAGGGCCGGTGTCTTGACAATGCGCTGCACATTCACCTCGGACGGCCAATTCTGATGACACAGCACCGTAAAATATTTCAAAATGGGAAACACGCTCGGAATCAGCTTGGGCTACGTGGCAAAAAAAAAAAAAAGTGTGTCAGAAATCCCACGTTCCATCAGAAGATTCGTCCATCCCCACTTTTGTGCGCATATGGACGTACTATACTCAAAAATGTATTTTCCACAATCAAACCCGAGAAGGCATCTTCATTGCGCGACACGAGGTCGATGCTGACGGCGCCACCAATGGATTGCCCATAGGCGACGAGCTTGGTGTCCTTGAGCACTGGATGTTCTTTGATGAAATCCAGC
This sequence comes from Gongronella sp. w5, assembly GCA_001650995.1. Lineage (NCBI taxonomy): Eukaryota > Fungi > Mucoromycota > Mucoromycetes > Mucorales > Cunninghamellaceae > Gongronella > Gongronella sp. w5. The sequence continues at coordinate 68,472 of KV441942.1, forward strand.
AAAGTCTATTAAACAGGGGGACACAATGGCGAGGTCAGGTGGGTACACGCGCTGTGCACACGGCTGCAATTGTTGTCGTTACCTGCGAGTCGATTTGGATGCCCTTTTCATTGGGCTTGCCCTCACTGAAGCCATACCTATAAATGAACGCGTGGATGAGACAAAAAAAAAGCCGACCCCGCTTTTTCCGCACTTACCCTCTATAGGAAAGCATCACGACGTTTGTCTTGAATTTGAGATTGAATATTTTGGCAATTGGCAATCGGTGACCCTGATTAAAGAAAAAAAAAAAAGAGAGATGAGCGCGCCATGATGAATTGAAAACTATTTTGCTTGGCAAGCCCCTTGACACACGCTGCCTCGTTCCATTACCATGTTGCCTGCATTAGCCTGGAACAATGACATATAAAAAAAAGACAAGAACGCGTCATGATGAGAAAATGTAAAAAAAAAAAAAAAAAAAAAAAAAGACCGAGCAAAAATGGCAGAATTACGTGGAAATAGAGGATGGTGGGCGCCTGCTTGGCCTGCTCGGGGTCGTCAAGGGTAATCACGTAGCACCGCACCTTGACCTTGTCCCTAGTGACGAGGGTCTCTTCCGTGTACTTCATACCAAAGTCGGACGGCTTGGCCACCTAAGTATGAAAAGGGGGGGAAAAAGTGCGGGCGTGGAAACGGCGCGCGGCGCAACGCGTGGTCCAAGGTGTGAGTCCTTTGACTTTGTGATGAAAACGATCGACCTTCTCACCTCTGTGCGTGAGCCCTCTGGAAAGCTGCTTGGGTAAATAAGCTCGCACTGGTACAAGTAGAGCAGCACGGCACCGGCGACACTGGCAACACCCGTGACAGACAGGAGGTATGAGACCCAAGGTGGCAAACTGAGCCTGAACAGGTAGTTGGTCATGGTTGGGAAACAAAGAAAAGGCAAAAAAAATGAAGCAATTGAGAGGGGGGGGTGGAAGAAAAAAAAGGAGAGGACGTGGGTGAAGGAAAAAGGGAAGAGGAGTAAAAAAGGGTGAGGGAGGGGGCGAGGGGGTGATGATGAAAGGGGAAATGGGAGCTTGAAAAAGCAGCTGCGGGCGGGTCGGTCCCAAAAAAAAAAGTGCTACGAGGTCCAATTGGGGTTTGTTGTTGCACGGCATCATTCCAGCACATGGCCCTAAAAAGGATCGTTTTTGCGGCGCATGGATCAACATGATGTTTACATTACAAAAATTGGCTTTTTTTTTTATTTTGAAAAACCCAATGAGATAAAAAAAAAAGGGGGGGGGGAGCGACAATGCGCGAAAATGTTTTTTTTTTTGCAGTTTGAATTCTAGGACTTGATAATGCTGACGGTCAATTCGCTTCGTTGCTGGCCCTTTTCGTCATACGAGTCCGAGACGGAGGTCAATCCTTCGAGTTTTTGATAGACGGAATTGAGGATGGCCTGTTCGTCTGCGTCGGCGCGGATGTACACCTCGAGGGTGCCGACGCAGCGGCCGTACGTGTTTTGCCAAAAGTGGACGCGGTCGATGCGCAAGATGTTTGCATCCTGTCGGATTTCGGCGAGGCGGTGCTCGACACCGTGGCGCACGGTCTTTGGTGACGTCTGGAGCAGCAAATTGGCCAATGCCTTGAACGTTGGGTAGCCCAGGTAGAACATGAGTACGGCCTCGCACAGCGCCAGGCACTTGTCGACCGACGACGTTGCCCAGCCAAGCATGTTGAACGCGAGCACGACGATCCCGCTGCCAATGATCACCAACGAGTACACATTGGACAAGATGATGTGCATTGGGTTGCCGCGAGCACGATTGAGCACATGATACGAGAAGCCCTGCACGGTCGGGGGCGTCAAGCGGAGGACTGGGAAGGGGGCACGGAAAAGAATAAAAAATAGGAAAATGAGCCATCTAAAATGGGAGGGGCGGCCCGGGGATGTTGTGGGGCGACGCGTCTTTTTTTTTTTCTTTTTTTTTTTCCTTACATCGCACAAAGTTCTCGTGGTTGCGCAGCGACACGCTGGCCAAGCTACAGGTGCCAATGGCAAACACGAGGGCCACGTAGGACAAAAAGCCAAGCGTGTCGTCCTTGTCGTGCTCGCTGCCATGATGATCTTCTAATAAAAAGTGCTCTAGGGATTCTTTGGTGGTCTGCATGGTGATGAACAGCAAGTACACGGTGGTGGCCATGGCAAAGATGATCTCGTAGCGGTGGGCCCTAATAAAAAAAATGGATCGATCGAGACGAATTGAGTCATTTTGTCTATTTTTTCTTTTTTCTCTGTCGCTCGCCTCCCAATTGTGCTTTTACCCAAAGGGGCGCTTGGTATTGGATGCAATATAGGCCGGATGCAAACGGATGACGTTGGACACAAAGCCATTGAGGACACCCAGGGCGTCAAAAATGACCAAATAGGCAAATCCGATGACGGCAAGCTTCTCATTGGCGGCACCAATGCAATAGACCCAGACGCCAATAAGGAGATGCACGCCGAACCACGTAAAGATAGTCTTTTGGCTCGATGACAGCGTAGCAAACGTCTCGCTCAGCGATGGAAGCGGTGGTATGAAGACAGGGGGGTAGTCGTGGTGGTGGTCGTGGTGATTATGGCCGTGATGATCGTGTCCATGTCCATGATCGTGTCCATGTCCATGATCATGATCGTGTCCATGTATGTCCATGATCGTGTCCATGTCCATGATCGTGTCCATGTCCATGATCGTGTCCATGTTCATGTCCGTGATCGTGTCCATGTGCATGTCCGTGATCGTGTCCATGTGCATGTCCATAATGGTCGTGCCCATGGTCGTGATGCGCGTGGCCATGGCTATGATCGTGTCCATGGGCGTGTCCATGAGCGTGTCCATGATCGTGCCCATGAGCGTGTCCATGATCGTGTCCATGATCGTGCGAATGGCTGTGCGCGCCATTGGGCTGGAATGCGTGGCTGTCGGCGTGTGCATGGGCGTGATCGTGGCTGTGCGCGTGCTTGTGTTCGGCATAGGGCGATACGGCCGCATGGGCGGCATGTTGCTGCTGGATGGGATCATATTGGCCGGCCGGCTGGTGTTGATGCGCTTGGAAAGCGTCGTTGTGCACAGGCTCGGTAGCAACTTGCGCGGCAAAGTGCTAAAACGAGAATTTTGAGCCATTGGTCACCAAAAAAGACCCCAATGACTCTGATTTTCTTTTTTTAATCACTTACCTGGGTGGGGGAAGCGATGTTCATCATGGGAGAGCGCGGATGGAGGTGCGGAGACGCCTGCTGATGCTGATGATGGTGATGTGCGCCATTGTACAGGGGCGCGGCCGTCTGTATGGAGATACCCTTGGCGGCAATGCCATTGTTCACTTGCACGCCGTCGCCAAGCGGCCGGTTGGAAAGCCTCCTTGTCGGTTGCATAAAGGCAGTAAAAGAAAAAAAGGCAAGGCGAAAGAAGGGAGGAGCAAAAAAAAAAATGAAAAGAGCGGCACACCGACAACTTGATTGGATTCGAGCTCAGGCACACCCCCGCTCCCAAATTTGTCATGGTCTCAGTGCAAAAGATAGCGGCGGTCCACCGCCCCCTTTTCTCATTTTTTTTAAGAAATCGAGAAACTGTCAAAGAAAATGATGGTTTCCATAGCAACAAACGAGCAACCAATTAACAATCAATGGCAATGACTTTGTCATGGCAACAAAAAGATAGCAAAGATAGCAAGGACAGCAAAGAGTGGGGGCGAATTGCCAAGGGAACCATGAGCGAGACGTTCAGCCACGTCTTGGATTTTGAGGTATTCAAACCCAGCTGGGTTTGGCTTGCAAAAAGGGAATAGGGTGCCCTTGGAACCTTTTCAATTGTCTCTTTTTCCTTTTCCTTTTCCTTACTTTTTTTTTTTTTCGCTTGTTGTTTTTGCTTTTTTTGCGTTCCTTGGTCATTTATACCATTTTCCTCCTCTTTCCTCTCCTCCTCTTCCCCCTCTCCTCCTTACCCAGGCTGTGTCACTTGTCTGGGTTCGTTCTCGTGTCGTTTTTAGCCATTTAGTTTTTTTTTTTTTTGTTGTAAAGGAAGCAATCCGCCCCTCTTTTTCGCACCGAGTCCCCCTTGCCACGTTCTTTTTCTTTTTCTATTTTTTTTTTATTGCGCAACTCGTGTTTCCATGGCCAACCCACTTGATGATCTTCCTTCGGATCTGCTAGAGGAGCTGCGGCTTCTCGAGCAAGAGCTGGAAGAAGGCGATATCACGCAAAAGGGCTACGAAAAGAAGAAAGCCGCGCTACTTGCTCTTGCGCCGGCGCCGGCGTCGCCCGCCGCACCACAGGACGCCCCTCCTGCGTCGCCAGCAGCTGGATCACCCATTGTGACGCGCACATTCAGGCCGACCGAAGGCGAGTATTATCATCAGCCGCGTCAATTCTGGAATTCGCAAAATCAAGAAGCAGACGAGCAAGATGAGCAGGAAGAGCCGGTTGTGGACGATGCAGCGGTTGTGCCTGAGGGCGAGTATGTCGTTGATTTGGGTCCCGAGCCCTCGGCAGCCGACACGATGGATTTTCTCGATTTTTTGCCATCGCCCACGCATTCGCCGCCACGCGTCGCGTCGCCCGAGCCATTTGTGCCCAAGGAAGTCAACAAGCCTGCGCCGCCGGCGGCCGTGCAGCCACAGCAATTGCAGCAACAATTGCAATACCAGCAGCAATTACAGCAAACCCAAGCACAACCCATGCCATATACGCAACAAGCGCTGCCACCTGCGCCACCTATGCACGGACGACCGCCCCCCGGCGCCATGTATCGCCCTATACCTCCGTCGCAACCGCAGCAGCCACAGCAACAGGCTTGGCCCGGCCATGCGCCGCCAATGCGTCCTGTTCAAAGACCTTACAATGGCCCACCAATGATGCGACCCGCGTATCCGCCTCAGCAGCAGCACGTGTATAACCAACGGCCCGTCATGCATCCCATGTATCGCCCACGCCCTCCACCTCCCCAGCAGGGCTATCAACAACCACCCCAACGACCCTTTTATCGCCCTGTTCCACCACAACCGCAGCAACAACAGCCATCCGTGCCCCCACAGCCCCAACAGCAGCACACACCCACATCCATGCATCAGCGCACTCCTTCCATGGACTCCTCCCATGTCTCTGTCGAGCGGTCACACACCTCCACCACACGCCACAGTGCTGAACCTTCTGAATTGGACCCTTCGTCACCCAGCGGCATGCGCCTAAAAGACGACAATTGGGGTAAGAAAAGAGGTGGCCTAAAAACAAGAAAGGGAGAGAGAGATAGAAAGAGAAAAAAAAAACAAAAATGCAGAAAAAGAGAATCAAAAATGCTCAATTTCCCCCTCTGTTTTAATTTTTATAGAAACGGCATCGATGCGGCTGGCAGCGTCGGGTCGTGCGGCATCGATCATGTCGACGGCGACAACTCGGCGACCGGCCGTGGCGTCACGCAATATGGAGTACCGCAATCGCGGGCGCAGCCGATATGGCGACTCGTACATGGCGACGAGCTTCAAGGCCATTGAGCCTGCCCCGGTGTCGCTTGTGCGGTGGGACGATCCCTACGAGCAGATGCTGATTGGCGATCTTGCTGGCCGGCAGATGCGGCCATTGCAGCCTCGCTCGGTGCCGACGCTTGCTCATCAGGAAAACATGGAGCAATTCGAGAGTTTGGGCGCGATTCTTCGTTATCGCGGCACCAATGACGCACTAAAGTTGACGACGGCGTTCACCGTGGTGGATGCCAAGGGCAAGGAGCCGGCCAGCATCACCTGGGACAAGTTGCACGCGCGCGCCGAGAAAATCGCCGCGCTTTTGCGCGAAAAGAGCGGATTGCAGCACGGCAGCCGCGTCGCCCTGTTTTATCGTAAATCCGAGGTGCTTGAATTCATGATTGCGCTGTTTGGCTGCATGATTGCCGGCATGGTCGCTGTGCCCGTGAATTCTGCCGATGATGTCGCGGAATTGGCATTCATCCTCAATGTGACCAATGCCACGCTGGTCATGACCACCGACTACAATCATTCATCGCTGTTCAAGGATCTTCAAGCGCGCAGCATGGATTTGCCAACGGGCGTCGATTGGTGGCGTACAAACAGCTATGGCACGTGGTATCCATCGAAAAAGACGCGCGAATACCCGCCAATGCGCCTGCCCGAACTTGCTTACATTGAGTACGCCAAGGCCATCAATGGCGAGCTAAAAGGCGTCGCCATCACACACCGAACGCTCATGTCCGAGGGCAAATTGTACAAAACATCGACAACAAGCACACACGTCGCCATCAATGACACTGATAATGCCCTCCAGGTCTCTGCGCAGCACGGCGCTTACTTTGACACCGTCGTCACGTACCTGGAACCGCGCCAGCAAGTCGGTCTCATCCTGTCTGTCTTGTGCTCCGTCTATTGCGGCAATCATACCGTGTTTACAAGCGGCTCCATTGTCGACACACCCGCCGCTTGGATCTATGTCATTTCAAAGTTTAAAGGTACCCAAAAAGAGAAGAAAAAAAACCCAAAAAAAAGAAAAAAGAAAAGAAATTTCTCGGATGTCGCCGTATTTGGACATGTTTTTGTTCCCCTTTTTTATGGTTTGCATGCGATTGTCTCACTTTTTTTTTTTCTTGGTTGCAGCGACCATTGCGCTTGCCGATTACCCTGCGATGCACAAGATCACGCGGTTTTACCAGGAACAAACTAAGCAGGTGCTCCAATATAGCAAAAAAGTGCTTCCTGATCTTTCGTCGCTGCGCTATCTGTTTATCGACAGCTGCGTTGTCAAGCCGGACGTCAACATCCTGATTGCCGACAAGCTGCTGCGGCCGCTCGGCAACACCGACGACCCAATGGCCGTTGTATGCCCCGTGGCATCCTTGTCAGAACATGGCGGCATGCTGCTTAGCTTACGCGACAATCTCGGCCCCGCGCAGCTCGAAGGCTATGACGACCAGGGCAAGCGATCGGTGTTTGCCGAGGGCGCGTCCAATGACGTGTGGGAATGTGCCCTTGACGCCGAGGCCCTCAAATCCAACAAAGTCGTCGTCACCGCCGCAGGCAACGGCGTCCACCGCACACACGCCACGTCACAAGATCTCGTTGTCGGCGCCTTTGGCTTCCCCATTGCCGAGGGTACAAAAAAAAAAAAAAAAAAAGGGAAATGGGAGAAAATTGCGGGAAATTGGGGAAAATTGGAGATATTCATTCATCGTTCCTTTTTTTTTTTCTCTCATTCAATGCAGGCACTGTGGCCATTGTAGACCCCGACACGACGATGCTCTGCCCGCCAGATACCATTGGCGAAGTGTGGATCGACGCGCCGTCGATTTCCGGCGGATTTTGGGCGTTGCCGCGCCACAGCGAGGCCGTGTTCCACCCAAAGCCAATTGTCGTGTCGCCAGACACCCTGTACCCCGAGCTTTACAACCAGGAATTCTTGCGCACGGGTCTCGTCGGCACATTGATTGGCGGCCGCCTCGTCCTCTTTGGAAATTACGAAGAACGCATCCGACAACAGCGCTTTGGCGAGCCCGTCGGCCAGGAAGACATTTACTTTGCAAATGACATTCTCAACGTCATCGAGACACGCATTGGCAATGATCAAGCGTAAGTCCAATGGAGAGAAAAGAAAAACAAAGAAAGAAAAAGAGAAAAACGTGGAAAAAAGGAAGGGAAAAGACGAAATGGGGCGCTGCAACGGAAACAATGGGAACAGGCAAAGGGGACGAGGAGGGGAAGAGAGAAAAGAGAGAAAAGAGAGAAAAGAGAGAGAAGAGAGAAAAAAAAAAAAGGAGCTCACGCTCTTTTTTTTCTTTTTTTTTTCTCCAGGACCGTGTTTGACATCACGGTCAATGATCAGCACTTGCCTGTGGTGATGTGCGAGTCGTCTGCTGCGCGCAACGAACTGATCAAACTTTCTGCGGAAATTGAAGAGTGCGTGCTGGAATTGCTCGGGTTGCGTCTATTTGCCATTGCCATTGTGGCACAAAACGCGCTTCCGCGCCAGCTCAAGCACGGGCGCAATCAGATCCACATGCTGATGGCCAAGCGCTCGTTCTTGATGGGCCAATTGACGCTGCGTTATGTGCGCATGGACGTGGACCGCACGGTGTTCAATCTAGCGGGCAATGACAATCCGGATGTGACGTTGTGGCGATCCGGGCTTGCATACGAGCGTGCATTGCGGCAACGAGCGATCCATCCGCATCCACAGCAACAGCACACGGGCATGGAGACCATCCACAGCGTGATTGACGAGCGTACCAACTTTGATCTGGCGAAATTCAGCAATGTGATTGATATTCTGCAATGGCGCACGGCCATCCACCCTGAAGAAATTGCCTATGTGGCCCTGTCGCACAACAGCTCCGGTGTCATTGAGACCAAGCCATACACATGGCGGAAAATCAACTATTCCATCGCGTACGTAGCCAATTACCTCTTGAAACGCGGATTTAAGCGTGGACGCAAGGCACTTGTCGTTGTTTCCTTTGGGGTGGACTGGATCCTGGCGATCCACGCGTGTCTCGCGATCGGCGTGATTCCCGTGCCTATGCCCATGCCCGATTCCGAGCAGCAGCAGCCGCAACGCATCAAGGACGAGGTCGAGGCCATCTATGCCACGGCTCGCGACCTCAATTGCTCGCACATGATTGTCAACAGTGTCTCCGAGGCCACATTCAAGCACAAGTACGTCGGTCAGGCCATGCGCCAACTCGCCATTGCCAATTACAAGGGATTCAAGCTGCCGGAATTCACAAACATCAACCGCGCCTCCAAACATCACAAATTGCTCGGCAAAGAAAGTGGCATTGTCCTGTCCCCAGACTGGGTCATGGCCGACCATCCGCACATCGTCTTGTCCGTCCTCGCGGCAGATGGAAAACGCGTCTACACCGCCCTGCGCCATGATGCCATCATCCAGCAATGCCGCGTCCAAAAGACAACCAGCCAGATGAAATGGCAGCGCGGCATTGTCGCCACTGGCCTCGGCGCGTCAGAAAGCATCGGCCTGCTCTTCAGCACCTTTTGCGGCATCTACGTCGGCTGCATCACCGTCCTCGTCCCCACAGACGATTATTACCTCAATCCTTTCTGCTTTTTCGATATGGTCCAACGCTACAAAGGTAAAAATGGGAAATTGAATGAGAATCTAATCGACGGGAAAAGAGAGAAAAAGTGGGAAAAAGAAAAAAAAGAGAAAATGAGCGAAAAAAAAACGAGAAAAAAAAAAGAGCGAATGGAGAGCTGACGCGCCCCTTCCTTTATTTTTTCCTCATAGCCAAGGACGTGTGCGTGACGCTGCCCATGATGCAATACGCCATGAATCGCATGAACAGCGGCCCCGAGCAACAACGCCGACTTGCCTTGCACAATGTGCAAAACGTGATGCTTGTCACCGAGGGACGCCCTCGCCCACTGTTTTGTACGTCCGACGCGTTTGCAGTCAATCACCTTTCAGCTATTTTTATTGAGTGCTTTGGCCTTTTTTTCGTTTTTTTCTCATTTTTTCTCTCTCTTTTTTTTTTTTTTTTTTTTTTTTTTTTTTTTTTTTTTTTTTTTTTTTTTTTTTTTTTTTTTTTTTTTTTTTACGATTAGACCAACACTTGGCGCGGTTCTTTGCAATGCACCGCCTTGAAAAGGAGGCGCTCAACACGGCGTACAGCCACATTGCCAATCCCATGATCTCGACGCGGTCGTACATGCTGTCCGAGCCAATCATGCTGATTGCCGATCTGTATTGGCTGCGCAGGGGCATCATTCGCGCGCTACCGCTCGAGGATGAGGCGCATGGCGTGGTGCTCAATGACTCGGGCATTGTGCCCAGCAACACGATGATTGCCATTGTCAATCCCGAGACGCACGCGCTTTGCCCAAGCAACATGGTCGGCGAGATCTGGGTGTCGTCCGATTGCAACGTGCGCGGGCTCATCACATCCAATGGCGCTACCGATGCACAGATGCTCGAGGCCACGCTCCCCGGAAACGACCCGCGCATCAAATACCTGCGCACCGGCGATCTCGGCTTTTTGTGGAATGTGCACCGCCGTGGCAATAGAATGGACCCCATGATGGAGGAAGGCCAATGCCTCTACGTCCTCGGACCAAAATCGGACGTCCTCGAGCGCAATGGCCTCATGCACTTCCCAATGGACGTCGAGGCTACCATTGAGCGCTGCCACGCAGCAATCCCGGCAAACGGAAGGTAAAAAAAAAAAGGACGTGTAAATCCGAGAAACACGGAGAAACACGCGACTGATCCTGTTTCCCCCCCCCGCAGCATTGTCATCCAAGTCAATGGCGAGATCATCGCCATTGTGGCGGTCAAGGGCAAGGAACAAGCCATTGCCGTCACACCGCTCGTTGTCAGTGCCGTGCTCGAGAATCACTCGTTTTTGATCGATACTGTCGCCATTGTCCTGCAAAACAACCTGCCACGCTCACGCTTTGGCGAAAAGCAGCGCGACAAGGCATTGCATGCCTATCTCGAAAAGAAGCTGTAAGTCCCTTGGATGATATATTTGTTTTTTGAATGGTATTTCTCATGTTTTTTCCAATTTGAACAGGCAATCCGTGTACGTCAAGCGCATCACGAACCAGCATGAGCCGCTGCACCTCAATTGGGACCAGTCGCAGCACTCCAATGACAACAATGACACCATGTCAATGCGCACAACGACCACACGTCCCATGTCGACACGTGCATCCTCCATTGCCGACGTCAACGACTTTGATCTCAAGCACATGTCGTCCAACAGCGAGGACGGATTGACACGCAATGATTCTGTCGGCACAAAGCGGTCTGCCACCATGCCACCTTCCATCCATCTGCCATGAGCCTCTTTTTTTTTCCCCTGTTTCTCGCCCTCCTTTCCTTGCACACACTTCATTCCCTTATGTATTTAGTTCTTCCTTTTTGCCATCTCTTGTTCCGCTATTATGTATCCATTGCATCCCCCACCATCTTATCTTTTTCCCGCCTTTTTCGCCGCTCCCTGTCTCATTCCATTCATTTCATCGCTTACTTCTTCTTTTTGCTGGCATCCTAGCCCCTCTACCTAATTTTTTTTCTCTCTTGCTTCTCCGTGTATTCTCATTTCACTTGTTTTCCATTCCTAGAATCTGTCCTATCCCGCGTACCCACTAATAAATTGAAATTTATTTTAAAAAAGATTGACGGAGCACCGGCTGATCTTGACCGAGACAATCAAGGAGATTGCACATTCAAACCTTGTATTTTGCAAATACCAAGTATAGCGGCGGGCCGTCCTGGGCTACTGTGGGCATATTCTCACACAAAATGGTCCCTTGCAAAGAAAAAAAAGGAAAAAAAAATCAAATCAAGGGGTATAATGCCTCGTCTCGCAGTCTTTTGACACCCCAAGTGCACCAGACACATGCGATCCATCACTTTGACGTGCATGGACAAGCCAATGGATGCATGCAAGCCTAAATAAAAAAGCGAGCCGTGGGCTTTTTTTCTTACTTTTTTTTTCCCGCGCCGCCTCACCGCCTCACCGCCTCCCAGGCTCCCCCACCCTTTTCCACTGCGCCCTGCTTCATCTCCTTCAGATGATGCCTAAATAAGGTTCAAAAGCATTGGCTCGCATTGTACAACGCCGGGTTTCTTGATCCATTGGGCGCGCCAAGCGCTTGTTCTGCCAACTGCTGGCACAATTTAATTCCGAGGACGGCGGAAACGCAATTTGGTTACCACCCCGCACGGCGCTCAGGTCCGAAACAAGGGCAACTGGATCACGTCGGGCATATAAAAAATGTTTTTTCTTTCTTTTTTTCGTTCCTATTCTTCTTTTTCCAACCTTCTTCAAAAAGTTTTTTTTTTTTTTTTGAGAGCCATGACTGTCACCAGCGAGCAGCCTGATCATACCCGCTTTTCAGTGACCACTGTGTGCGAAGACAGAGAGGACGTGCTTGTCCCTGAAGCTACTTTTGAAGAAAAATCGGCCAAAGCAGACCCATTGAGCGGTAAGGCTGTCGGGGAGAGTGCGCATTTGTGTGTTTCCATCCAAACTCACATGAGACGTATGAACTGATCTGATCTTTTTACTTTTTATAATTCTTTTCTGGTATTTATCCGTGATCAGAAGATACACGACAGCCTGACGGACATGATGATCCGAGCTTGCCTCCTCTGGATGGCAAGCGCGGATGGCTTGTTGTCGTCGGCGCCCTCTGTATCCAAATCCTCGCCTTTGGGACTGCAAGTAGCTGGTAAAAGAAAAGAAAAAAAAGAAGAAAAAAGAGAGAAAAACGAAAAAAGGGGAATGGTTGCCATGGATTCCCATTGTTCGTCTGTGTGGGCTCACCCTCCATGTTTATTTTCTGCTTCAGGGGTACGTAGGGTAACACAGGGAACGCATGGAAATGACGAAATGGGGGTTCAGTGCCCAAGGCCCCCGTTTGTCGCTTGAATTCAGTTCTTTTTCCTTGCCTTGATCCTGTCTTTTTCTTTTCATATCCATTGCGGCGCCATGGGGAGGAGTGGCCATGGCTTTTTATTTCTCTTTCCCTTGTGCACGAGGAATCTCACCTTTTTTTCTACACACAAAAAAAAAATCTTTCGTTTTTTTTTCGGATTATTACGCATTCTCGTTATGATCACTTTTTTTTTCCCATTCACTTTTTCTTTGTCTGGGCTAATTTAGGTGTGATGCAAGCCGAATATGAGCAAGTGTTTGCAGGCACGCCCGATGTGCAATTGTACCTCAGCTTTGCCGGCACGCTGATGGAAGTCTTTGTCAATCTCATGGGCCCTGCCGCCCAATACATCCTCGCCAGATGGGGACTGCGCCCGCTGCTGCTCCTCGGCAGCTTCTTGTCCGTCCTCGGCCTCGAAATGGCAGGCTTCACCACGGAAATCTGGCACCTTTACCTCTGTCAAGGTGTCGGTAAGCTTATTGCTGAAATGAAAAGGGGGTGATCCCTCCATTAGGTCATGCTCAGCTCACATTGTGTGTTTTTTTTCAGTCTTTGGCACCGGCGCAAGTCTTGTGTATGCAGCCGTCATGACCATTTTGCCAACGTAAGCCAGCTTTTTTTTTTCTGTTTTATGCTGCCAATTGGCATTTTTTTCTCATTTTTATTGTGATATTTTAGCTGGTTCTTGAAACGCCGCAGTCTTGCCATGGGCGTGGCCAGCAGCGGCTCGGGTCTAGGCGCCATTGTCCTGACATTTGTGCTCAACGCGCTCAATGGGTCTGTAGGCCCCGCATGGGCGTATCGCGTCCTCGGCTTCATCATCCTTGGTCTGTGCGTGCTCGCCAATCTACTCGTGCGCGAGCGTGTCAAGGTCCAGCGCCAGGCGCGCAAATTGAACGAAGTCTTCAGCCTATCCATCCTCAAGGACGTGACTTTTGTTCTCTGGATGGTCGGTAGCATGATCAAATTGGCCGGGTTCTTCTTGCCCTTTTGGTTCATCCCATGTAAAGCAACGCGGCACGCGCAAACACGATCAAAAAAAAAAGAAAAGGGAGACGTTGCTTATTTTTTTATTTTTTTTATTTACCTTTGTATGCAGCTTATGCGTATTACATTGGTTTGAGCGCTGACCAAGGCACCGTCTTGATTGCCGTGATGAGCGCGGGCCAATTCATCGGCCGCATCACCATTGGGTACCTGGGCGACCGTTTTGGCCGCCTAAACACGGATATCGTCATCAGCACCATCTGTGGCCTCAGCAGCTTCCTGATCTGGACCTTTGCTACCACCTATGGCATCCTCATGGCTTTTTGTATCATCTTTGGCTTCACATGCGGTGCCTACTTTACGCTGAGTAAGATAAAAAGCGCAAAATGGGACGAAAATGTGATTTCTGACGCGCATGTTGCCTTTTTTCCCCTCTTTTTCTCTAGTGTCCCCCATCACGTACGACATTGTCGGTCACGACCGGTTCCCCACAGGCGTCAGCACCATGCTGCTCAGCAACGTCGTCTCTGTGTTTGGTCCAAACATTGCCAGTGGCATCCAAGCGGCCGTGCCACAGTCGCCCTACCTTGTGTACATGATGTTCACGGGCGCGACGTACATTGTGGGCGCCATGATCTTGGTCGTCGTCCGTTTCAGAATCAGCCCAAGCATTCGATACCATATTTAAATCTGTTTTTTTCCTAAATCATCCTCTTTGTGAATAAACTCATCCATCATGCTATCCATCCTGTGAATCGAAGCCCCTGGCTCAAAAGAGGCAGCCGCTGTTTGTCGCACTGTGGCCATTGGATCGTGCGCATTTGCCTGTTTGCAGTCCATTTAGTGACCAGCCTGATTTTTTTTGGGAAATCAGGCAAGTTTCGCCGATTGCTCTCAAACTTGGAGCGAAGGTGTGTGCCAACGAGTAATCGACAATGGGACAAGTTTGGCCGGATTCGGTTGGCCATGGCTCGGAAACGGTGCGTTTTAGAGTACAAAAAACGACTTTTCAAATGCTTGTGGTTCGACGAGAAATGGCCCTAGAGATGAAAACTCGGCACTGCCTGATAGAGCATGACCAGACGCTTCAAATGTATGCGCAGCGCACCTCGCTAGCTGCCCAGCGTGGCGCAATATCGACGCGTCGTTGTTCATAGTAACAATCGACGCGTCGCCACCCGCCCGGATCGCGTCGTTTTTTTGTGATCACCGACACCCACGCACGTGCGCTCCCAAAAGACGCGAGAATACCAAGTTTCCGACCGCTCTGACGCGTCTTCGCAGAGTAGCCACCGATGCAAAATATGATTTTTCGGACATCTTTTTGTCCATTTTCTCTGCCACCTGCTTTACAACGCTGGGGCTTGCCAGCGTAATAAATGATGAGGGAGGCTCGATCTTGCTACCCTGTAAGTTTCGTGGAGCTCGCTCGACCTTTTTTGGTTTTTGAAAATTTGTCCATGGGTCATCCAGGGATTTTGGCCATTTTTTATTCGGCCTGTTTGCTCGCCACCTACGCGACCTAAAAACCTGTGACAGAGTTCAAATGAATGCGGGGAGCGAGCTTGAGCATCTCCAAGAAAAAAAAGGTATGGCAAGCCATTGTTCATCCGTTGGAATAAGCGATAACGTGGTTTTTCCAAAATCATTAATTGACGTTTTACATCACTGCGAAGTAGCGCGCTGAAACTGCACATCCAGCAAAAACGCGACAGAGGCCAGCTCAAAGGACGCGTTTCAGACACCTCCGATTCATCTGGGCCAAGGTGTGACGAGAAACCTCGCTGGAAAACACACGTTTATTTTCTAGTTTGTCGAGATCGCGCCCAAATTGCTCCAAAACACAAACATCTTTGACCGCGTCGTCGCGCTTATGCTTCTGAGAGCCATGACAGCACGAGCAAACTGGGTAAAATGCTGATCGTTAGCATTTTAAAGCTTGTTTGAACAAATGAGCCTAAGCTGAAGCGCGCCTAAATTGCTTTTAGAGTCATGATCCCTTACTGGTTTGATGCGCCCTGCGCGCTGGTTTCGTCCAGCGTCGTTACAATGCAAGATTTACAACGTTGAGCATCGAGCAAACGGCCATTTTCGTTCATTTGAGTAAATTGGCGATTTTCTTGCCAACCACCTAAACGATGCCCGAAGTTTAATGCATTTCACCAAAGAAACAACCCGAAAAAATAGAAAGCATCATTAGCGACCACGCTACAGCGAACGCGTCGAGAAAACCCCGCAAAAGTGTCTAATAATGAAGGGCGCACATCGAGAGATCGTATTTTTGGGTAATCACGTGAGCATTGGATCTCAGTGGGGGGCTTCCTCGGATTTGATTTGTGCAAATGAGGGCCAACAGGGTTGTGATGCGGCGCTACAAATTGATGTCGATCTGTGATCTACGCCCGTTTCAGGGACGATGTGATAGGCAGTTCTGCCAGGAAAAGTCAAGCTTGCTTTTCGGGGC
The DNA here is from genome assembly GCA_001650995.1 of Gongronella sp. w5. Classification (NCBI taxonomy): domain Eukaryota; kingdom Fungi; phylum Mucoromycota; class Mucoromycetes; order Mucorales; family Cunninghamellaceae; genus Gongronella; species Gongronella sp. w5. Next base: position 84,337 of record KV441942.1, read on the forward strand.
CAAATGAAGGGATCTAGACGTGGCAAACAAAGGACGATAGGCCCTCGTCCCAAGAGAGTGGGCCATTGGATGGTTACAATGGGCGTACAAACATGCACCTTCAATGCGCGGGGCCTGGCTGGCTGCAATTTCGTTGAGGTGACACAAGCGCACTGGGCTTTTTCAGGGCAAAATTGGCGGGATTTCAGGGCCAAATTCAAAATTTGGATGGTGCTCCCTTTTTCGCTCTCTTTCTTCCCTCCCTCTTCTCTTTGTTCACTTTTTTTATATAATAATGGATGACGATCGCCCTGCAGGGCTCAAGTTCACGCGCAATTACTATGGTTTCCAGCGTGACCAGGGGTCTGTGTCTGACAAGCCGTCATTTCTACCGGGCTTCAGCTCATCGCGCTATGGCGACAATGCCAGCAGCTTGCTTTCACGACCATCGCTCGACATTTCCGCGGACAGGCCCATCCTGCCAGCCGCACGCGACACGCCGAGCAACAAGAATAGCTTGTTGTCGCCCACACTGCCTTCACGCTCGCCACAGCGCGTCAGAGACTCGCAAACGTCCACGGCGTACACGAGCGAACACGGTAAAAATGCCCTCTGAAACCCTCCCTTGTTCCCTCTCCCCCTCCCCTTTTTTCTGACGCCGTCCACTCCTTTTTTCTTTCTTTCTTTGCAAATTCATGCTCATTTGCAGGCTCTCGCTACTCATCCACGATGACCACGCCCACACCATCGAAAAAAGAGGAATTGGCACCACCTCCAGCGCGACCGCGGCAGAGCGAGGCGCGATTCAGCCTTTCCAAGCAGGTGGATCATCTTTGGCATGGCCATGCCACCTCTGGCGATGCAGACGACGCGGTCATTGCCTTGCCAAAGGACTTGCTGCATCAATTGGCCGTGTCGCAAGCGGTCATTGAGGCAAACGACTATAAAGCCTTGTCTCCAGAAGAGGCCGACGCGGTGAAAAAGGTAAAAAAAAAAAAAAAAAAAAAAAAAAAAAAAAAAAAAAAAAAAAATAGACGACGCGGTCATTGCCTTGCCAAAGGACTTGCTGCATCAATTGGCCGTGTCGCAAGCGGTCATTGAGGCAAACGACTATAAAGCCTTGTCTCCAGAAGAGGCCGACGCGGTGAAAAAGGTAAAAAAAAAAAAAAAAAAGGAAAAAAATAGAAAAAAAAAAGAAATGAGATTTCTCAAAAAATTGATTTTCGGGTTAGGAATACGAGGAAGTCAAGCAGCAGGTGGCGACGGCGACGTCGCAATTGGTGCTTGAGATGAAGATGCAGCACACGTCTGTGTCTTTGGCATATTTGGTGGATACACGGCACAATCATTCGATTCTCAAGCAACAGCAGCAGATCCGTGCGTTGGGCCAGCAGGTGTCGTCGCTGGTCGACGCGTACCAGCAGCTCAAAGATCGCGAATTGGCTCTCGCGCACAAATTACATCAGCACACCGCCGCACTTTTAGTCCAGGGCATCCAGCAAGCCGACAAGCAGCGCACTGTCGCGCCATTCACGGCCAATGACAAGCAGCAGCCATCGCAGCAGCAACAGCAGCAACCACAGCACCTTGCGCAGGATTCGCACGATGCTCACACGGAAGAATTGCTTGCACAAAAGGACAAGGAGATCGACCAGCTGAAAAAGCAGCAGAAAGAGCAGCAAAACAGCATGGAGCATCTTGTGCACCAATTGACGTCCTTGCATCAGCGCTTTGCAGCCGTGGACGGCCTCCAATCGCGCGATACGCTCCATGATGACGAAAATGACGATCCCACCGATCCGCTTAGCCTCGTCTCGCGTCTGGACAAGACCCTCAACGCCCAGAAGCTCAAGACGCATCAATTAGAGCGCGAAATTGAGTCGATCCACGAAAAGCAGCGTCTCGAGGCTCTCGCCGAGAAAAAAATCGAGATCCAGCTGCGTGCCGCGCAAGAACGCAAAGAAACCGCCGAAGCACGCGCAGCAGACTTGCAAAAAGAATTGGATGCCCTCAAAAACAATCACAACTCGCTCTCCGACCTCGACAGACTCAAGGCAGATCTCGACAGCCTCAACTTCAACGAGAGCAGGTAAAAAAGAGAGAGAGAAAAATAGAGAGAGAGAGAAAAAAAAAAAAAGAAAAAAAGAGAAAAGAGAAAAAAGCGGTGCTTCTTTTTTCGAATTGTAGAGAATGGCGTCCATTTATTTCCACTTTTTATTTTTTTCTCACTCTCTCTCTCTCTCCCATTTAGCGCGCACCTGGGCCAGATCAATGAGCTCGAGTCGCAATTGGCGCAAACGGAAGAGCACCGTCAGCGGCTGGAAAAGGAGCTTTTGGAGGTGCGCGAGCAGGTGACGGAGCTGCAGATGGAGGCGAGCAAGTCCAATGCGGAATTGGCGTCTGCAAAGTCGCGTGAAAAGGGCCAGCATGTGGAATTGCAGCAATATCGCGACGAATTGTTTGCTTTGGAGAACGAAAAGAAGAAATGGGAACGCATGATGAAGCGTCAGACGGTGATGCAGTTGATGGACGACCATGCAGGTGGCGTGAGCATCAAGGACAAGTACGAGCAGCAGCTTGAGGAGCAGGCGCAAGAATACATGGCACAACTCAAGGAGCAGCAGGTGTTTTTGGACAAGGTTGGCAAGGACAAGGAGGCCATCCAGGTGGAACGCGACCAATTGCAAGCCACATGCCACGACCTCGAAGAATTGATCCGCGGAAAGACGCGCCTGCTGGACTCGCGTGATATCCACATCAGCGAATTGGAGGCACAAGTCCACGAATTGCGCCGCCAGAGCAATCGCAATGCCAGCAAATTCGCAGGCCCGACCATCGACGTGTCCGTCCTTCAAGAGCTGCAAGAGGCCTTCACGCGCAAGGAAATCGCATGGATGGAACAGAGTGCAAGCATGGAAACCAACTTTGAGGGCATCCTCAAGGAATTCGATCGTCTCACAGGCACCGCCGTCGAGTTTGAGAATGAGCGCATGAATTACGAGAGGCGCATTGAGGAGCTCACGCAGCGCATGAACGTCCTCGACGAGGAGCTCAATCAGGCACGCATCAACGGGCTCGGCTATGAGGATGGAAACACGCCGACCACTGCGTCGCTGCGCAAGGAATTCAGACGCATGGTCAATGACATGAAACTCGAGCACCAGCGCCTTCTCGACAAGGAAATTAGCGAAACAGCACGCGTCGAGAAGCAGCTCAAGGATCTGAAGCACGAAATTGCCATGGCCAATTACGAAAAGGTCAACAAGGGCATTCAAACTCTCTCTGACAAGGAATACATGATCTAGATTCGCACATGAAATAAAAAATTGGGACGCGCCCGTCCTGCATCAGACATTGAAACAAGGAAAAACAAGAAGACGCCATTGTGCCCTTCAATCCCCTTGTTTACCCTTTTTTTTTTTGGTTTTTTTTTTCTTACTGTATCTTTTCAAGACAACAAAAAACAGACAAAGACAAAGAAAATGTTGCCTCTGTTTGAACAAGCGCGGTGGCATAGCCCGTGCAAAATACGAAAAAGCCGGACGAGCGCGTCGGCAATCGAAAATGTCAAGCAACTTTTACGTCAAGGCAACTCAATTGCCAAGGTGGTCGCAGCCAGTGGGGTTGGCACGGGCACGGTGCGCAAAATCCGCAAGGAATACGCGATTCCCGCAAGTCGGCCTCGTGCGCCGCCTGTGAGCGACGAAACCAAGCAAAAGATCAAGGAGCTCCTTCTCGATGGCAGCTTATCCATGCACAAAGTGGCACAAATGTGCAATGTGTCCATGTGCACGGTCAGCAGAGTGCAATTCGTGAATGATCTCCATTGCAGCAGAGCCATATATGATAATGCCGTGCTGCAAAGAGTCAAAGAAGAGCTGACAAAAGGTACCACACTCAAAAAGGTGGCCGAAACGTGCAATGTGACTCTGCGCTTTGTCAGACAGGTCAAGCTGAGGTATGGTCTCAACGACGCCCACCCATCCGGCAAGCCGCTCACCAGCGAAAAAATCGATCAAATCAAAGCATGCTTACTTGGCGGCCTCTCGCATGCCGAAACAAAAGAATTGTGTGGCGTGAGCAAGGTGCACCAAGCATCATTCGCAAAAAATATAAAATCGATTTCCCTTGTGCCATCAAATATGTGTCGGTGGCCAAACAAAAAAAAAATGAAAAAGATGCTCAATGCGCGCCACGTTCCCTGGGAGTTGGTGCGCGACTTTAAAAGGACAGGAGGCAACCTCAATAGTCAGTCGTCCAAAAAGAACCGCGCGCCGGATCCCATAACATTGGCCGAAAAATCAAAAATCAAGCGTATTCTTTACAACAAAATGAAAGGGAAGGACATTGCAAAGTCGTGCGGCGTCTCGCAGACAACCGTATGCCAGATCAAACAGAAATCGAACCATGCCAGCGCGTCAAACACGAGCACACACCAAATCAAACTGGAAACCCCCATGCTCGCGCAAATTCGCGACTCTGCAAGCCAAAGTCCGAGCTCCAGCAGCACTCACGGGGCCAATTCCCTGTCATTGGCTACCCCAAGCGATGCTAGCAGCGCTTTGTCTGGCGACGCATGGACAGATATCAATTTTATTGATGACATGCCCTTTTTTGTTTTGATTTGATGCAAAAGTGTCTCGTTCGTTTTCATTGAATTCATCTTTCTTCTACTGCAGCTCCGTTTTCAATCAATAAAACAAACATGTTTATCGGTCAGATCAGGTCACAGAGAAAAAGAAACGCGAGATTGCACAGGCAATGCCAGATTTGTCAGACTTTTGTAGATGGATAAATGACGAGCATTGGCTGAATTTGGTGAAAATGTTGAATTCTCAAGAAAACAAAAAAATGAAATGAAAAAAACACCCAGATACAACACGAGAGGGAGGGATCATTGGCGCGATGTTATTGCGTCAGGGACAGGGACATTGAACATTTCCATATTTGGGTCATTTTGTGCGCCGAGCCGCGCACAGGCGCCAAACCCGCCGCGTCGTGCCTCTCCCCCCACTTTCGATCCAAGCGGCGAACAAAAAAAAAAAAAAAAATAGGCTGACTATGTTCATACCTTACCAGAGTGCTGGGTGTGGTCATCGCACAGTCAATGGCGTCTGCAGACGACGAGACACCTTGCATTGTCGATCAATTGCATCAATATGCCGACAACGCGCACCCCCCCCCGAGGCATCGTCTCATCCATTCTCCTCATGAGCTCAATTATGGTCTCGTCATATCATAATTTGGTTGCCAAGTGAAATAACGACGATTTGGCTCGGCACGAATCTTGCCGGCGGCCGGATGAGCGCACAAGTTCTGCCAAACCTTGTCCAATTTGCTGCACAACGGGAAAATTTAACGTTTGAGCTCGCGTTGTCTTCAATTTGTGGTAAGGTTGCACAGAAAAAAAGGACGATTCGCCCTTTTTTGTGGAAACCTTTTTGTTTCGGCTGACCTAATACTGTAAGCTTCTGTGACAGATGACAAGAAACCAAAGAACAAGCGAGCCAACCTGGAGGCGCCATGTACGCCTGGAGTTTCACTTCGCTCTCTCTCTCTCACGAAACAACGCAAGAACACGAGACCATCCATTGGCAAGGGCTTGGGAAACCACTGGAAAAATCTGTGTGACAGGATCATTCTGAACAATGCGCACCAACTCGCACACACCGCGCCATGGGAGCTCCTTCTTTGGCTTTCCCATCTTGCTTACCCACCTCGTCCCACTTTTTGTTGTTGAGATCTTGCATTGTATCCTCCAATTGCAACTAGCGCGCTTCTTAGCTTTTTTTTTTTTCGTTTTACATATGTGTCCCTGCACCCTGACCGTGGCCATGCGAAATTTCACCCCCTTCAATCGCTAGGTTCAGAAGTTTCCCAACCAAAACGTGCGGGGTGAGAGTCAAAAAAAAACATGACAAAAACATGGGCCGCGCGCGCGGTGAGAGGAGAAAATGGCCCATTGTTGCTCCATGACAATCAGATGATGCATCCATGCTGCCGACCCCACTTGACTGATCCCAAAAAGCAACCAGCAATCCAGGAGGAGGGCGATGCACATCCCCCAATGGGAAGCGCGCGAGCTCTTTTGCTCCCCCTCATTTTTTTTTTTTTTTTTTACTTTTTGGTTCTCTTTCCCTCGCACTCCTCCATCTAACGATGAGCCCACTCGTACTATAACGACCTTCTCGATAGCGGGAAATCTGTCGATAAATGGTGGGATCCAAGGGTCCACTTTGGCAAATTGATTGGCTGTGAGGCAACAACAGTTTCCGAATAGTCCTTTTTCGTCCTATTTTTCTGCAGACATGAGAATTTGTGATGCGCAACACACGCTCAAAAACTTCCCACACTGGGCAATTGCAAACACAGATTAAAGTTGGGTGACCCCTTGTGGCTCAGAAGCGGCGTGCAGTGCAAAAAAAAAAAAAAAAAAGCGAAG
>KV441942.1:101045-142390 GCA_001650995.1 Gongronella sp. w5
CAAATAGTTTCAACTGATTGATGTTGTTCGTTGAAAGCTGGTTCATCACGAATCAAATGCTTTAATTCACTGATAAAATAATCTAAATACACAATAAGGACTTCGCGAGAATACATTGTTGTATTTACATCTCTATTCAAATAGCGCTGGAATACACTCATGTTAGTCACGGAGAGAGCTGACCATTGTGGTGAAGTAAGCAAGTCGCAGTGTTTTAAAACACTAAAGAGCAGTACGGCATTCCTTTTTTGGCGCATTCCTTTTTTTTTTTTTTTTGTTTTACGACGCGCTCTGCCCAATACTAGATCTACCCTGCCGAAATCTATCCCCTTCGTGTGCGCGCGCTCGCCGTTTCTCTGTCCACTGCGGGCAATTGGCTTTTCAATTGGGTTCTCAACTTTATGGTGCCCTACGCCATGCAGAGCTTGCGCTATGGTTTGTACATGCTTTTCGCTGGGTTCAATTTCCTGATGGCTGTGCACGTCTTCCTGGCTTACCCTGAAACCAAGGGTTACACGGTAAAACACACACACACACACAAAAAAAAGCACATGGCTGATTTTTTTTTTAATTTTTTGCAATGCCATCCAGCTCGAGGAGATGGATATTGTCTTTGAATGCAACCCTCGCAAGCCCGTTGACCCCGAGTACATGGCCCGCCGCATTAGGGAGCTCCACCTTCTCGATGAGGATCAAGTCCACGTCGAAAAGAAGGAAGTTGAAGAAACCGCTTAAGCGCGTTTAATTCGTTCCCTTTCCTGCTCTAGCCCTTATGGCTTTATCTGTACTCTACCTTATCTAACATTTTGTTCTTTACTAAATCTATTTAATCCAGCTCTTTGCATTGTTTTGCGATTTTGATAATCTTAAAGGCCAAAATATGATTTATTTCGGTTTTAATGGATGCGTTCCAAGCCGATTTGTGTCCGAAACGGAAGTGCAACATCTTGCAGGCCCAGGAGTCACTGTCATTTTGCCAATTGTACCCCTAAATGCTTAATGGAGAGGAGAAAGGCGTTTACGACGCGTAATCCCTGCGTTGTGCGCGGATACAGGCGCGTCAATGGCCATAATTCAGTATTGGTGGAGACGAATCAAATCTGGAATCCAAGATCTGGCGCGTCTCGTCACACTTCACTTGAGGCCCATCTTTTTTTCCCTCGAAAATGGTCTAAATTTCACTATCATAGCTACAATATCCATGATTTTTCCTCAAAAAGGCGATTAAAATACACAATGTCATCCCTCAACGGCTAGCCAGCCAACATCAACAACGATAAACAGATTCCTATAAAAATGACGCGCCCGATGCGTACTTTGATCATACACTATCATCGCTTCAATTTTCAAAATGCAATTTTGCCTAAGTAAATAGTCAGAATTCCAATTTAAAAATCACGACACGGCAACATTTTGTCTCTTGCTTCCAGTAAATTAATATGGCCTCGGTGGTCGATTGCACCATTATCGACCACAAGCGCCATTCCGATTTTTTGCGTTATCAACCTCCTTTTTTTTTTTTAACAACCAGCGTACCCCGAGGCGGAAGGCGGTTCAAGTCTCTTTTTTCCACTTTTTTTTCACACTGGCAACGCCCAAAAGACGAGTTGCCGAGGTGCCGACTCACCAACCAGGCATAACATCACCCTTTTATAAGATTTCGCCTCGCTCGCAGAAGGTACGATTGATTCAACGCGGTCACAGCCAAATGTGTCCCATTGACCTCTTTTTGCGCTCAAAAATGAGTGCAGACATGTAAAATAATCTCAATCTCCTTTTTCCTTGTGCTAAAAATAACCCAAACGATCTCTCCTTCCTTTTTTTTTTTTGGTCGATATCATATCTCAAAGAGAGCCGCATTCGGATGCAAAGAGAAGGCTGAAAAGGTCGCTGGCTCGTTGCTGGGCGATGAAAAAAATCTGCAAAAGAAAAAAAAAAAAGGATGCATTCACGCGAGAGAGAGATGTGGGTGTGATATGGGGTGCATACTCAATTCCTCCTTTTTTTTTTGCCTCAATGAGTGTGCCATATTTGGAAGCAAGGAGCTAATTAAGTCGCCTGGCCACGCAATGCAGCGAGATCAACAAAATATATTACTACAACATAATGCCTTTTTTCCTTTTGCCATCACACAGAATACTGTAGCAATCCTTCTCTCATCGTTTTTTGGTCAATATCATAGCTAAAAAAAGAGAGCCGCATTCGGATGCAAAGAGGGGGTTGTAAAAGTCGCTGACTCGTTGCTGGGCGACGAAAAAAAAAAAAAGGATGCATTCACGCGACATGGCCTGCACACTCAATTCATCTCTTTTTTTTTTTTTTTTTTTTTTTTTTTTTTTTTTTTTTTTTTTTTTTTTTTTTTTTTTTGCCTCGAAAATTGTGCCATATTTGAAAACGAGAGTCAAATGAGTCGTATCTGTTTGCGATTGTACTTTTTGTCCCAATTCTTCATCCATGACTCCCTTTCTCCTTTTGCTTCCTTTCTTCACTCACTAGATTCCCAAATTTACTCATCATATTCCTTAAACTCCAATTTTTTATTCACGAAGGGGGGTGGGGATCGATTGTGTCGAGGAGCAGGCGGGGGCATACATGTCGCGGGAATACGGGGAAAGTTGGAATGGCGAGTGATGGCACATCAATGAGATGCGTGAAATGCCCTTAATTTTCGAATTTTTTTTTGGTAATTTTATCCTGTTGATTGTCCGTCAGTGCCTTGAGGGTTTTGTAGTTGATTGTGTACCGTTTTTGATACTCGAGTTGCTGTCGCAATCTGCCAATCTCATATCGTGCCTGTTCCAACCGGTCTAGGAGCAAGTCGTGCGAGATGGCACGAATTTTGGACGGTTGGATCTCCGGACTAAGAGGCGCTTGGCGCTTCATCGGGTTGTTGGCCGGTGCTCCGTGAGCTGGAGGGGATCGTGTGCTTGCTGTGAGGACTCGAGGCGGCATAGCGTGCCGGGATGGTGTCTAATGGCGTGGTATAGGAGCCGGAGGAGACGGTGCGCGAGCTGGGAGGACTCGAGGCGGCATGGCGTGCCGGGATGGGATCCAATGGCGTGGTCTCGGGGTCGGTGGCGATGGTGCGCGTGCTGGGAGGACTCGAGGTGGCATGGCGTGCCGGGATGGATTTCAATGATGGGGTCTCGGAGCTCAATGTGATCGCGCGCGCTTGCGCGATGTCGGCGTCGCTGGACGTGTTGTTTTGGCGTGCGAGCAATGCAAGCAAGCTCGCCGCACCAGCACGCGCGTTCTTGGTAGCTTGTGTTGACGTCATGTCATGCGGTTTCGTCACGATTGCACGCGCGTTGGTCTTGTTAATGTCGGTCGACGTGATGGAGCTCGGCGAGGTGGCATTGTGTGCCGCTTTCGCTTGTAAAGATGAATTGTGCGTTGTTTCTGCGATACAAGTACATTGGTGGGGCTTGGAGAGCAAAGCCCGGGCAACAGCGTGGAAAATGGCGTCTGACACTTGGGCCATTAGCGTATTATTCCTCACAATTCGGGCATTTGCTCACAAGCTTGATTTCTTTAGCCATGAAAAAGAAAAAGAAAAAAAAATGACGAGGAAAAATGAAAAAGATCCAAGCGCCCCACTTTTTAATACTGGGATTGAAAATCTCAATTAGGGAGCACGCTTTCTCTCCTTCACCCCCCCCCCTTTTTTCGCAATGGTCGACCACACTGTGGTCCATTGGTCAGTCACATTCAGAACGCGTTCACCGCCACACCACTTTTATTCCGCCCCCATGAATAGCAGCAACACAAAACAGCCTTTCTAGTGTGGTGTTGAACTGGCGAGGCCTTGTCAAAGCAAGGCTTGCACCGTCAAGGCGCCGAATTCCATCGCTTTTTACATAATTTTTCGTGCTCGATCTTTGATTCCCTACGATTCATGGCATTGGCACGCGGATTTTGGCATCTCCACAACGTAATGGCCACGTGTGGCGAGTCAGAGGACCTCGCAGATTGTCAGACTTTTTGCACCGGTACCCGTAGGTCCACCATTGACTATGTGTATGCGTCGCCAGACATTGTCCGCGCCGCTGTGTCGCGCCCAAATGGACAGACCACCGCCTTTTTGTCGTGCATGCTTGATGTCGATCTCAGCCGGCTTTTTTTTTGGGGGGGGGAGCGCGCCAAGCCGTCCATTACCACTTATTATGCCTTTCTCAAGCATTTACACCGCAATTTGGACGGCTTTTCTTCGAGAATCGCCACCTGCATCATCCCCCAATTGCAATGGGACGCGGTCAAGGATGTCGTGCGCATCACTAGGTAGTGGTTCCAGCGAAAATTGCCATCGTACGTGCCAAGACGTCTCCACCAGCTCCAATCTCGCCGCAGCAACAAGCTTCGCCGCGAACGCAAGGAATCCCATGAGCCGACCCTCTACGAAGCACGCCTCAAAGACATCGACAAGGAGATCGGCGCCCTCAAGGAAGCTCGGGCTGATGGCCAAGTTCTTCGCGCTCGCCAATTTTGACGCGAAAATGGCCAAAAGTCCGGACGAGTCATCAAGCAAGCCGCCGCAACATGTTCCTCCGCCTCACACATCTCGTCACTCGAGCAATTCGACCACTGGACACTCATGCGAGACCATTGCCGAGATGAGCGACGCTGTTTCAGCCTTTTACGAGGATTTATACACCCCGACGCTCAAAAACAGGTGGAAAAGATACGACATCAACCAAAAAAAAAAAAAAAAAAAAAAAAAAAAAAAAAAAAAAAAAAAAAGACAAGGCTACCCAGCTTGAATATCTTGTAAGCGTGGTGCTAAAGGCAACAAAAAACCAGGTATATAGAACACGATCAATAAAATTGACGGTAAAAATGCCATTATTGCGTGCCTTTTTTTTTTTCTTTATTGAGCGGCAGACAATTCATACAATTGTACTTGCATGAATCATGCACGCGCACGGTGGAAGTGGGCAAAGCGCGTCGCTGTTTTGGGCCAATCAGAGGCACCCACCCGTCAAGCAGCAAGGCCGCCTACAAATTTTGAGCTCCTCTCTTTTTTTTTTTTTTAAACACCTTTTCTTTCTTATTTCCTTCTCTTTTGCCCGCAACACCACCCTTTCCACCCACGTGTCCTTCCTTTTTCTTGTTCAGCAACGCCATGACGACCAAGAAAAGGCTTTCCTTTGCTTCGATGATGGGTAAGCCGGCGCTGTACCTCGATGCCACGAGCGACTCGAGCGTGCATTTTGTGCATTTTACTTGAATGAGCTGCGACACGTGTGCCTTTTTTTTTTAACCAACACGTCGCCCTGTTCTTGAATAGCCTTATTGCTGCTGACAACGACCGTCATCTGTGCTGCCAATGGCGACTCGGAACAGCAAGCCGTGAGTTGAGAGAAAAACAGCTGGAAGCGCGTGCATTGGCTGACAATACCCCCCTTTCTTTTACCAATTGTAGGTGCTCACTGTGGAAAAGAACGCGCAGCATGTGGAATCCAATGGTAATGAAACAAACATCCTGTGAATTGACGCGCGCTCACTCTTTTTTATTTTTATTTGATTTTTTTTCGATAGGCGACGAGTTGTATGCCAAGGCAATGCAATATTTAAGGCCGCTCGCACACGACGACGCGCCCAAATCATCGGCGCGTAGCGGTGGCGCGGCGCTGCCGCCTGTTCTCGACCATTTGTGGGCAGATGTGCGCGCATGGTGGGCCGCACCACACACGCACACGTCCACAGCCACCAGCGACCAGGCAGCCGTGTCCACAGACTCCACGGACGGCGACAGCCCACGCACGCGTCAACCCGCCGAAGCAGCCGCCCACGATGCTCTGCAAAAGGGCATTAACTTGCTCAAACAGGCCGCCGACATGTACGGCCACAAGGACGCGCTCTTCTCACTTGCTGACTTGTATTTCGTACGTGGGAGGTGGAAGGGAATTGATGGTGTGAGGGTGAGAGTGCTCATTCTTGTTTTTTTTTTGACGCCTTTTAGTACGAAAAATATGGTCAAACGCGCGATTTGAAACAGGCTTTTCACTTTTACCACAAGATGGCCGATCTCGGCAATGCGACGGCGCAGCACATGGTCGGCTTCATGTACGCGACGGGATTTGGCAATGTGGTGCCGCGTGATCAGGCCCAGGCGTTGCTGTATCACACGTTTGCCGCGCACGGCGCAGATACTGCCGCGGAAATGACGCTTGGCTACCGCTATCTGCTTGGTATCGGCACGGAGCAAAAGTGCAGCGATGCCGTCTACTATTACAAGAATGTCGCCGCCAAGGGTAAGAAGGAAAAAGCGAGAATAAATGGAGAAAAAGTGACACTCACGCATGCTTTTATTTTTTTTTTCCTTCTTGCAGCCATTGATCACTACTTGTCTGGTCCTCCCGGCGGCCGCGCCATGCCGCTGCCCAAGGTGCGTCTGTCGGACCAAGCGGGTGGTGTGTACGGCTTTGGTGCAAGCATGGTCATGGACAAACCGTCATGGACAAACAGTGACAACTCCGTCAGCATTGAAGAAGTCCTGCAATACCTACGCTATCTGGCGCTTGTCAAGGGCGATGTCGAGGCACAGGTAAGCCAGAATCGCTTGGAAACAATGGAAAAAAAGGACGATTTCTCATTTTATTTCTTATAAACAGCTGATGTTGGGCGACATGTATTATTACGGTTCGCGCAATGTACCTCAGAATTTCCAAGAGGCGCTGACGTTCTTCAAGGCGGTCGTGGAGCGGTTGCCTACGGGTGGCAGAAAGATTCCGGACACGGTGATCAAGAGCAAGTCTGGCGAGGCCATTGGCCAAGCGGCCGGCTATCTTGGCAAGATGTTTATGCGCGGCGAGGGCGTCCAGGTCAATTACCAGACCGCGTACAAGTGGTTCCTCGTCGGCGCAGAGCTGCAGGACAGCGCGTCCATGAATGGTCTCGGCCTGCTGCTCCTCAAGGGCAAGCAAGAGGTAAAATTGCAAAAAGACGAAAAAGTGCACCAAATTCACCTTTTTATTCTGGAATAGGACTATGATCGTGCGATTGATTACTTTACAAAGGCCAGCAACCTAAAGAACGCGGACGCACGCGTCAACTTGGCGCTCGAGTACATCAAGCACGAGTCGACTTTTGACATGGGCATTCAACTTTTCAATCTTGCTGCGGATTCGAAGCATCTGCTCGCTTACTGGTACCTCGGACAAATGTATCAGGAAGGCATTGGCATGACGGCGCCATCGTGCCAGCACGCTGTCGCTGTAAAGTCGCACTTTTTCCATGAAAACAGGCGAAATTCTCATCCTTTTCGTTTTGCTTTCTTTTTTTCTTCTGTTTTAGTTCTACAAGGCGATTGCGGAGCGCGGCGACTGGCTGTACCCAACGGTGGAAACGGCCTACAAGGCATATGAGGACGGTGACTTGGATGGCGCGCTCCTACATTACATGTTGGCTGCGGAGCGTGGCTACGAGATTGCACAAGCCAATGTCGCCTATCTGCTGGACACCCGTAAGACGCGCCCAGCTTAATTTTCGTTGTTCATTGCTTTGATTTTTTTTTTTTTTTACCAAGTTAACTAATTTTTTCTTGTTTTCTCTTTTTTTTTTTTTCCAAAAAGACTATGTTGCGCAGACGCTTCCGCAGCGACTTGGGCTGCAACAATCACGTGCACGCGACACGGATTTGGAGCAATTGGCGCTGATCTACTGGTCACGCTCGGCGAACCAAAACAATGTGGATGCGCGCGTCAAGATGGGCGACTATTACTATTTTGGCATTGGGGCACCAACAGACTTTGAAAAGGCAGCCGCGTGCTATCGCGTGGCGGCGGAGCTCGAGAACTCGCCCATGGCCATGTGGAATCTGGGCTGGATGTACGAACACGGCATTGGCGTTGCGCGTGATTTCCATTTGGCGAAGCGCACGTATGACAATGCGCTTGTTGCCAATGGCAATGCGTATTTGCCCGTTAAATTGTCATTGCTCAAGCTGTACTTGCGCCAATACGTCGATTTCATCCTGGGCCGCGATGTCGATCATCCATTGTTCCACACAAAACCAAAAAATGGCGCAAACGACGCGTACCCGGCGCACGCGGAGCAAGCGCAGCACCGCGATCCACAGCACGCAGGCGACGCGCACGGCCATCAGCTGGGCGAGCACCCATTGGACGATTTTTCGGAGCAGCGCGTCGCATTGGAACAAGCGCGTCGCCGCAAGGAAATCGAGGGTCATGACGCGCTTTGGGACCGCGGCGCAGAAGAGGAATTAAGACGCCAGTACAACAGACACATGCGCGAGCTTGAGGACCAGGACGACGCTGCGTTTAGACGCTACGATGATGACGAAGAAGACGATGAATATTCGGAAGAGGAGGAACTCATCGAAAGCATCATCATCCTTGGCATTTGCATCCTCGTCGGCTACCTCGTCTATATCCGCAGACACCGCGTCAACAACAACAACCCTGCTGCACAACAACAGCAGCAACAACATCCACCAGCACCCCCACACCTCTGATTTTTCCTCTTATTATTTTGTATTGTACCGATTTTGCCCCCCCCCCCCCCACCTCCCAATTCACCACATCCCTGCTCTCACACACCTTCCTCGCCTGCTCAATTCGGGCGCCATGATACCACAATGAACGAAAAAAAAAAAACCAGATGTATGTACGAAATGGAAGCTTTATTATCATTGTTGCAAAGAAAAAAAGAAAACATGCGATGGTCAGCGAGTGAAAAGCAAACAAAAGATGCTAGTGACATACATGTGAGCGTGTTTTGGAGAGAGAGAGAGAAGGGTGGGGTGTGTAAACAAGGGGGGGGGATGACTATGAGACAAGAAAAAAGAGAGAAAAAGAGAGTAGACTACAAAAAGAAGTACATTTACTTCTTGGCCGAAGCAGGGCTGGCTTGGGCATTGTTGATGTTGAGCAACAAAGTGTCGGAATCCAACATGACGCGGTTGCCCGAGCGAGAAATCACCGTGGCAATCTCGCGCGCAGCCTCAATGCGCTTGAGTTCCAAGAAACCAGGCTTGTTCTTGATCGCCTCACCAATCAGCTCAGCAGACTTGGCCTCACCCTGGGCGCGGACAATCTAAAGATGCAAAAAGAAAAAAAAAAGAAAAAAAAAGGGGGAGGGTGAGCAATTGGTGAAAAAAAAAGAGGCAGGTTCTGCATGCCAAGAGTGGAAATGACTACATACGACGGATTGCTTTTCCTGGCGGGCCTTGTCGACCACAAAGGCGGCACGCTGGGCCTCCTGCTGGGCAATCTGCTTGGCCTCGACGGCAGACTCGAACACGGGCGAGAAACCGACATGGGTGATGGACACATCGTCCAAGACAATGTTGAAGCGCAGGGCGCGGCGCACAAGGTTCTCGCGGACAAGACGCGACACACGCTCACGCTGGGTGATCAGCTGCGACGCCGTGAATTGCGCAACAACCGACTTGAGCACTTCGTTCACAATCGAGGGCAAAATGCGTTCGTCATAGTCAGTGCCAAGCGTGCGGTACACGGTCGCAAGCGATTCGACACGAGGCTTGGACAGCACACGGCACGTGATGTTCACCATTTGCAAATCTGAGCGAGAGGAAGAAAAAAAAAAAGAAAAAAAAGAGGAATTGAGCATCTGGGCACGCTCGCAATGGCTTCCATTGTCATCTTTTTTTCTTTACCCTTGGTGCCGGTCAGCGAGCCAACGTTGCGAGGTTTGGCACGCACATCGTAGATGATGGGCGTCTCGAACCAGGGAATCATAAAGTGGGTGCCTTCGTTGAAAACTTCATTTTGCACACCAAAGAGACGGGTGTACTTGATGGCACGGTGACCACCATCCACTAAAAACCACCGAAAAATCATGCCATTGTCAGCTTTCTTTTTCCCTTTTTTTTTTTTTTTTTTTTTGTTTACTTTTTTTGCTTTTATGTCTTACCGTTGAAAAGCGAGGCGTTCACGCCATAGCCAAGAGCACCCAGGGTGAGCAGAGCACCGGCGGCGGTGCCGGCACCCTTGCCAGAGCCCTTGGGGAACATACCTCCCAACTTTTGCGCAGCTTGCTTAGCTTGTTGAGCCATGAGTCTATCGATTTATATTAAGAGAAAAAAAAAAAAAAAGAAGGAAAAAGAAGAAGAATGGCAACAAAGTTCGCTTATGTTTTCCCTTTGGGCCCACGCTCCACCCTTCCCCGGCCAAAAAAACACCGCCTGGCCGGTGGCTGAGCTTTAAACCCCGCCCGAGCACACACAAATCGAGCTCGGCTCGGCAATGCCCATTTCACCCCGCTCAATGCGTCACCTTGCTTTTTGTCCATGAATTCAACATCTGGGCATGATCTTTTCGGGTTGTTTACTAGAATTGGCAGCCCCCGACGCGTCTTTTTGCCCTTTTTATTCGTAAGATTTGGCCATTCGCCGACGTTTTGCATGAAATGGCGACCCGAGGTGTCTTTTTGCGCACTTTAATCGTAAGAATGGATGCAATCAAAGCTAAATTCATCTTGAGGAGCAAGATTGCAATGGAGGCGCTTCATGTGTCTGAAGATAGAGCGACAAATGAGCGTGATGGACAGATTGTTGCGATTTGATGGCTTCAATGGTTCCAATGGCGCATTTGTCAGCTCTTCCAGCACGAATGGCATTGGGCGCATCACTTCAATATGATTGTCCATGGCCAGAATCTCACCGACGTGCAATCGCTTCAAATCATGCTTGGGCATATAAATGACAATGGAAGAAAGCGCGCGGGAACCATAATAGATGTAAATGCTGCGGATCAGGACGTCGACAAGCACAGGGCATCGCGTCAAAAGATCAGGAAGCACATCGGGCGACATGAGCACCACGCCATCCGTCAGCCGCAAGCCACAAAGATGCGGAAAGAGTCCGGGGCCAACGCCGTCACCAATGGGGTCGAGCATCATCCTGCCATTGAGATCAAGCACTTTTAGCCGAGGAAAGCGGCGTGCAAGGCGACGAAACGGCAGATGCACGTGGGCAGCGTACGATTGCGCAGGATCAAAGGCATCCGAATTAAAAACATGGCGATTTTGGCCCGCACCCGTCACTCGCAAGCACAGCCTCTGCATCAATGGACGCTCCTCGCCATTGTTGTTGCCTTCAATGCACGTCTCGTGCGTACAAATATGCAACCAGCAGCGAAATGGCGCGTCCACCACGACATCAATGGCCAATTCGACTAAATTGTCGCAGACCCCCAAAGGAAGACGATATACGCAGCTGGGTATGCTGTCTTGCGCCGTCATTGGAAGGAATGACCAATTCAGCTTTTGAATGCAACTATCCGCCGACATCACGGGCCAATCTTCCACGGCGGCCGTGTGATATAAGCTGCCGACATGCATAGTCAAGCTCTGAAGCTGGGATGCATGCAGATCATACTCTTGTGGCACACGTCTGAAGGTGGTGTTTCGTTGACATATTTGATACTCGATGAAAAGAGCCGTAAGATTAGGATATTTTACATGGATAAAATCGCTCCATTGGCGATCAAACACTAGGTGACGCATGCACAACGAGCGCAAAAGGGGGCACGGATCAATTTTGTCGAGCGGTGGCATCGCAAAAAGGGGACGATGGTAATTGAACGTGCTGCAAATCGCGAGATCCACAAGATTCGGCGCAACGGCGTGAATTTCGTCCAAAATGGCGAGAATCCTTTCTCTGACCTTGCCGGACACAACCAATTTGGTCAATCCGGGCAGCACATTTTCTTTAAGAGCCGCGAGGGTCTCGGCGCTGCACTCAAGAGTCGTCAAATTCAACGACAAAATAGCCTGGACAGGCATGTTGCGCTGCCAGCTCGTCAGGCGCTTAAGATGCGGCCACATGACCTTAACATACGAGAAATCAACACTCTTGGACACACGATAGCTACGTGGGACGTCCAGGACGCGCAAATTCCGCGTCACGCGCGCCAAATGGCTAATCCAAGTGTCAATGGCAAAGACACGCTCATCATACACCAAAACGGACTGAACCAGAGCCCCGACACCATCGGGGCCGCCACCTTGGAGCCCCCGACAAAAGCTTTCAGCTTGTCGCTTCGTGTACAGGTGCACGTTGGGGTACAATGCCTGCGTTGCAATCGGATACAAGGCTCGGCTGACAGTGGAGAGCTGACCAAGCGTCTCCGGCAGCATGACGTCGGCAATTAATACCCAAAGCTCCAAAGGAAACATGGTGAAAGCTGAAAGGACAAAAAAAAAAAGGGTGCAGTGAGAAGGAAAACAGGCAAAAGTAAAAAGAAAAAGATAAAAACAAGCAACGCCTCCACCCCTTATATGGCCCACGGATGCGAATTGACCGCGCCACGGCCTGCGGCATCTCCTCACATCTGTGTTTGCACGACGTTGCACATGGAACCCCAATTCAAAGGACGACCAGGCACACAAAGCAAGCAAATCAATGTTTTTCCATTGGCAAATCACGCACAACACAAGCCGAAACGCGTCCCAATGGGAAAATAACAAGCGAGAAACACGAATAGGCAAGTTGGTGATCAAATGGCAGATGTCGAAACTCGAAAGTTCCTCACGCGCCTATCTAAAAATCGGCTCCGTAGGCAAAATTGAAAATGGATCGCCAGAATTGCGTCAGACATTTTAATAAGAGAACGGCATGGAAAAACCATGAGATACGCCAAAAAATAAGGGGGCCCACTTGCTTGTTTGTTGACGAGGCAATCTGTGATTTCGATTGAATTTCAAGCCTAAATATCGCGTGAAAAACGCGTCGATAGAGCCGTGTCGACGCGTCCACTAGCAAGGGCGACGACAAATGCTTAGATTGATTAAAAAAAGTCGCGTCTAACTCGACGTTTGACGGTCTCTTTTCATGCGTTGAAGTAGATTTTGAAACAGTGTCAAATATGCTGTCAAAGTCTGAAAAACACCACATTTGTCATTTTACAGGGTAAATGAGATTCTTTAGAGTATGGTGCACTGCATGCCGCGCCGCACGATCTCGAGAAAAAGCCTTTCCAGCCGAGCCGCCTGCTAAATAGGCGCATCAAACTGCTACAATACAATACAATATCATAAATATCATAAATTGCAGTCTGTGATGACATTTGATCTTTCATTTGATCCGTGTCAAGGTGTCATCTCCCATGTATGCGTCTCTGGGGCCCATATCATATTCTGGGCGCAATGGAAAGATAAATTCTTGAGCTGCATCACGGCGCGCCTCTCTCTCTTTTTGTTGTCTCTATATCATACGACTTGATCTTTTACTCTCTTTTTCAAAATACGTACTATTACTTTATCTTCATGTGATGAAGTGTTTGGGATTGGTGCTTCTTCTTTATTGTTTTTTTTTAAAAAAATTCACAACATAATACTATGTAGACGTAGAAAAATCTGTTTTTCTCGTCGTCGTCGTTCAGAAGATATTGATGCTAATCGATTTGCGCCGCCGTACACGGGTGCTTCGTCCACGGAGGGAGCTTGGGTCGTATATATGATAGACCAAATGGTGGTAATATTACCCTCTTTACGCCTGTGAAACTGGCGCTTCTTTAGAAACCTGCTCATTTGGCCCCAAATTTGGACCAGTTGATGGTAAACCCAATTCTCCAGCGCTGTTCATTTTTTTCGCGTTCCGGATCGCTCAGTCGCGAGAAATCTCGAGATTGGTGTTTGCTAGTGAAAACCAAGGTCAAACAATATTTTACGCGTTACTTTCGACGAGCCTGAACAAATGGCACCAAATTTATACCACTAGATAGTCGACTTAAGACTCCAATGATTCCAAGTTTTTTTTCGCAAAACGGATCACTCAGTCCTGAGAAAATGCATTTTTCATAAAATCAGGGCAATACCGGAATGAGAACGACCCCTCAAGGCTAACTCGCCGAAAACTTAAAGCGATATCGCCAAACCACAAGCGCTTTTACCGCGTTTGACCATGAATTCATTTGAGGTGAGTCACGTGTCGGGGCGCTCAGCTGTTGCCGCAGTACGAGCCAAAATACTGCTGATCATACCCCATTTACGCGTATGAACTGGCGCTTTCTCAGAAACTCGCTCACCTGGTACCAAATTTGCACCAGTTGATGGTAGACCCAGTTCTTCAGTGTTGTTAAGTTTTTTCGCGAATCGGATCACTCAGTCCCGAGGAAGCTCGAGATTCGCGTTTGCTAGTGAAAATCAGCGCAAAATAATCTTTTACGTGTTCCTCCCGATGGGCCAAACCAAATGGCGCCAAATTTAGACCATAGATACTAGACCCAAAACTCCCATGACTCCAAGTTTTTTTTTGCAAATCGGATCACTCAGTCCTGAGAAAATGCATTTTTCGTAATTTCAGGGCTAAAACAGGATCAAAACTATTCCTGAAGGCTAACTCGCCGAGAACATGACGCGATATCCCCAAACCACAAGCGCTTTTACCGCATTTGTCCGCTGATTAATTTAACGTGACTCGCGTGCCGGGGCGCTCAGTCGTTGCCGCTGCACGAGACCAAATGCTGGTGGCTTTACCCCATTTATGCCTATGAAACTGACGCTTTCTCAGAAACTTGTGCATCTGGACCCAAATTTGGTCCTGTTGATAGTAGACCCGATTCTCCAGCGTTGTTAAGTTTTTTCGCGAATCGGGTCACTCAGTCCCGAGAAATCTCGAGATTCGTGTCTGCTAGTGAAAACCAAGGTCAAACAATATTTTACGCGTTTCTCCCGATGAGCCTGACCATATGGCGCCAAATCTAGACCAGTGGATATTGAGCTCGAAACTTCGATGATTCCAAGATTTTTTTCGCTAACGGAATACTTAGTCTTGGGAAATCTCGAAATTGGCGTTTGTTAGTTAAAACCAGAGCTAAATTAATATTTTACGCGTTTCTCCCGATATGCTTGACCACATGGCGCCAAATTTAGACCAACGGAAAGCTGACTCAAGGCTCCAATGATTCAAAGTTTTGACGCGAATCGGATAACTCAGTCTTGAGAAATCTCGAAATTAGATTGTTTGCTAGTGAAAAACAGCACCAAAACAAAATGTACCTTATCATACGATAAACGAATGCTATTCTAGCAAGACCCCTACATGGGAGGATTGTTCTATCGAAAAGGACACTCTGTGATAAGCGCAAAAAAGAAAAAGAAAAAGTGAAAAATCATTAGGAATTTGCTTTTATATTATACATTTTGCTTTTCTTTTGACACTTTAGACAAACCAAGCTTGGACAACACGGTGAATAATGCGTATGCATGATGCTGTACACAGGCGGGCAACAATCTATGTTAATGGCGTGATTTATTAAAAATATAGTGAATAAAGGCTTGTAAAATATGCTATGAAAGAAGACTATGGTACAAAAAGTAGGGGAATCGAAGGGAAATGGGATCAGAGCAGAATGTAGGTCATGATGAGGGCGGGGAAAAGGAGATACGATGCGGCAAAGATGGCGACGGACGATGCGGCGCCGTTTTGGGCAAATGTCAATGGCTTGCCGTCCGGGCCAAGGATAGAAATGGACGCGACGGCCGAGTAACTGGCATTGCTGATGGTCGCGGTGGTCTGGGGCTCATGGGCAATATCATTGGAGATGGTGAATGCGCCCGAGTAAACGACAGGATCCGAGCCATGCGCAATGGCAATGCGCCACGCGGTCGTGCCATTGGCAAACGACGCGGACAGAGGCACAATCACGGTGCCAATGGAGCCGCTCAGGCCCTCGGACACCACAATGCTGTTTGCAGAGAGAGGCTGGTCCGCGCCGGCCACAAGACCAATGTTGATCGGCGAGTTGTCAGGCGGCTGCGTCCACGTCACAACCAATCTACAATTAAAAAAGAACGAACATTAGGTTTCTCTTCGTTTTCTACCATTTTTTTATATCTCAGACTTACTGCTGGTTCGTGTACCAGGTGGAATTGGCAGCGGGCGACGTGATTTGGTATGCATCGCGCTTGACGATTGGCGAGCCTTGGACGGCGACGGCCAGGGACAACAGGAGAGCAAGAATGGCGCCAGACTTCATTGTCAAAAGTGAGAGTAAGAGTGGGAGATTTAATGTGAATGAAAAAAAAATAGAAGAAAATCAGACCTGACCATGGTCATTTTATAGCGTGCAGGTCGATCCGTCAGATCGAATGACAAAAGGTAAAAGGGGCAACAAGCCGACGGCACCCGTGCCTGGACGTTGCACAATGCTGCTTTGCTTTTTTCACATGATTGTAGTATTCCGAGACTTGACCGCTCTTTCCAGCTTTCAAATTCACGATCCGACCCGTTTTAATAAAAAATACGGCGGCCCTTGCATTGCCTCGGATACGAAAATGTGCCTGAAAAGGCACAATCATGGTGTCATTCGACTTTTGTCAGCGTTATCCCGTCGCCCAAGGGCCACACAAAGGGATATCATGACAATTTGGTAATCGGATCAAAGTAAAAGGCGCGATAACCAGGGACAGGGCCATGCTAATGCCTCCCTTGTCATTGGACAGCAGCTGCCATGCGGACTAGATGCACGCCATGGAAACACAACAGCTCGCAGCTCGAGATGGCGAGGAAAAAGCAGAAAAAAGGGGATCCACAACGAGATTTGCGCGCATGTGCCGCTGACACTTGCATTGGCGTGCATCCATCCCTCTTTTTTTTCCCCACGGGCACATCTATAAGAGATAGGGCACGGCAATTGGAGGAATTGGGCCACGAGAAAAGGCATTGAGGCGTCAAAACAACATCCATTGGGGGGCCGTCGATAAGGCGACAAAACAAGATCAATGGTAATGGCAATGGCAGTGCGTGCAGCCTTTGTTTTGAGACCAGGCAGAAAAAGGCAAGAGGGAGTGTGCGGGGTCTGCGTTCTCTTTTTTTCCACAACCTTCTTTTTTGACGACACCATGGCCGACACGACAAAAGCACGCGACGACATGACCCCCGAGGAGCGCGAAGCGTTTGACAAGCAGGAAAAGCTGCGCGAGGATGCGGAACAGGCGGCGTTGCCTTACAAGTAAGCGAGAAAAAGGGATAAAAGAGTAAAAAATACTGACGTTGCCCGTTTTTTTTTTTTTTTTCGTGTACACCAGGTGGAAGCAGACGTTGCAAGATGTTGACGTGGTGATCCCTGTGCCTGCTGGCACGCGCGGCCGCGATCTGGAGGTTGTGCTGAAGAAAAAATCGATCAAGGTCGCGCTAAAGGGCCAACCGCCTATTCTTGAAGTAAGACGCGTCACCCTGTGCAAAAATGTGTAAAGCTGACCGATTTTTTAGGGCGAGCTGTGCAAGGAAATCCAGGTAGACGAGAGCACGTGGTCCTTGCAGGATCAAAAGGAAGTGGAGGTGCATCTCGAAAAGCAAAACCAGATGGCTTGGTGGGAACACGTTGTGACCAGCGCACCAAAGATCAACACCAAAAAGATCCAGCCCGAGAATTCAAAGTTGGGCGACCTCGACGGCGAGACGCGCGCCATGGTCGAGAAGATGATGGTAACCCCGGCAAAAAAATGAAGAGGGGCCATTTGTGCCCATTTGTGTCATTTTAACACTTTTTTTCTAGTTTGACCAGCGACAAAAGGCGATGGGCAAGCCGGACAGCGACGCGCTCAAGAAGCAGGAGATGCTTGCAAAGTTCAAGGCGCAGCACCCGGAGATGGATGTAAGAAAACGAGAAAAAAAATCGCGCTTTTTTTTTTTTTTTTTTTTTTTTTTTGGCACGCCATGGACACTGACGTGTAATCATTGGCGTTTCTTTTTCACAGTTTAGCAAGGTCAAGATGGATCAATGATGGAATGATAATAAAAAAAAAAAGAAGAATAAGCTTTATTTTGCAACAATTCCTAAAGTATCATGTAAAAATGGTGTAAATGCATCTTGTAGTATAAAGAAAAGAATGAGAGGGGATGGGGAATGTGCGGCTAGGCAAAGTAAGGGTGATCGAGCAGCTGTGTGGCATTGCCGCGTTTGGCGGGATCACGGCTCAGCAGCTGTTTGATGAGTGCGCGGGCGTGTTTGTTTTTGATTTGGCGGTCGAGTTGGGGGATTTCGAGCTCTTTTTGGTCGTTCCAGCGCAGGCCGTTGTTGAGGATGGGTGTGGATGACGAGGGGTGGGAGACAAAGTGCAGGATGGTCTCGTCCTTGATGGTGGCGGCGAACAGCGGACGTTTTGTCTCGAGTTCGTACAAGACGCAGCCAAGGGCCCACAAATCGACGCTGGCGGTGGCCACGACGCCATTGGCGCCCTCGAGGCCGTAGGTCGTTGCGCGCGCGACCTCGGGCGGGCAATAGCGAGGCGTGATCACGCCCACACATTCCTCACCAATCGTGCGACTCGCCTCAAAATCAATGAGCTTCCACGGACCTTGTGTGCGGTGCATTAAGTTGCTCGGTTTGAGGTCGCAGAACGCGACGCCCTTTTCGTGGCACCACTTTAAGCAGCGCACAATGTCCATGGCGATGAATTTCGATTGACGATCATAAGCGGATGCGTCTGTGGCGTTTCTCGCGCGTCGAATGACGGTGGACAGGGTCTCATCGAGGCGTTCCATGACCGTAAGGTATTTGACATCGTCGTCTTCATTATCATCATCGTGATTTTCGTCGTCTGTCTTGTGTTTTTGATGGTCACTCAGGGACGCCGACGATTGTGGGGTGCCGCGTGCAGTGGTCGAGGTGGACGACTCGTCTTGGATGGTCAGGACCTCGAGAAGATCAACGACAAACGGCGATTTCAGCTTGACAAGTGACCTGCATTCGCGTTCCCAAGCCTCGCGTCTTCCAAACGACTTGACGACGGCATTTGAGCTCGATTCTGCTGATTGAGGGCTGTGGACAGAAATGTACAGAATGCTATTTGTGGGCCCAATGACAGGGGCAATGGCTCGGTCGACGCGATAACGGCGTGGCAGCATATTGCCAATGGCGGCAAGTGATGCATGCTTGTCATTGGCCAGGCTCGTTTCCTTTGGCGGCTCGTGGCTATGCTCTGTCGTCGTGGATGTGGTGGTAGTGGACGGTGTGGACACGGGCGCAGCATGGTTGGTCCCATTGGGTGTGCCATTGGACGTGTGGGGCGGAGTAATGTTCTTTTCATCGTCCAAAGCGGCATTGTTGCTTGCACTTTGCTGTTGTTGTTGGCTGCTGTGGATGGATTCGGCGCTTGCTGCAGCAGCAGCCGCCAAGAGGGTGGGATTCGCACTGAGCGTGGCTAGGCGGTCCAATGGGCTGACCGAATCGTACAATTCCGCCGTGTTGGGCACACGATGGTGCAATGTGTCGTTTGCGCCATCGTCAACTTGATCGGACGACGAATTGGACGCGTCCGGAGCACTCGAGGACGCGGTGGCGGCACCATCGCCATGGGCGGTCGCGTCATTAGATGGTATCGGGTGGTGGTGATAATGTGTGGCGGCCGACGAGGACACTGGCCTTGCAACAGGCACGCTGGACGATGGATACTGGTGGTGCGTGAGCGGCACAACACGCGTCGTGTCCGTTGACGCGCCGCCAAGTTGCGATGGCGCGCTATTGTTCGTCGCCGTCGTCGCAACGCTGAATTGCTTGCTCGCACCAGGGATATATTGGATCGGCGCCTCGGGGAGCACCGCAATTGAATAGTCTTCGTCGCCCGTCGCCGTGCTAAATGCACGCGAAAGAGACGCGTCTTTTTTTTTGGAAAGAGAATGAGAAAAAATGAGAGAAAAAAATGAGAAAAAAAATGAAATTTGAGATCTTCCACTTGCAATTTGGCTTACCATCTCTTTTGCGGGCGGCAAGATCGTGGTGATAGGCGTGTGTAATAGGGACATTTCGGGTGGTTGTGGCGGTTGTGTTGGTTTTTATGCTTTGAAGGACTTCCATGCTGCTGCTGACGGGCGCATCCTCGTGGCGATGGCTGCTGGTGACGTCATCTTCGCGGTCCGAGTTGTAGTGATGGATTCGGATGCTATTGTTCATGTGAGCAGCGAACTGGGACGCGGGTACCGAAAATTCGTTGGGTTTTTGCGTAATGACCTCATTAGGGACCTGGCCGGGGCCTGACAGGTCATTGGAGCCGCCTGCAAGGTACTGCTTGCTTGCGAGCGAGTGGCGCGACCCGCGTAGCGAGTGTGGGGACGCGGTGGCGGCGTCATCGGAGGGCGACATCAAATCGAGGACGACGTGGCCGGTACTGGCGCCTGCAGCCATATCGCCCGCGCTCTGGTGGCCATCGGAGCGTCTGTAGAACGAATCGGTGTTGGTATTGCCTGTTTTTGCGGTCCAGGCCTTGGACACGCGTTTGTGGCTGTGCGAGATCTGATTGGCCGAGTCGTGGAATCCGAAACCGTGATTGTCGTCGTGATAATGGTTTTGAGGGTCATCGTAGTGGGTGTCGTGGTGGACTGGACTGCCATAGCGCCAATAATAATCATCTTGGTCGTCATCGTCATCCTGGTCCATCATTTTCTTTTCTGTGTGCAATGATTTGCCCGTTTGCTGCTCTTTTTGCTGATTTCGACGGCGACGATAACAGAAAAAGGCAAGCGCACCGACAATGGCCAATGCCGCCACACCACCAACAACACCACCAGCAATGGCACCGACATTGGCACCGGCGCCATTGTTGCCATTGCCATTGTTGCCATTGTTGCCATCGCTGCCATTACCTTGCTGATTGGACGCGACGCCATTGGATTTGACATTGGACCACGACCACGCATTATAGTCGAGCACATAGATGTTATTGTCCGTGTTCGACGAGCCCCAGCCGCCATAAATGTAGATTTTTTGATGGTTGGGATCATGGACGGCGGAATGGCCCATGCGCACACGTGGCCCCTGGTCCTGATTCGCCATATTTTGATAATACCACGTGAAATTCGGATACGCCGACGCATCCAGGATCCACACGCCCGAGTCGGACGCCGTCGTCGTGCCGCCACCATACACAATCATCTTGTTTTGCAAACAAGTCGCCGTGTGCAAGCGCCGCGGGCCCGGAATCGCCCCATTGACCGACCCAGGATTCACCTGCAAGTTCCACGTGCTGCTGTTTAGATCGTACACGTACACGTTGCGCGACGCGTCCGCCGGATTGCCCGTCTGCGTGCCACCAAAGGTGACCAAGCAATTGCAAGAGGGAATGAAGCATGTCGAATGGTCCGTGATCGCAGGCCCATTGGACCCAGAGCTCCACGCATACGAATTGGCGTCGAGGAAATAAAGGCTGTTGAGCACCGCGCCATTCATGCGATTGCCATTGCCATCCACCCCCACGCCGCCAAACGTGTAAATTCGATTGTCGACAATGGTCATTGTGTAGCCAGATGCCGTGGCAGGTGGATCTATGAATGGAAAAAAAGAGGGAGGCAAAAAGAAGGCAATGGAGGGCAAAAGAGGGAAAAAGAGAAAAGGTCGGGATGAGCACATTTTGGGGATTTGAGGGTGGATCACCTCATTTTTTTCCTTACTGAGCGAGGTGGGATTGGCCCACGACCAGACATTTGTATCGAGTTTTTGTAAGAGGGCGCCATTGTTGGTGGTGTTGCTAGCGAGCATGAGGGTCTGGCCGGCGGCAGGCAATGACACTGCCTGGAAAAACACCTGGAGGTCGTTTGTGGCGTAATTGGAAAGCGCCTGGGCATCGTACCAGGTGCGGTTTTGTGAGTGCCATGCCCACACCGAGTTGGTGCCCATTGCGCTTGTCGTGTTCCCCGAGGTGTCCGTCGTACCACCATAAACAATCACATACGGGTCTTGGAACACTGGAAAAAAAACGCAATGGATGAGCAAATGCGCAATGGCTCATTAAGAAAAAAAAACTTACCCGACGCATGACCGGCTTTCCAAGGCACATTTGTCGACACGGTGCCTGGCGACACAGACTGCGCGCGGGCAACTGGGAAAAGAGCGAGAAAAAACAAGGAGGGCCGCTTCCTGAGCTTCATGACAAAGAAATTGGGACAAAAAAAAAAGTAGAGCAACAAAGGGGTGCCTCACGTGGCAAGGAACGATGAGACAATAGAGGCGGGGATGCAGGAAAACGAGGGGAAAAGCGAACAACAAGGAAAACGAGAGCGAGAACGGGTGGCCAAAAAAAAAAAAAAAAAAAAACCTTTCGCAAAAAAAAAAAAGAAAAAAAAAAAAAAAAGGGAACCCAACCCTTTTTGTGCTCCTTTTTTTGCTTGCTTTTTGCGCGGAGTTTGATCACGCCCTGAAATTGAAGCCTTGTCTTTTCGTCACTGACGCGCCCTGCACGCTCCTTGATTGGCCATGTCTTATTTGATTTATTTCTGACCCTTTCCCGGGATGACTATAAACACATTGATGCAACATGCTGCAACATGACAACCCGCATTTCTCTCAATTTTCCATTTTTTTTAAAAAAAAAAACAAAAAGCACAATAAAAACCTTGGCTGCCACTTTGCAATCTCCATCTCCTTTTTTGGCTGCGTGGTCTATTTTTGTCTACGGTTTTTTTTTTTTTGCTACGCGCGGCTGTCTGTTTCTCCAAAAGGACAAATTGGGTCTTGGGGCCTTCATTTTCACACATCATCTTGCTTTTTCTTTATTTTGATTGAATGGGGGAGGAGGAGAATGACAAAGGGAGCCAAGGGGAAGGGGTATCACGGTCCATCACGACCCACCACGCTGGGTTTCACTCTTTTGTATTTTGTTTTCGATGTTTTTGATGTTTTTGATGCTTGGACCGCCGAATTGCGCGGGAAAAATTGCTGTCCTCCTCATCTGAAAACCCGCCAAAGCCATTGTCTTCGCAATCATCCAGAATCAGCAGCTGCTGAAGGTCCAAGGCTTGCGTCACCTTGGTCCCCACTTTTTCACTCAAAATAGCCGCTGGGCCCTGGATCGACGTGCTTTGTGTGTTCGATTGGCCGCTGTTCTTGTTGCTATTGGCGCAATCGGGCGCCAATGGTTGCTCAGACCGTGCTTGTGGAGCCAGTGGGGGTGGCAATGATGGCGAATGCCGCTTTGCACGCTTGTTGTGCCTATAATTGACGCCTTTAGTGCCTGGTGGACGCCCGGGCCTGCGCTTGGACGCCGCTGCTTGGACGCTGCTGAGGTCAACTTGCTTGCGCGGACGTCCCATCGGCTTTTTGGGTAGCCCGCGACCATACGACGTGCGTTTCCGCCCAAAAAGCGCGTCAAAGCTGCTAGCTTCCATATCACCTTCGTCTATAGGCCGCTTTTGGCTACCGCCATCCGCCTGATCCATAACCAACAACCAGAAGCTCAACGATAAAAAATCAGAAAAGTGAGAAAGAACAAAGAAAATGGAGCGCGGGGCCTGAAAAAAAGCCATAAAACATAAAAATCAGAACTTTGAGCGCTTTCCACCCTACCCCCATGAGTCATTGAGACCCGTTCAGACCAGGAACAACATCAGCGCACCATGTTCAACTTTACAGAGGAATTGGTGCCTTGACACTCATGAAAAACGGCATTAAACGAGTCATTGCCCATCTATTAAGGGCTTCCAAGCCTCCTGTTGGCTGGTTTGAACGCTGTTGACAGCCAATTGGGGCCGCTGCTCTATTTGGTCCCCCGCCTTGTTTTGATTTTTTTTTGTTTTTTTGCTTTTCTTCTTGACACTTTTTATTTTTCAACATGTCGACGCACCGCCTCTTTACGTCCAAATTTGTGTCGCGCCTCGCACGCCCCCTGACGGAAGCCGACGTTCAGCCGCAGTTGGTGTACAACGAAGCCAAGCAAAAGAGCTTCTGGCGCCCACCCCGAGTTTCTCGCCGTGTTCAAAACGACCTTCGCAAGGCTTGCCTGCAGCACGGCGTCGACCCCGTCGCCTACGGCCTGCCCCCCGTCGCCGCGCCCAAGCCCCTCAAATACAAGCCTAACAAGCTCGAGAAGCACGAACGTATGCGCGCCGAAAGACAAGAAAACATCCAAAAGAACCTGCAAAAGATGCCCCAGACCATCCAGGCTTGGAAGGAGGTAAAAAAAAAAAAAAAAAAAAAAAAAATTGAACGCTTGCCGAGGGCACCGTCTGGTCAATTGATCCCTCACTCACTCCCTCTTCACTTTCACTCTTTCTTAGGACAAATTGAAGGAATTGGCCAAGCAAAAGTCCTCGTTACCCATTTAAAAAGGATTTCGTGTCTTTTTTTTCTTCTCATCTTGATCCCCCATCCCTTTTTGTACATTTCCCCTTTCTTCCTCAATATTTCGCAATTGCATTTGATCACTCTGCCTCGTTGTTTTCCCCAGTTTCCATAGAAATAAACATCATTATCACGTTTTTGCTGAATTTGGCCGTGTCGTGTCGCGCTGCTTGGAATTTTAATCCGTCTAGCCGGGCTCGCTCGTCATCCACTCTGGAAATCGTGTCGACGGATTGGAAAAAATGGCACCATATTTGGCCAGCACGGGTAAAATGGCATCATCTTGCACCAGAATGGCCTCCAATGCCTCCAATGTGTGGTCTCACTTTACACAAACGCCATCTCATCATCTTCATCTTTGCCCTGGACTCTCTGTTATCGGCATCGTATAAATACCCTTCCTTTCATAATGTTGGTTTCCATACATTTGGCTGCTTTTTCACCTTTTTACCCTCCCCCTTTTTCCCCTCTCCTTTTTTTTTCTTTTCATTTTACCCAAATACATGGCTGCATTGGATGAAAAGAGGCCAATTGGCTCCAATGGCGTATCAGTCGCGCATTATGACGAGGAAATCAAGCAAGTGATTGTTTCCAGCGTCGCCAGCACGTCCAGCGACGAATTGTCCGCGGACAACGTCTCCGTCGAGGGCTACGTGCCTGACCTCGAGTACACGCCACAAGAAGAAAAGGCCGTGCGCCGCAAAATCGACCTCCACCTCATGACTTTTGTCCTCGCATGCACATTCATTCTAAACATGGACCGCACAAACATCTCCAATGCCATCTCGGATCATATGCCTCAACATCTCGTAAAAATACACAAAAAAAAGGGGCAGCGGGGACGCGAGGCGCGACTGATACGCGATTTTTTTTTTTGCATGAATGGCCCATTTTAGGGGTTCAACAACACATGGGTCAATAACACAGGCACGGTCTATTGTATTGTCTTTACCCTGTTCACCCTGCCCAACAATTTCATTGTCAAACGCGTTGGCGCGCATCGCTGGATCCCCATTCTCATGACAAGCTGGTCCATTGTCACGTAAGATTTGGCAAATGCTGCATCGCGCCTCCATCGCCCTCCTTTGGCTCATTTCTACATTTTTTTTCTTCAGTTGGGCACATTGCTTTTTGCAGAACCAGGCCGGCTACATGATCGTCCGCATCTTTATTGCCATCACCGAGGCCGGATTCATCCCCACATGCCTGTTTTACTTGACAACTTGGTATCGCACAAAGGAATTGCCAGAGAGACTCGCTTGGTTCTGGGCCCTGCAGGCCTTTGCTTCCGCATTCTCGGGCCTTTTGGCCTTTGGCGTCTTTCAACTGGCCGGACGAGCAGGTAAAAACGTCAAAAAAGCCCAATTGACTGTTTTTTACTGACTATTTTTTTTTCCACAGGCTTGTACGGCTGGCAATGGCTCTTCCTCATCGACGGTGTCGTGTCCCACTTTGTGGGCTTCCTTGCATTGTAAGATTTCGCGTGATGCGACGCGCTTTTTCATTGCGCAAAAGCTAATATTCTTTTTTTCAATATTTTTTGTTAGCTTGTACTTGCCGTACACGCCTGCACACACGGGCACGTTGCTGCGCGGGCGCAAGCCATGGCTCACGGAGCGTGAGGTGCAAATTGCCGTAACGCGCATCATCCGCGACGACGCGTCAAAGGCAGACCAGCAGAAACTCTTGACTTGGGCCGACATCCGGTCCGCCGTCACCGACAGCCGCGTGTGGATGCATCTGCTCATTATCATGGTCCAGTAAGTTAAAAAGTGCGCGCGCCCATGTGCAACCAAATTGACCCCCAAATTCGTTTTTGTATCATAGATTTATCCCACGCGTGCCCATTGACGCCTACTTCCCTACCATGATCCGCGACTTTGGCTTCGAGGTGACCATTTCCAACCTTTTGACCGTCCCGTCCTACATCATTGGCCTTGTCGTATCCGTCATTGTCGCCAACAGTGCCGACAAGCGCGGTTACTATGCATTCCACGTCATCTTTTGCTGCGTGTGGTTCCTGGCGGGCGTCCTCGCCCTGGAACTCTTGCCCGACAATACTGGCAGGTGGTCCCTGTACGCTGCCCTCCTCTTCACGCAATCAGCGCCATCGTATCATGGTAAAAATACTATCACAACCCCTTGAAATACGCTGTTCTCACCTTTTTTTTCGTACCATTAGGCCTCCACATTGGCTGGTCCTCGGCCAATCTCGCCCCTGTCGGCAAGCGCACCATCTTCCTTGGCGCCGCCATTGGCGCCGCCAATATTGCAGGCGTCCCTGGCTCACAAATCTATCGTAAGCGCAATTTTAAGAAAAAAGGGCGCCATCCAAGCCATTGTTGCTGACTTTTGTATTCTATGGCAATACAGAGCAAAGCGACTACCCACGTTATCACACTGGCAACTGGGCAAATGTGGGCCTTGCCATTCTGCCGATTTTGCTCCTCGCGTTCCAACATTTCCGTTATGTGCGCCTCAATCGCAAGCGCGAAGCCACTTGGAATGCCATGACCGAAAAGGAACAAAAGCATTACACGGAAACCACCACAGACAAGGGCAACGACCGCCTCGACTATCGATTCACCATCTAGTCTTTCCCTTTTTTTTGTATTATTTTTTATTGCATGAATAATAAACAGGCGCCAATTGCGCCACCCCCCTGATACTAAAATTTGCCAATCTGGCACGGCAGAACCCGAGGCGCGTAACACTTGAAAAAATCAAGGTCATTTTACACGACAGAAATTATAAATTCATCAATGGCGTCTTTTGCAATTATAGCCCGCCGAGCAGGGCGCCGCCGAGCACCGAAACGTATCCCACAGTGAAAAAGACACGCTGAAATAGCCATACGGATCCAAATTTGAGGTTGACATCAATTTAAGACTTTTTCTGTATTTTTTCAAAGAATTTCTATTCGATTTTTCTTTTTTGCTATGCCTTTGGTCCCAAGTTTCTGTCGTCTTGCATAGAAATCAGCGTCATTGTGACGTTTTTGCTCAGTTTGGCGCAACTCGTGCCGCAAATGTCCAACGTTGATCTAGAAAACCGGTTTGATTCTTTTTTTTTCGGCATTGAAAACCAAGCCTTGCAGCTAAGAGCGCCATTCTCGATCCGTCTATCATAGCAGAATGATATCATTGTGCATAAGCATGTCTCTCCAATGCCTTTAATAATAATGGCCCGCAGACACTACTTATGCAAGCACGCACACCTGATCAGCCCACCTGGCATTGTGTCCTATAAATATCGGACATTCCTGAACGCCAGCATTACCAATCGTGGATTCTTCTGCCTACCAGGCTCTATACCCGCTTCTTTCCTTTATTTTTAAATTGATTTGCTTACTCTCATGTCAATTTTCGATAAAAACAGCTCCAATGGCACTGCCGCCGCTCAATATGACACGGAGCATAATGAGATGATGGTGCCAAGCGCGACAGGCCTTTCTAGGAAAGAAATGTTGACAGATGACGCTGTAATCGAGGGCTACGTGCCCGATCTCGTTTACTCGCCACAAGAAGAGACGGCGGTGCGCCGTAAAATTGATTTCCATCTCATGACCTTCCTCCTTGTCTGTATGTTTGTGTATAAAATGGACAAGGCGAATATTTCCAATGCCATCTCGGATCATCTTCCCCAACATCTTGTGCGATTAAAACAAAAAAAAACATATAAAAAAATAGAAAGGAGGCATCATGGCTGACATTTGAATCTTTTTGCATTGCATTGCAGGGATTTAGCTACTCATGGATCAATGACACAAACATGGTGTGCAGCATTGTCGTTGCCCTAGTTTCGATTCCAAACAATTTCATTGCCAAACGTATCGGTGCGCATCGCTGGATCCCCATTTTGATGGTTTGTAATGACCAGTGGTGCGTTGAAAGGCTCACTGTTACAACGTGTCACATTTTTTTAGGCGAGCTGGGCAATTACCACGTAAAAATGCATCTAAATGCGCACAATGCTGCGCAATGGACTAAAAGTTCGCTTTTACTTGTCATGTAGATTGGCACATGTCTTTTTGCAAGATAAAGCAGGCTTCATGGTTGCACGAATCTTCATCGCCATCTCGGTGGCCGGCTTCGTTCCTACGTGCCTTGTGTATTTGACCTCATTTTACAAAACCAGGGAATTGCCTGAGCGACTTGCCTGGTTTTATGGTTTGGAAACCTTTGCTGCCGCGATCTCTGGGCTTATTGCCTTTGGTGTCTTTCAATTAGCCGGTCGAGGAGGTAATGGCCCGTCAGAATCGTCAGTTTCACGCTCTAAATTGCTGTTTTCCCACCTTTTTTCTTTTTTCTTTTTTTTTTTTTTTTTTTTTACGGCTGGCAATGGCTCTATCTCATTGACGGTGTCGTGTCTCTCTTTATGGCCATTCTCGCATTGTGAGATTTAGAGTTTTTATGATGTACTTGCGTTGACACGACGTGCTGTGATTTGCTTTAGCTTGCATTTGCCTTTGACGCCTGCGCACACGGGCACGTTGTTACGCGGGCGCAAGCCATGGCTCTCAGAGCGCGAGGCGCAGATTGCCGTGACGCGCATCATCCGAGACGACGCGTCAAAGACAGAACAGGAAAAATTCTTGACACTAGCTGACATTCGATCCGCCGCTTCCGACAGCCGCGTGTGGGTGCATCTGCTCATCATCGTGGTCGAGTACGAAGAGCTATCGAGGTCCATGGAAAGTGCAAATGCCGTTGATATATTTTTTTTGTAGAATCATTCCACGCGTGCCAATCGAAGTTTATTTTCCCACCATGATTCGTGAATTTGGCTTTGAGGTCGCGATTTCAAACCTTTTGACGGTGCCTGCGAATCTCATTTGCCTCGTCGTGTCGGTGATCGTGGCACGACATGCAGACAAACGCGGATTTTACGCGTTCCACGTGATTTTTTGCTGTGTGTGGTTCCTTGCGGGCGTCCTCGCTCTTGAATTGCTTCCCGACAATGCAACGAGGTGGGCACTGTATGCGGCGCTCCTCTTCACACAATCGTCACCCTCCTATGAAGGCAAACAACCAAAACAAACTCTAAAACATGCGCTTACAACCGTTTTTCGAGCAATTAGGCCTTCACATTGGTTGGTCTTCGGCAAATCTCGCGCCCGTCGGCAAGCGCGCCATCTTCCTTGGTGCAGCTAGTGGTTGTGCTCATCTCTCAGGAGTGCCAGGCTCACAAATCTATCGTACGTACCCCTAAAAATGCAAATCATACGCGCAGACCGAGCTAATTCCGCCCGCGTCATGCCTTTTTATTTTTTTCTTCCATGCAGAGGAAAGAGACTACCCGCGATATCACACGGGTAATTGGGTATGTGTAGGTCTTGCCATTGTGCCGATTTTGCTTTTGCTATGGCAGCATTTCCGCTATTTGCATCTCAATCGCAAGCGTGACGCGAAATGGACCGCCATGACTGACAAGGAACAAGCGCACTACCTCGAAACCACCATGGACAAGGGCAATGACCGCCTCGATTACCGGTTCACCATCTGATCTATCCATGTTTTATGATTTTATTTGTCCTGTACGCATAATAAAAAAGAGACAAATTGGCCAAATGGTGGATTTGTGAAGCCTGAAAACTAAGGTGGTCGCTTCTTTTTGAGGGCAGTGAGCTGGTTGAGGATGTTGCGTTTTAAAAACATCTGGCTTGATTGCGCAATGGCTTCCATGTCGGCCAGCATGTTGTCGCCGGCAGCGACTAGCGTGGGTCCGTGCTTACTGGTCAGGGCAAGCATCACCTGCATTGCCTCCTTGTTGCGCGGCTCCTGCAGGATCACCGACCGGCAAGTCAAAAGGATCTGCTGCAGCACGGGCGTTTCCAAGGCCACCAGTGGTGTGGCCGTGCACACCGTGTTCACGAGCTGCAGCGCCGACTTTGAGAATGCCGTGCCATTCCATTGTGCCAAAGGAAGCTTATCAAGACTGCCAAACAAGAGATATCTTTAAAAAAAATAGGAATTCAGTCACGCTCATGGTCAAAAAGACGTGAAGATTCCTTTACCGCAGCAAGACAAGGCGAGTCGTTTGACCCAATGCCTCTTGAATCAGCTTTACAACAATATCCGAGTGCCGCAATTCATGATGCTCTATTTTTTTTTTTAAAAAAAAAAAAAAAGAGGGTGTTTAAGAGAACACGCGAAAAAAAACGTCTCTTCCACTCGTTTTTCATGCGTCTTTTTCGCGTCTCGTACCTTGCAACGCGTCATTGAGCAGCGGCATGATCAAGCAGTCGGCGGCAATGCTGTCAAAGCGCTTGGACACAAGCACCAGGTCGTTGAGCAGCACCCTAGGCAGGTTGGACGTCGTTTTGGACATCTAAAAAGAGGATTTGTTGAATGACGCGGCCCATCAACCCGCTATTATATGCCTTACATAGGGGTATAGAAAAGATTGGTATGCTAGGCGCACCGATGCGGGATTCGCATTGTCGTCACGCCCAATCGCAGCACAAAGATCGGCTAAAAGCGCGTCCGTCCACGTCAATTGTATATGTTCGCACGCAATTTGCAACTAAAAACGAGGGCAATGCTTGCGTTGAGCGCCTGCAAAGTCACCTTTTCGCACCTGTCTCTTTCGCAATGCTTACCTGCTCCGGTGTCAGTGCGAGCAAATCTTGGAAAACGCCGGGACCATCGTGCTGCGACGACTGCGACATCTCTGGTGTGGCCTCGAGCCGATTGACACGCACGAGCACATCCTGAATCTCTTCCAAGATGCCGTCCACGTCCATGGCGTCGCCATTGTCTGCGTAAAAATTAAAAAAGTGAGAATTTTTTCAAGAAAAACGAAACAGTCCACGCAATTTACCCATCTGTGATACCTGCGACGCGCCAATTGGCTGGCTTGAGCGCGTGGCAGACGTGTCGTGCAAAAGTCGGCGCGGTTTACGGGGCTTCAACGTGCCTGAGGTTGCGCGCTAGAGAAAATGTGAGCCATTCTGGCCTTTTATCACATGCTCCCGCCCCATCCCCTCTTACAATAACCGGTGCAAGACGGTCGCCGGCCGCTTCACACGCGTCATGGTCGTCGACAACCGGGAATAAAAGATCTAAATCGCCAAAAGTGAGCTTAAAAAGACGAAAAGCGGGCACTGGTTGTCCTACCTGGTGTAGACATGTACGTGTCAACATAGCCAAATGCATGCTGTAGAGACGGCGAGAACCCCTGGTTATGTTGTTGGATTTGTGCTTTCAGCTGCTGGAGGCGTTCCTCGCGAAGGGCGGCAAAAGACATGTACAAAAAATCGAAAAGACGGTGCAATGGGTCTCCAGGCGCTTGCCTTTTTTTTGTTGACCGCCCGGTTCAATCTGCGCTCCTGCGCACTGCGGAATTGCCTCCTGTTGCAGCCCCATTGCAACTAGATGACGA
This sequence comes from Gongronella sp. w5, assembly GCA_001650995.1. Lineage (NCBI taxonomy): Eukaryota > Fungi > Mucoromycota > Mucoromycetes > Mucorales > Cunninghamellaceae > Gongronella > Gongronella sp. w5. The sequence continues at coordinate 132,467 of KV441942.1, forward strand.
TCGGCTAAATGCTCCATTGTCACCCAATGACAGATTTGTAAAAGGCCATCGACTCTATTTTCTGCAAGTTTCAGCTTATTTTTTCAAGTTTATGGGCTGGACAGCCAAGGAGTTTGCAAGAAAAATGCTGCTTTCATCGCGAAAATGCATTTTGACGCCCAAAAATCGCCCAAAAAACCGGAACAAACTGGCAATGCTCTTTGATTTTTGAATGCAATACATACATTTGCCTCGGTTGTGTGCAGGTTGTGTGTATGCCTATGCAAGGCAAAAAGTAGTCACAAGCTCAAATTTTGCCCGCCTCGCGTTTAATCGTTAAACAGTGCATTGCTGCGATAGAACCGACCTGTTGGGGCGTGGCGCGCCAGACTTTTTGGCGCCTTCCCAAGTCATTCATGTCAATAAAACAAGCTTCATGTCAAAGAAAGGCGTCATTGTCGAGAAATGGCACTTTTTTTTAAAAAATCAAGTTCAAATCACGATTTATCGACGTCCAACTAGTCACATGCCCCTTGCACAACCAGATTGTCGGATTGGTTCAACCAGAGAATATGCATCTGCACCTATCCCGCAAGCAATGCCAATGTCCAAAAAAAAATGGTAAATGTATGCTAACCGGCTTGAAAATTGTGACGATGGACGTCGCAATGGGCGCCGTTTTCGAGGCTGCCCGCACTAAATGACCTCATCTTGCGCCAGATTGCTAATGACACGGTGCCTCTAATTCGGTTCCCCTGATTATACACCTGCATTTGATCATCTCCCCCTTTTCCGTGTTTTAATCCCGTCACTCCACCTGCATATGCTTCATTCACGCAAGCCGCGATACTTGCGGGCCGTGCACTACGTTTGACGGATTCATACAACTCTTAACCCGCCTTTTCCCCCTTTTTTCCTCTTTCTTTTTGATTTCTGCTCCAGTATTATCATGGCAGCATCAGATGATAAGTGGCTAATTGACGACACTGACACGTCAATTGGGAACTTGTCTGCAGACAATGTCGCGGTGGAAGGCTATGTGCACGATCTCGTCTACACGCCTCAAGAAGAAATAACGGTGCGCCGCAAGATTGATCGCCACCTCATGACTTTTGTTCTCGTCTGTGCACTCATTCTCAGCTTGGACAATTCAAATCTCCCCAATGCCATTTCGGATCACATGCCCGAGCAGCTCGTAAATTTTTCAAAAAAAATGAAATATGACGAAAACGAAAAAAACGAAAAAAAAAAAAGGAGGGGCGCGGCGCAATTGACGCGCTCGTTTCATTTTGCATGAAAATTCAGGGGTTCGACAACACATGGATCAACGCCGCAAACACGGTGAGTTGCATTGTCGTCACCCTGGGCGCCCTTGCAAATAATTTTATTGTCCCGCGCGTCGGTGCTTATCGCTGGATTCCGATTCTGATGGTACGATGGGAAGGACCGTGGCACGTGGATGGCAGACACTGACCGCGTCTATTGTATTCTAGTCAAGCTGGGCCATTGCCATGTAAGGCCGCTGCAATGTTCATGCGTGTCCCTTGTGTCCATTTGCTGACCTTTGCGCAGATGGGCACATTGCCTTTTGCAGGATAAAGTGGGGTACATGGTGGTACGCATCTTCCTTGCGCTCCCGTTGGCTGGCTTTATCCCCACATGCCTTGTGTACTTGACAACATTTTACAAAACCAAAGAATTGCCCCAAAGACTGGCTTGGTTCTGGGCCATGTCGACCTTTGCGTCGGCATTCTCGGGTCTCTTGGCTTTTGCTGTTCTTCATTTGGCCGGACGCGCAGGTACGACGCGAAAACGGGGGTCATTTTGTGCGCTTTTGGCTCATGATGTTCGTTTTATGCGTTATTTCAGGGCTGCACGGCTGGCAATGGCTCTTTCTCATTGATGGCGTCGTGTGTCACTTCGTGGCCATCCTTGCTTTGCAAGTTTTGTTTTTTAATTTCGCGCGTTTCTGTTGTGCGACTTGTGTTGACCCATCATCTTTCGCGTTTTATTATTATTATTATTATTCTAGTCTTTTCTTGCCATCAACGCCTGCTCACACCGGCACGTTGCTGCGTGGACGCAAGCCATGGCTTACAGAGCGCGAGGCGCAGATTTCCGTGACGCGCATCATCCGAGACGACGCGTCAAAGATGGAACAGGAGAAATCATTGACATTTGCCGACATTCAGTCCGCTGTCACTGACAGCCGTGTCTGGGTGCATCTGCTGATCATCATGGTCCAGTAACGTACCAAGTGCGCCGCCGAGGGGCTGTCAAATTGATCTCATTCTTTGTAGTTGTATTCCCCGCATACCCATTGACGTGTATTTTCCGACAATGATTCGCGAATTTGGCTTTGAGGTCGCGATTTCGACCCTTTTGACGGTCCCTGCGTTCCTTGTTTGCCTGACAGCGTCGGTGCTTGTGGCGCGCCATGCAGACAAACGCGGCAATTACGCATATCACGCGATTTTTTGCTGCGTGTGGTTTCTTGCGGGCGTCCTTACCCTCGAACTGCTTCCCGATAATGCAAACAAGTGGACACTCTATGGCGCCCTTCTCTTTACGCAGTCGTCGCCGTCTTACCAAGGTAAAAAAAAAAAAAAAGGCAAAGATGGATATATCCATGGGCTGTAAAACACGCATTTATTCTCTTTTCTTGAATTACCAGGCATGCTCGTTGGATGGTCCTCGGCAAATATTGCACCTGTTGGCAAGCGTGCCATCTTCCTTGGCGCTGTCAATAGCGTGGGCTATCTGTCGGGCGTGCCAGGCTCACAAATCTACCGTACGTACGCGCCCTAAAATACAAAAAAAAAATGCACGCAGACTGGAGCTAATTCCGCCCACGTCGCGTCTTTTTTTTATTTTTTTTTTCCATTCAGAGCAAAGCGACTACCCGCGGTATCACACGGGCAATTGGGTGTGCGTGGGTCTTGCCATTGTGCCAATTTTACTCTTGGTGTTCCAGCATTTCCGTTACCTGCATCTCAATCGCAAGCGCGAAGCCACGTGGATCGCCATGACCGAAAAAGAACAAAAGCAGTACCTCGAAACCACCGCCGACAAGGGGAATGATAGGCTGGATTACAAGTTCATCATCTGATTCTTGCAAATTTTATAAAATTGTTCAAGCTGGAATATAAACTTGAGGTGCGACGCGCCTCGTATGATAAGAGCCAAAAGGGATTGGATCACGTCGTTGCCTTTTGGGAGTGCAGAGAGCTGCATTATTCAGAGATTTGGCGTGACCAGCGCAGCCAAAGCGAAGCCTCAGGTTTTTTGTGTAGCAGTGGACCCCACGCGCTTCAAGGCAGCAATTTTATCCGCCGAAATCGTTGCTCCCGACACACCCCATGTCCGTGCTCTTTTTGTTGACACCGGAGATGAAGCAATGCCAGCGCAAAATGCTTCATTTGTGATCTTTTTTTTCATTTTCATCTTTTTGCCCGCCATTGGTCATCAGCCTTGAGCGGCTGCAAATGCAAGTTGTCAACAGGGCACCATTGTTCGTTGTGTGAATCTCATTGCTTTTAGTCCACACCAAGACTGACAGCACATGAACAGCCATTGGGCGTGATTTGATGGCTGTTGTCATGGGACTGTGTTCCTTGTCGGGCCATGTCGTCATGGCTCTTTATTTTCTAAAGGACGCGACGACCCTATTTTTGGAAGCCCTTTGGTGCGAAAAAAAAAAAACAAAAGAAAAACAATGTGGCAACTGACACGTTCTTTTTTGTCACGATGATTCGATTTCCCATGCGACAGAGCCCAGTGTATGGGCTCCCAGGCCGTTGCTGGGCGTCGGCAGCGCCTCTTAGCGCGAGAATGAAGCTTTTGTAGGCATGCATCACGACCCCCGGGCAATGCATAGTTGACAAACCTTCTTTTTCGCACTTTTTTTTTTTTTTCAAAAGACGGTCTTCTTGTTCTTTCCTTGCAATGAGGGAGCTGGGAATAGTGCAAGGCGCAAGCGTGACCATGTTGATGAAAAAAAAAGTGGAGTCTGGCCCCGTGTCATGAAGAGTGTTCACGCCATCCATTGCCCATTTTGATCAAAACAAAAAAAAAACCAAGCGATGGCATGATCATGGCTTTGCTCTGCTGCGGTCTCGGCACAATGGGTTTGCCGGCGTCTCCATGGCCATGGGCGGGGCGGTCAAAAAAGGGCAATTGGACAAAGGATGGCGCGGTCGTGCTCATTTCCGCGCTTGAAACATCGAAAGCATCGCCACAATGCTTTGTTTGTTGGCTGTGCCTTTCTTTGTGTACCATCAAAAGGGCGCCAACTTCGGAAACGGATCCGTTTCCTGTGGCAAGGGGGGAAACATCGGGACGATAGCGATGCGGGCAGGGAAAAAAAGAAGGGATTTCTGTGCGCCCCCCTTTTTGTTTGCAAGTGACCCGCCTCACGCCCAAAAAATAGTGGATTGATGTTGATCCTTTTTTTCATTGCAGGCAATCTCGTTCCGCGCGCGCACGCGTCTTGGCAAAAGGGAAATGACGACGCCTGGCCTCTGCAACCCCCCTTTTTGTGCGCAAGCAAGAGGGAAAAAAAATTAAGTTCATCTGACTGTGACCAATGGGCATTCCAAGCAAAATAAGCGAATCACAAATGCCAAATCTAAACAAAATGGATTGTTCTCATTGATTTAAGAAGGTCGTTTTGGGATGAGATGCTTGGCTTGCTCAAGAAAAAGAGGGGGAGCCGATGCTTTTTAAAAGACAAGGACCACATGTTCAACCGGATGAACCATTGGCATTTTGCCTATTGTCCTCTCTTTGTTGTGTCGCGCCGCGACGCGCGCTAGGTTTCCCCCCTTTTTTTTTTCTTTTTATTTGTTTATGTCCTTTGATTGTTGGGTGCCACCAAAAAAAAAAAAAAAAAAAAAAAGAAATGTCAACAAAGCCGGAGACCCAATGTTAAATAATGGGTGCGGTTCCGATGCCCGTGACGATCCCTTTTTTTTTTTTGCACCAGAGCAACGGTGCGGCAAAATTGCGCGCGCGGGGGCGTTTGCTTTGAGCGGATCGGATACTCAAAAGCACAGACAGATGCCCATTGGCGCGTTGCCACGCCGGCAAAACGCGTAGAGCAGGCGATCAAATGGGCGAAAACGAAGAAAACGAAGAAATTTGGCGTGTCCGATGCGGCTGACAAGGAGAAAGGGGGGTGGTGCTCATGCGCACCCATACACAAAGTACCCGTCCACACATGCACACAACTCACACACAAGCGCGCACATGAACGACAAGTCGTTTTTCTCTATTTTCTCTCTTTTTCTGGTGATCATGGGGCTCTTTGTATGACGATGGCCGCTGGCTCCCGAAAAAAAAGAACCTAATGAAAACCTGGTTGGCTTGGGCGCCCCCCTCCGTCGCTGTCCCTCATTTTTATTTGACGTATTGCCCATACGACGGGTTTTTGCGCTTTTTTTTTTTTTTTTTTTTTTTTTTTTTTTTTTTTTTTTTTTTTTTTCCCTCAGTTGCTACGTAATTTTTGTTTCCGTTTCCGCACAAAAAGAATAAGATTCCGGGCCCATGGCAGCCATTGGAACAACCATAATTGGCAACGCTTGATTCGTTGTATTTCGGCTGAACTAGTGTGCAAAAAAAAAAAAAAAAAAAAAAAAAAAAAAACCAGTTCCTGACGCCCCGAGAATCCCGTGTAACTCGGTCCATCATGTGTCACCTCCGTCCCCCGCAAAGGAAACCTTCTTTCTCTTTTATTTTTTTATTGCCTCTTCCGAGGGCCTATACCTGCTGCCTCTGGCCCTTTTGATTTTCCTCTTTCTCTTCCATCTCTTTTTCTCTCTCTTTTTTTATTTTCTTTTCATCATTTCCCCGCTCTTGCCTTTTTTTTTTTCATTACTCACCCCCGCCCCCCACTCTTTCTCTCTTTTCTTATTTCCTTTTGGACACAACACACGCACGATGCACGCCTCTACCACTGGCCGCAAATCGATGGATCGGCTGTCGATGCGGTCGTGTGATTATTGTCGACGAAAAAAGAAGCTGTGCAATGGGCAACAGCCATGCTCATTGTGCCAAGTCGAGGCTTATGAGTGCCAATATACCATGCCATCGCCCCCACCACCACCACCACCTTCGCAACAGGGGCAACAACAGACGCTTTTGCAAGAAAAAGACGGCAACAGGACGACGACAATGACAACAACGACGACAACGGCGCCATTGCATCCGTTCGCACACGCGCGCGGCAGCATTTTGACGACGAATGCGTCTCGACGCCTGAGTTCCGGATCGGCGTGTGAGACGTGCCGTCGGCGCAAGACCAAATGCGATGGCGGGTCGCCATGTGCCTTTTGCGCTGCCAACCAAATACCCTGTGTGAACCACTTTGGCCAGCGGCGCAAGCGGTCGAGCATCCAGCAACATACCCAGTCGGCGCTTGCGCAGCCAATGACGCCCGCAGCGTCCACAGCCGCCCAGCATCTGACAAAGACGTCCAATTCGCAACAAAATGCCAAGCCGGCGTCACAACAACACCACAGTCATGGCGCAGCGGCCGCGGCCACCGCCGCTGTCGAGGCCATGAGCATTAGCAATAACAGCGAAAGTAGCCCCAATGGCAAGAGAAACTCCTTGTCCGCTGGGCGCCATGATCACGAGGCCATTGATCGAATCCAGGTGCGCCTCCGACGCATCGAAGATCTCATGACCGCCTTCACCTCTTCCGCCACTGCGCCCTCGCCCAAAAGCCCTCTCGCCCAGTCTGTGCATCCCACAAATAGTCCTGATAGGTCCTCGTTTGTGCGTCCACAACGCCATTCCGTCCAAGGTATCTCCGCAAAAAGAGAGCAACTCCACCTGGCTCGGAGAGGTAAGAAAAAGAGCAAAAAAGAACCAAAAAAAAAAAAAAAAGAAAAAAAAAGGGCCCCAGGCCCGGCCCCCCTCCCTAAATTTGACGCATTTCTCTTTTTTTTTAAATGAAAGCCATGTCATCCTCACCGCCCTACACGATCAACAAGCATGGAAATTCGATGAATGAGGCGGCCGCTGCCGTCAATGGTTACCTGACGCCGCCCAACAGCGGAGGAAAGAAACGGTACGGGTCGCCTCCGCCACCAGGCAGTGACATGTCCAGGCAACACTCGGCCGGCTATACCCTGCCGTCGGCCATGGGCCAATTATCCGTGTCACCACCCTCGTCCTCATCCACCACAGGCACACCACCTGACGGCGGATATACACCGGCATCCTCGCTTTCCACTCCGCTGCTCGAGCCATGCTGGGACAACAATGCCTCCCTCAATGCACACGCCATGGCTGCACAAAACGCCATGCCGAGCCTCATGGGTAAAAATTCTAGATCGACAAATATCACGTGCCAATCCGATCTCATTCCTTGTTTCTTTTTTTTTTCTCCCTTTTTTACGCGTAGATCAACTGTCAGAAAGGACGTTTTGCCGCCACGGGTCCTTTGCCTAGTTGCTTTTTGGTTTTCCTCCTCACGGCTCTGCCCCTCTCCATTTGGCCCCTTAGGCTTGGCTTGCCAATTGCCTGATTTCCTCGCCCTTTTTTCTATTTTTTATTCGTCTTCCCCAATTTTTGCTGTACTTGTTTTTACTTTAATTCGCCCCCCACTCATGGTACATCGGCCTTGAACTTCGCTCTTTTATGATGATATGTATTCGTTCCCCTGTCCATTAAAAAGTAGTCCAAAAGAAAATAAATTGATCCGTGCCTCCCCCCCTGTCAATGGCTTGAATCAAGCTTGCATCAGCATTGTGCAACATCCGCGGCAAGTTGTCGCAGCAAAAAGAAAAAAAAAAAAGGAACACGCATTTTCCTTTTTGGTCCATCAGCTCCATTTCGGACCTTGTGGCCCCCCGGCAGCGACTAAAAGACCAAATCATTGGCAAAAAGTGCCATCCTAGACACCACCACACGATTCAGAGCCGCCAGTCGCATCTAAAGTTGCCTTGGAACGCAATGCAAAGGGGGGGGGAAAAAAGGAGCCTCAAAAGCCGTCAATTTGGAAAATCACGCTTCTGCGTATTATTTGCGAACGAAACCACGTAAAAATGCGACGTCTGTTGGATAGACGACGATGGACACGCTAATGCAAATAAAAAAGGGCAAAGGAGGCACAAGAAAAAAGACAAAAGGATTGAAACAAGCATATTTTTAAGTTTTACGGGAAAACATCTCAACCCCTGCGAGAAGCACATAGCTTCATGCGCTCCGTTGTTGCAAATAAAAGAAAAGAGACCAGGTTTTCATTGGAGCCCGTCCTTGTGCTTCTGGGCGCGCAATTCGAGGTACGATGGCCTGCTTGAGCTTTGGCACGCAGCCGCGACGATTTCGGCAGAAAAAAAACTCAATTCCTCAGACCAGCCTCAGCCCTGAAGGGAAGGTGGACACCAAAGAGTAGTAACAACAGGGCAAGTTACAGATGGTTCTGCTTTGTGGAATTTGAGAAAATCGCGTTTTAGTGAGCTGGAGGCCTTTGTTTCAAGTGCTCATCATTCGACGATGAAATGCGCAAGAGGTGAACACTCGGCATTTCCTCGGAGAGAATCACCCAAAGATTCATGTGTGTGTATTTGTGGCGCTTTGGTCTGTATGATCTAGAGCATCGATGCGTCAAAAATCACCTTCGAAAACACGGATTGGACGCACCCCCCCCCATTCACGCGCAAATCGCGTTTTCTTGCACCCCCGGGCGTCCACGAGTGCGCACGACCCTTATGCACGAGATTTTTTTTCAGACCGCTAAAAGCGCGTTTATCGAGCGATGGCATTGGATTGAAAATCAGCGTTTTTCGAGTTTCCATTGCCACTTTCTCCACAACTTACATAACAATGCTCAACCATTACCAGCGTAAGAAATGATGAGGGGGGCACGTTCTTGCTACTCTCCAAGTTTCGCAGCAATCTAGCGACATTTTCTGATTTTCGAAAATTGGCCAGGGGTGCGTCTAGGGATTTTGGCCATTTTTATTTCGGCTGCTGCTGGCCATCCAACGATCGCAGTGCCGCAAGTGTGGGCTCAAATAAAAGCCTGGCGGAACCTCTACGACGCGACGCGAGAAATCAAACCAATTGGCATCTAGGACACACACGAAAAAGTCGATATGAATGTTTTATTGCTTTTTTGCATTTTAGTCGCGTCTGTTCATGACGCGCCGGAATAAAACTGATATCATTCGAGAGCCACAAGAGTCTACTAACATCCGTCTGCCCAGAGCAGCTCCAGATTCCTTGCTGCTTCTCGAGCAACTCGCGTCTTTCGAATAAAAAATCAGTCTTTGGCGCCAATGCTGTGAAATTGCGTTGACTATCGATTCCCAAAAGGCCCAAAGCAGCGTGATGGGTGTCTGGATCTTCTTCGCATATGCACCAAGCTAATCCTAGTACGATTTTATGCTGCCTGCGGCTCAAATGACGAAAATTGACACATCCGTACATATTGGGAAAGTAGTTTGTGCGCCAGGTCCACCCGCCGCAGCGCTCAAAAAAAAGTCCGCACAGGCTTAGCGGGGCTGGATATAAGATCAAAATGACAATTGTCCCTCTTGTCCTTAGTCTTTTTTACCCCCTTTTTTTTATTTTTGCAAAATGGACGCTTTGACGATCGACGCGTTCAATGAAAAGTGGCTCGATGAGGATCATGCGGTGGTCGAGGCGCTGTACAATATCAAAAAGGAGACCAAGAAGGATCTGCGCAACAACGACTTCGGCCTAGAAAACGACACCTGGACGAGCTGGAATATGCACGACCACCTTTACAAAAAAAACAGATACCCGACCATGGCCCGTGGTCTCTTTACAGCCAAGCAAAAGGAAAAGTACGTCGTCCGGGTGCGCGGCTACGACAAGTTTTTCAATATCAATGAGACGAGCAATACGCAGGTACGATGAAAAATGGCAATTTTCTTTCTTTTTTTTTTGACTTTTTTTTTTTTTTTGTCATCA
>KV441943.1:3643-19004 GCA_001650995.1 Gongronella sp. w5
AAAAAGAAAAAGAGGGATGGCGAGAAGAAAAAAAAGAAATTGTGAGCGTGTTGATTCAAAAAGGGGCAAGGATGCCACTCTTTTGTTTCAACTTTTTTGGTGCAAGTCTTACTCGGGCAATCGTTCCTCTTTGAAATAGCCTGCTGAGACATCGGGTCCAAAGGGCGAGCTTCTAAAAATCAAAAAAAGATGAGTGGCAATTGGCACCAAAAAAAGGGGGGAGCTGCGGGGCAGGCCTCACGCACGCGTGTTTCTGGTGTTCGTGTTTGATGATGCTTATTTTGTTGTCAATGGAGAGAACCATTGAAGCACGCAAGGGGAAAGGGGGAATCAAAAAGGGGGTGGTTGACTTACAGAGGCGGCGCGTAGTAGCTGTGGGGAGGATAGAAAGCAGGTTGTGGAGGTGGTTGATCGGCTGGCTTCGAAGCCGTCGCGTGGACCCAGTCATCCTGCGTGTCATGTTGGCGCAATGGATCCATTCAAAAACAAAGGGGGGAAACGTGCAATTGGAAGAATGGGAGCGAGAAAAAAAAAACAAGTTTCAAGGAAAAAGGACAAAACGATGGGGGAAGACAAAGAAAATGAAAAAAAAGGGTGCAACCTCACAAAAGTAGCCCTATGCACACCCATCGCCCATAATTTTAAGCTCTTTAAAGTTTGCGTTGGGATCTCCCAATCAGCTTACGGGCATGGGCTCATAACCGGACCTTGAACCCAACTTTTGATGGCGTGCGTGCGTGCGTGCGTGTGCGCGCTCGCCGCTTTTTTTTTTTTTTTTTTTTTTTTTTTTTTTTTTCGTGAGGGCAGAGTGTAAACACACAGTTCAATCGTGTCCCTTTTTTTCTTTTCTTGTCACATGCTGGGTCCTTTTTTTACTTTTTGCGTGTACACAAAGCGATCTGCGTTCCATTGCGGGTTGTCTTTATGTAATTTGCATTGGCACCATGTTTTTTTTGTAGAAATCAAAAATGGCGAGCGCGCGTTTTTTTTTTCTCTCTTTCTTTTTTTTGTGCATTTTAGTGTGGCATCGGTTGCTCACGGACCCCGTTCTTCCTTTTTGTTGCTCCTTTTGACGAAAAACACCCGGGCGTGCGCCCTTCATTTATCATATGCTGGCAGGATTGAAACTCCCCAGAATATAAGACTCTCGCGCTGTTTAGCGCTCTACACGCGCCTTTTTTTTTTTCTCCCCCCAGAAAAAAAAAACGGGACTGGAGGCTCTTCTCTCATAACACTCTTCGTGTAACATCAAGCAACTCAAAAAAAGTGTGTTTGCTCAAGGAAAAAAAAAAAAGGGGGCCACATGTCCAAACAGGTCCCTCCTCTCCGCGCTCGTCGTGCACACACCGTCCATTTGTTGTCCATCCCGGTCGTTTCTACCTTTTTGTGCGCTTGCGACCGATTGGTCATGCCATGGGAGCCATTGTTTGCTCTCGCACCGGGCCATTGGACGCACAAAAATAAGAAAAAAGCGCGTTCGGCGCTCCCGGCCAATTGGGGGGAGGGGAAGTTGCTTTTATTTTTTTTTTTGCCCCAATTCACAAGATCAAGGTTCGGATTTTCTTACAAAAGTCACGCCAAGTTTAGAGTTTCACAATTTTTTTTATATTTACAATTGCAAAGGGCCGCGAGTGGTGCGTTTTGAGATTGTGGGCGAGACGGATGAGAGAAAAGGCAAGCTTAAGAGTGGGAGAGGGAGAGAGAGTCCCAGGGCGTTGCTGGATGGGGGGAGGGGGACCTGAAAAAAATCAAACGGCGCGCGCGAGCGAGGGCGCGTGTTGCGTGTGCGTGTGAGCGGGCATTGGGGTCTGATGCGATAGGAGCGAAACCTTCAGGGCACGTTCCGCTGTTTTGCAATGGTGCGCAAGGTTTGAATTCCCGAGGTTAGGTTTTCCAACTTTATGATGAATTTTGACCCGTTCAGGGGAATTTGATTTTCCCTGGAAAAAAGGTAGAAGAGCAACAACGAGCCGCTTACCTTTTGGCGCGTCCCGCTGGAACGGCGGGGTGATTTCTTTTTTTTTCTTTATTGCAAACAGGCATGGTCCGCTTCTGGTTGCTCGCTAATTCCGTTGGCGTGGATCAGAAAGGTCAGAAAAAAAAAAAAGAAACAACATGACAACAGGTCGCGCGACAACGCGTCGCATCGCTCGCTTTTCGGCGCGACCCTTTTTCAGAAAGGGAGAACACACGCGCCATTATGCGCCGGACAAATAGTGCTCGCCATGACAAACCTTCGACGCTCCTTTTTCGTCCAAGCAAACGCAAAAACAAGAGCAAAAAAAACAGGTTTTGTCTTTTTTTCACTTTTTTTTTTTGATGAGCCTAAACCGCTTTGAGTAACAAAAAAAGCATAGGCCAGCTGGCGTCACGTTCCTTATGTCCAAATCAGGCAATCGCCGCTTATTTGTTTCGTTTGTTTCCCCCTACTTTGTGGCCACCTCCGGCCGGCTCCCCCGTATGTAAAAGAATGTGATGGCCATTGACAATGGCCATGGGTCACAAATGCGTCACACCTTGCGGCCGACCGTTTCGTTTGAAAGCAGTATGGGGGGCTCAAACGGGCTTTTTTTTTCTCGTGTTGCTTGCTGCCAACTCATCACAAAAGCATAAATTCATCGATTTCATCGATCGCGGTGGTGGGACAGGGACCGTGGGGGGCCGCCGCTTGGCTTGAAAGCGACGATCAAGCAACACAAAAAGTCGCACCACCACATTGAAAATGGAGGTGGCGACGATTCGAGAAAAAACAGCCTTTTTCGCGAAATTGTCGTTTCTCTGGCGGCAAAACGCTACTCATTTGAATGTGAGTATCTCGTAAGATGCACGTGATACCCGTATTGCTTACTTAAAAAAGCATCCACGCGCGCCCATCGGGCTGAAAAACGGCGTGTTTGCGACAAAAGATTAAATCGTGAAGATCAGTTCTCATCTCATTTTCCCTCAATCGTGCACTGTGCCCTGAAAAGGACAAAAAAAAAAATGAAGAAATGGAACCGTTCCATGAGCTGGATGCGGCGCTTCTCGCGTTTCGAGATTTTTTCTTTGATTGTGCATATCGCAGCGACAAGGCACTGAAATGTCGTGTCGCACTGTTCCATCTGTTGCGATGGCGCACACCAGGTGCATCAAAATGCCAGTGGCGCGTCGGTGGCGCGATACATCGCGCTTTAAAAATGCGCTAAATTATAAGCTGCCTTATTGCTTCGCGTTGCATTTGCCCAAAATCCCAATTGTTTCTCAATGATCCATTGGTGCTCACGTACGCAACAGGTTGAGTTCTTTTCCATGGCGTGCATTTTCCGGTGCTGCGGCTGATGTTTGTCGAGGTGGCCCTAGCAAAAGGTCGACTTTGCTCTGCATTTACGCGTTTTCTCATGACTGCGTTGTCCTATCTCTCGTAAATCTTGGTTTCACTGGTCTTCTGTGTGCACCATTACGTGGTTTAAATTTGGAACGGGTCAAGCATGTTCCTCAGAAAAAGTATTATGGGTAATTCTTTTTCAGCTAAAAAGCGCTGCACCTTGCAATCGAGGCACCGTGGGGCCCGGAAACCTGTCGCAGTGTGAAACAGCAAACTAGAAAAGGTTAGGTGACGCGGCGTGCAGCTATCATAAATCACGAGGCGACGTGCTTTTCGCAAATCAAAATTTAGTCGTGGCGAGGGTCGAAAACAGAAATTGGAAAATGGTGTCCTCAGAATGGCGCCAAACTTGCACACAAGATGACCCGCATGGAGAAACCGCAGGAATGACTAAAACGTGACACGATCCATCATGGCGATCGCGAGCAGTGAGCAATTTTAGGTTAAATTTCAAGCACAAAATGCACAGGAAAAACGTGTCGATGGAGCCGCGCTGACGCGTCTATCAGCAAGAGGTACGCCAGGGGCATGGGTTTGAAAAGAAACAGACGCGTGTCACTCGGCGCCTGACGCGCTTTTGCACGCGTTGAAAAATATATATGATTTTGAAATCATGTCAAAAACGCCAAAGCTCACTTTTTCAGTGATCACCAATGTCTGCGTACGCAGCACGTCAAGCTCTATCCAATGATATAACCTTCAAGACACTGCGGCTAACTCTCGTTAATTTTGCCTTGACATGAAATTTTGCCGCTTTTCGAGCTTTACGCGGAAACCAGTCGATGGACCTTCTTTTTTTATTGCATCTGTGTTCGTGAATGATCGCCGCGTACTATGTGGTTGAATGGCGTGGCGATCTGACGACCTAAATTTCTCGATTTTCCCGGGGTCGACTGGACCCCTTGGAAAATCCGTCATTTTCGAAAATCATGATTGCGTGCCATCTGATGGTCACAGTGCGCCTGTTGTGAGCTCATTCGAACGAGTGAAGCTTGGCGTTGCTGGTTCATCCATTGATAGCCTTGCAAATTATGCAGTTGTTGACAAACGATTAGAAAGCAATAAAAAAGGCGGCTTTCGCGATTTTCTGGGCACCCACCACATGATCACATTTTTTATAGCACGGCGCGCTGCACACCACACGCTGCGGTGCGCAATACCATCAAACTTTTCATGGAGCGCTATGCACGTTGACGTTTTGAGCAAAAAGGACCTGGAAACCAATCAATTTTATTGAACAAAAATTTAATGGGGGAGAAAAATGCAAAATATATGGCACACAAATAACAAGGGGGGGAAAGAAATCAAAAAAATCACACACACATACACACAAAAAGAGAGTCATTTTCATCGCCATGGTGTTTTGTGGCGTGGCGAGGAGGAAGTTTGTTTGCTCCTTGCCTTTGTCATGGTGACCTGAACCTGTTTTCCGTCGTGGTCGGTGACGAGGAACTTGTTGCCTTCCTTGATGCCTGGGGAGGGCGGCGCGGGGTATGTCTGTTGGTAAATGGGCTGATTGGATGGTGGGGGTGGTGGAGCGCCTGCCAGGCGGTAGTACGAGGGCGACGTGAATGTTTCTGTGGAATTGGAGGCCAGGAGGGAGCCGTCGACGCGGTGCGAGGTTGCGGGGGGCGCGATGGTCAAGGGTGGGTGGGAGTGGCGTTTGCTTTTGTTGTCGATGATGGGCGACTGGGACAAGAGATGGTGGTGATGGTCTGGCGAGTATGATTGGTGATTGCCAAGGGGTATGATGCGACGGTGTGGGGATGGTGAAGGGGAGGGCGAGGCGCGTGAGGATGCAAAGGATGAATTGTCCGAGGTGGTTTGAGGCGAGTTTGGTGCGTTGGACAAGGAAGAAGACCGAGGAGGAGGTGGAGGATGGTCGTCAATGAGTGCGTGATCACGCAGGAACTGGGACAATTCTGTCCATCCGCCGCCAACGCGGACCATGACCATTCTTGAGCGCAGGATGCGGCAATAGGCGAGTTTTGGATTTGTATCGCCAAACCAATAGCGTCCGACCTCGCCGGGGACCATTTTGACGTTGATGCCGTAGGGCGAATCGTTGACAATGTTGCCGACGGCGACATCCAGGTCGTTTTTGGGGTCGGCCACGTACCTTTTTTTGTTTTTATCGTCCTTTTCGTCAAACACGAGGCTGGAGCGCCACGACGACCTTTTCAGTGCGCGCTCGGCAGTGATGAGGCGTGGTGACGTGCCCTGGGTGGTCGGGGTATACGAGCGGCGGTAAGACAAGGGGGTCAATGACTTGTGCGCCGCGGACATGGATGATTGTGGTCTTTTTAGTTGGTTTGTGGGCGACGGCGCGTTCATGGAGGGTGGCGGGACATACGTGGCGCGTCGTGGGCGCGTCGTGGTCATGATATCGTTTTTGGTTTGTTGTTGTTGCTGCTGCTGTTGTTGTTGGACGGCGACAGACATCATGGCGGGCTGGAGGGTACGTCGGCGCTCTGCAATGCCCTGCTGTTGCATTTGGAGTTGTCGGCGCGTGGTCATGGACGATGACAGCAAGGGCATCTTGGACAAGAGGGCCTTGCGCTGGACCTGGACCTCGTGCTGCAAATAGTACCATCGTTTGATCAACTGCTCGTAAAACGCATTGAGCCGTCCATCATACATGGTGTCGGTTGCCGTGCTGTCATTGTCCATGTACGGCCCGGCCTCCTTCATGAGCGCCATAATGTTCGGCTCGTAATAGCTGTGCCTCGTGTCCAATTCGATGAGCGCAGCCTGCAGATCGGCACGTCGCAGGCATGGCGATGCCTGTTGCGATGACAATGTCATGGACGTCATCTTTTGCTTGGTCTGGTCCACCACGTCGGACAGTGCACTCAACAGCACGTCCCTACAAAAAAAAAAGGGGAGGAATGGAATCAATATAACAAGCAACTTTTTTTTTCCTTTTTTTTTCCAATTTTCCCCATTTTCCCCCTTGTTTTTCCTCTTTTCTTTTTTACCATTCGTCGAGGACAGTCATGACATGGGCGAGATGCCTTGCACGAGCGAGCCATTGGCGCTTTGTATCGATGGCTTGGGCCAATTGAGACATGGCATGGGCGACGCTTGCTTCCTGCGGGGCGAGGGCTTCCTGGGTAGCGATTTCTTGCTCGACTTCATGGCGCAGCGGGACCAATTGGGCATCAATGTCATTTTCGATTTGGTCCAGAGCGTGCTGGGCATCGTCCAAGGCATTGTCTGTGGGCAAGAGCGGCAATGGGCAAGTCAGGAGCCATGCCGACAGGGCATCTTCCTCATGTTCCTCGTGATCCTCATTTTCATCGTTTTCGTTGTTTTCAGGGGCATTGTCGTCGTTGTCGTCGTCGTGGATGCGGACGCGGACGGCGTCGATGCGATCGCGGAAGGCGCCGATGATGCGCAAAAGGTCTTTGATGCGTTGTGCGGTGGTTGCCTGGTGGCAATGGGTGTCCAATGCGTTGCGGATGTGATCGAGGCGTTGGTGCATGGCAAGGACGCTTGCTTGCAGGTCGTCGGCGTTTGAAATCATGGTCTGGCGCGCGTTTGATGCGTCGACGAGGTCGTTTTCGCGTGGGATGGCATTATTGTCGTCGATGAGGGCGATGGCACGTGCGTGGATGCGTTGGAAGTCGTCCAATGACGCGTGCATGGCGTCGAGCTTTGCCTGGGACGCGCCAATCTGAGTGCGTATATGATGATCGTCCTGGATGCCGACATCGGCCATCAAATGGGTCAATGAGGCGTCGCATTGCTTGAGCCAATGGCGGATATCGATGGTGGCCTTTGCATGGACGTACAATTGCCGGATTTGCTGCATCTGTTGCTTGCCGACGGCCATGGCATGGTCCAATTCTTGCAGTGCAGCACGCATGCGTCGATGGTCCTCTTCGTACTGCTGCTCCTGCTGGTCGTCCAGGACGCCTGGCGGTAACAGCACAGCATCCACGGTCGTGTGCAATGCTTCGGTGGTGGCAACACCGTCCATCATCCCGCGTGGCAGCGACGAGGACGGCGTGGCTGGTGGTGTCAGCTTCTTGCGCAGCTGCTCCCATTGGCCCCACCGATCCACACGGTGTGCAGACAGTGCCTGCTGGTCAGACGCTTCTTGCACAAGCGCCAGTAAACCCTCAGCATTCGCATTGGCCGCCAATCTCATGGCCAAAGCACGCTGAGCAGCCAAATCACTCACCAATCGCTGCTGATCTTGCTCAATGGCAGCAACAAGCGCAGACACCTGGTCTTGGTACTCGCGCCATGCGTGTTCTTGCTGCTGTCGACGCTCCACCCGTGCAGACGCCTGTGCAACCACCTCTTGCGCCTGCTCACGAAGCGAAAGGTACCGCTCTTTGCAGCATGCCTGGTTCGCCGTCTGCAGCGGATCCTTGGGCTGAATTGGCATTGGAAGAGAGAAATGGGAGATGGAGGGGAAAAAAAGAGGAATTGGGAGAGAATTGGGAGAAATTGGGAGAGAAAATCAAGAAAATGAGCATTTGCCCTCCATTTTCATCCTCTTGTTTTTTTCTTTCACTCTCTCGCTCTCTCTCCCGTTCATTTTTACCTTGCTCGCGGGGCTGCGTGCGACGCGCTTGAGCAGGCCATTGGCAGGCTTTGGGGATTCTTTTGGCATGGATTGGAAGATGCTGTCGAGGATTTCTAGCTGTGCGCGGCCAATGTCGATCCAATGGGCGTCGTCCGTGTCGCGTCCGTTGGCCTCATCGTCGTAGATTTGGTCGAGGGCTTGCTGCACGTGGCTGAGTCTGCGCTGGCGGTTGTACCATTGAGCGACGTCTTGCTGGAACGCGTCGAGGTCGTCGAGTTCACGCGTCAGACTTGCCCAATTGTCGACGAGGGCGGTGTCTTGTTGCTGCGAGTCGGATTGTTGCTGCACGTACTGGGTATACATGTCGTCGCGTGCTTGTTTTTGTGCCTTGCATTGTTGGACGGCGGCTTGTAATTGGTGGAGCCTGTCCTCGTCCTGATCAAGCGATTCGCCCGTGATAAATCCATACGCGTGCTTGATCCCCGGCAACGACGCGCGCATGGTCTGTGTCCACTGTGCCAGATCGCTGCCAAGGTCGTGCAAATTGCGACCCTTTTCGAGTTGTTGCCTGAATTGCATGATGTTGTCGTCGTGGGCGAGCAATTGCTGCTTGAGATCGGCATACGCGTCGTGCATGGCTTCGGTGGCACGCGTCATGCGCGTCGTGGCTTCTTCCACGGGCGTCGGCAGGCAGGATTGGATCACCTCGGCAAGCGCGTCCACATGCGCCTGCATCGTCCCACCCGCCGCTTGCTTGGCCACCAATTGAGTCATCAGCGCACGACTCCACCGCTCCCATGCGTCCAATTGCTCGCACGTCGCAACACTGTTGCTGCTGTTGCTCGCCGCAAACACAAGCTGCTGCTGCTGCTCCACCGTAATCACTTGTTGCTGCTGCTCAAGCGCCCATTGCTTGCATTCATCCGCGTCACGGATCATGTCTTGCATACGCTGCCGGTATTGCCATCGCTGCTTGACCAATTGCCAGTCCTTGTCAACTATCAAAAAAAAAAAAAAAAAAGGGCGCGTCAGCGACCTTTTTTTCATTTTTTTTTTTCATTTTTTTTCTTTTTACTGTTTCCTTTTTTTACTGTTTCCTTTTTTTACTGTTTCCTTTTTTTCCTGTTCCTTTCTTTCCTTTTTTTTTTCCTTCCTTTTTTTACGCCTTTCTCCTCTTTATCTTCTTTTCGAATTTCTCCTTTTCCACAATTTTTTCCTTTTTTTTTTCTCCAATTCTCCTCGATTCAAGTTCTTCCAATTTCATTACCGCTCTCGCCAAGATGCACGAGCTGTGTGCGGTGATGGCCGATCCATTGGCGCACGTGCTGATTGGCGTCATTATTGTCGTTTTCGTCGATGGACAAGGTGGCCAATGGGTATGGGATGCGCTGTGTGGCGGCGAGGGCGACAATGTGTTCCTGGATGGCCTGGACCTTATCTGCCCATGCGTCCTGGTCGTCGTCGTCGTCGTCGTTGTTGAAATCGTGCATATCGTGCCATTCGTGGTCCGGAGCGGGTGCAAAGGTGCACACGTTGGCCAGGTCGGTTTGCAGAGCGTGAGCGTCCTTTTCGGCAGCGGCGACCATGTCGAGAAAGTCCATGATGGCCAGGCGCTGCTCGACGACAGTGCGCACAAAGGCCATGCGCTTGAACAGGTCCTCAAAAAACTCCTCGCACGTCGATTGGCGCTGCTCGAGATGCGACGGCAGCTCCTCTTGCGCCGTGTCGTACATGTCCTCGAAGCGCGCAATCAACGTCGAGAAATCGGCCTTGTCAAAGTCCGACAGCGCGTGCTCGAGGGTCAAGAGGCGATCAATCCAATACGCCTTGTCGTTTTCTTGATGGTTGTCTTGCGTTGGCTCGATTTGTGGCTCTTGCTGATGCCAGCGTGCGGCGGCGAGGAACGCGTCCACGTCGTGTTCCGTGGCGTGCAGCCAAGCGAGCACGGACGCGTATTGATTCTCCCACAAATCGCGTTTTGTAAGCAAATCCAAGCGATGCGTCTTGTCGCG
This sequence comes from Gongronella sp. w5, assembly GCA_001650995.1. Classification (NCBI taxonomy): domain Eukaryota; kingdom Fungi; phylum Mucoromycota; class Mucoromycetes; order Mucorales; family Cunninghamellaceae; genus Gongronella; species Gongronella sp. w5. The sequence continues at coordinate 13,557 of KV441943.1, forward strand.
CAGGGTGTGCATGACCTTGTCGAGGGTGGTGAGCGTGGTCAGCGTGATTTCAATGGTAGTGGTGTCTGCAGGGCTTAGATCTTTGCCGCCGGTCAATGCCTTGACGTGTGCACGCAATCGTGCCATGTCTTGGCCATTGAATGTCTCCATATCATGTTCGAGCACGCGATGATCTTGTTGCCATTGTTGGAGCTGTGCCGGCGTCACGGTCCACGCACCATTCTCGTCGTCATTGTCGCTGCCATTGGTCAGAGGCTCCGGCAACGCCAATGCCTCCAATTGGTGTCGTCGCTCGTCAATCCATCGCCGGATCCGCTCGGCTTCGGCAAACCACACGCGCACCTCGTCCACCCATGACCGCACTAGGCTGTTCTTGTCCACCAATTGCTGCCACCTTTGCAAATAGAGCTCGTCTTCAAGAACGACGCGATCCGCGGGCACAAGCGCGTCTTTTTGTGCTTCGTCGTGTTCGTTATCTCGAACATCATCCATATTCTCATCATGATCCACGGGCAAAAGAGCGCGTAAATCATCGTGCTTGCGTGGTTCAAAAAAGTGCGGGTACTCGCGTCGGAGTTGATCGAGCGAATGTGTGGTTGTTTCCATCTTTTTCTCCCATTGCAGCACGATATGCTTGTGTTCGTCCTGTGCGGGCGACCGCTGCTGTGTCATGTTGGCCTGGACGGCGTCGAGGTCCGTGCGGATCGCCAGCAGCACTTGGCCAAACTGGAAGCCTTGGTGAAACGCCTTGAATTGCCGCTCGGCTGCCGTCATCCGGTGCTGCAGCGCCCCAAACGTCTGCTGCAGCTGTGTGAGCCGAGCCACCTGGTGCTGCTGCTGTACTAGCAATGGTCGCGCGTCCTTGTCATTGTCGTTGCCGTCATAAACCACCATGTTTTTTTGGTGATTGTCGCTATTTTCGTGAATGTCGCCGTTTTTTGCATTTTCGTCGTCGTTTTCGGTCGTGGGGAGGGGCAATGCGAGACGCGGTGAAGGATACTGGCGCTGGACCTCGGCCATGGCGTCGCTGACCTGATGCATGCGTGTTTGAAGGGCGGCCCATGTCGTTTCAAATTGATGCATGTCTTCGTGGGCGGCATGCAGCGGGTGCAATGGCACGACCGTGGCGGTTTGCGGGCCGGAAGCCGCGGTGTCCGTGGACCTGAGCTCCCAATCGGTTGTATTGGCCGGCAAAGACACGAGCGATGACGAGCACGACGACTGGTCGGATTGTGTGGACGATTGCGACGGAGGCACATGATAATGCGACCGCGTCGGCACCATTTGGCCCAGGTGTCTGTGTAACAGCGCCATCTGCTCCATCAGCCAATTGGTCCGTGTTTCAAAAAAGGGGTCGGCCATTGCAGAATTAGGACAGGGAGGCGACCCTTCCACAGACGACGATGACGACGATGAGGGGCCCCCACCGCCACCACCATTTCCATTCGTTTCCGATGCTCGTGTCCATCGATATGTCTCGTAAGAGGCCGTCAATGTCGCCGTGCGCAAAAGAACCGTCGCTGCCGCGTCGTCACCCACCACACCGCCACCACTCGCTTTGCCTGCGGCCTCGGGCTGTACCCAGAACGTGTCTTCTCGTCCGTCGGGCTCCATGCGCGTTTGTCAGAATCTCGGGAGAGGGCCGGGGGGATATCGTTAAAAAAAAAAGAAGGGTATCGAGTAAAAAAAATAAAAAATAAACAATAAAAAACAATAAAAACAAGAGCACCGACACAACAGCTAACAACAAGAAAAGGAAAAAGAAAAGAGAAAAAAAAAAAAAAGAGGAACAAGACGCAAACAAAAAAAAAAAAGGAGGTGGCCCTTTTTTTTTATTCGCCCCAGGCATTTAAGGCTCCGCCCCCGCGTTTGGGCCTTGGGTGGCATTGAGCATTGCCGCTTGCCACCATCATGTTCACGGCGCCCATGCCTTGTTTTGGCAATGCCCCATTCCCTCTTTGTTTGATGTGCAGAAAGTGGAATGGGCTATGCTTTCATTGTCTCTTTTTTTGCCAAGTTTTTTTTTTTTTTTTTGTTTTATCTCTTTTCAATCCGGTTTTGAGTTGCTACTACCGCATTTTATTTTTAAAAAAAAGGGGACAAGAAGGAGGCAATGAGGAGTTGGGAGGCAAGTTTCCACTAACATACACAATCCAGGGGCTGACAATGAGACGCATTGAGGGGGAGGCAAAAATACATCAACACAACCCATAATAAAATCAGGTGCATCTGAAAATAAAAAGTGACAAATGACCGCGTGGCAATCTTTTTTTTTTTAAAAAAAGAAAAGCCCAATCGTTTTTTTTTTTACAACGCGAGGCGACGCGTACAAAAAAAAAAAAAAAGAAAAGAAAAAAGAAAAAAAATAATATATTACAAGCATGAATGGGAGAGAGATCGCCGTGGGACACCACCGGCCCCCCCCCCAATTGGAGACTAAAAGGGGGCATGAAAGCGGCAAACAGCGAGAAAGAAAAGAAAAAAAGGGGATGCAAATCAACGAGGGGTGGAAAAGGGGAGAGAGAGGGGGGGTGAGATGGTCAGAAAGCGCATCCGAGAGCCTCCATGACCAGCCAAGGTCAACAATAAGAGAGAGAGAGAGAAAGAGAGAGAGAGAAAAGACAAAGTGACAGGCCCAATGCTCCCAATTGACATGATGTGTGCGTGTGTGTGTGTGTGTGTTTTAATCTATGATAGAAAGGGGGTGCGGGCGCTTGATTCTAGACGCGCGTGCGGCTTTCGCGCGGCAGAAACTTTTTTCAAAAAAGCGAAAAAGAGAACGTGAGCTTTTTATTCCTTTTTTCCCATCCAATGGCTTACTCTTGAGATCACAGGTTGCGATAGGATGGGCCCAATGATGGGCAGACGCTTCAAAAAGCCAAAGACCACAGGGAAAAAGTCGCTGCAAGGGAGGAAAGGAAAAAAAAAAAAGTGAGTTTGACGCGCTTTGCGCATAAATAGAGCGGCACCCTGGACCGCTGAGGCCGCTGAGGCTTACCCAAACAGATTCAAAAAGCCAAAGATCTCCACAAGGAAGCCAATGATGGGGAATTTGCTTAAAACCAGGAAAATGCCACCCAAAAAGCAAATCGTGCCCTTGATCTTCTCGCGCCGCGAAAAAAACACCAGTGTGCTCTTGGGTCCGATGATTGACGCAATGCCCGCCAGGAACAAAATCTGCAAAAGAAAGCAACATCAAAAAAATAGCGTCAATGCGCGGTGAAAAGACGAAAATCGCCTATTTTACATTGCCAATGGCCAGAAGACCCGCGTCAAAGAACATCATGACGCCCATCAGCATAAAGAATAGACCAAAGGCCGTCAGACCCACTCCAATTTCTAGGATACACGAGGACAAAACAAAGAAAAACGTGAGAAACTCGCTCAAAAAATAGAAAATGACCGTTTTTACGCACTTTGACGATCGCTTAACCACATGAGAGAGAGACGTTGGCAAGGAAGAAAGAAAAAAAAAAAGGGGACAAACAGAGAGTGAAAGAAAAAAAAAGTTGGGCAGGGAACGTGGAACGGCACGAGCCCATCAATCAATTTTCAAAATCCGCCCAATGCTCGTCAATTGGGCTCAAAAAAGCCCATTTTTTTGAGGAGGCGCTGCTTGCTCTGTTTCTTTCCCTGTTCACTCTCTTCTTTTTGCACCATGGGTGATGGCTTCTTCAAGGTAAGGGCGGGTTTCTTGCTCGAGCGATATTAACCATTCCACTTTTGGCACGATTTCTTATCCCCCAGATCCGCATTTTCGTTAGGGTGCGAGCGCCGATCAAGACAGCCGCTTCAGCAACAAGGAAAAGAAGCTGCTAAAGACGCTAAAGTTCCCGCCCGAGTTTGACCAAAAGGTCGATATCAAAAAAGTCAATTTGGACGTCATCCGGCCCTGGATGGCGCACAAAATCACGGATTTGCTCGGTGTCGAGGACGATGTGGTCATTGATCTGGCCTTTAATCTGCTGGAGGACGCGGTAAGGCCCTCGTGAAAAAAAAAGCAATTGCCCCCTCCCTCATTCATGCTATTGATTTTTTGCGCAGAAACCCGATCCAAGACGCATCCAGATCAACCTGACGGGTTTTTTGGAGACAAAGACGCCCGAATTTATGCTCGCGCTGTGGAAGTTGCTATTGAGTGCGCAAGAGTCGCCGAGCGGCATCCCTGCCGAGTTCATTGCGCAGAAAAAGGAGGAATTGCGACGCAAAAAGGATCAAGAGGACGCGCGTCGCCAAGAGCAGCACGCCACCATGGACACCATTCGCCGCAAGCGCGACGAGGACCGCGACGACCATGCGCGTGAGCGAGATGCAGACAGACCGCGCCGATCGCGCTTTGTAAGATTCCCCCTTTTTTGGAAAAAAAACGCGTTATGCTCATTTATTTTTTTCCCATAGGACCGCTCGTCGCCGCCGCCGCCGCGCCGCCACCGCAGTCCGTCACCCAGTCGTCGCCGTCGCCGCAGCCGCAGCCCTACACCCGAGCGCCGCCGCCGACGACGATCACGCTCTCGTTCTCGCTCGCCTCCTGCGTATCACCGCCGCCGCTCGCGCTCGCGCTCACCCCGGCGCGACGACAGACGCGACGACAGACGCGACGAAAGGCGTCGCTGACGCGTTAAAATGTGGAAATAAAAAGATTGGATGCTTCATTACGAAAAAAAGGGGGAAAAGAGAAAAAACGTCATTGGTATCTAGGATGCAGGATGGATTTTTGCTTTTTTTTTTTTTTTTGTTTTTGGAGACAGAGACTTAGTCGTCGTCAATGTTCCAGGAGATGTTGGAATACGCGTTGCTGGCGCGATTGGGATCGGCCATTTGTGATTTTGTGCTTCCGCGCTGCACAAACGGTGACAGGCCGCGATTAAAGTTATGACAGCACACGCTGCCCAGCACAATTGTCATCACGGCAAAAAAGATCCCAATCGCCACTAATCGAGATCAAAAAAAAACAATCGATCAGTTTCATCAAAAATGACGCTTTTGCTCCCTCCCTCCCTTTTTTTTCGCGCCGCTTACCAAAGCAAATCCAAATGTACCACGCGTCCGAGCTGGTGCCAATCATCACAAGGATGAACTCAAAGATGACCAGCAATTGAAACACCATGAACACAATCATTTGCGTGATGCTTTCTTTAGAAACCTAAAAAAATGAAAAAAATGTGTCACGACGCCGCGCCACGGGTCTTTTTCGATTATTTTTTTTACCGCCTGTCGCGCGATCCAGAGCATCGGCAGCATGAGCACGGTGATGACGAGAAAGATCCATGACTGCCAATTGGAGATGTTGCCTGGTTTGATGACGAATTGCAAGAAATAAAAGCATGACACAAGAAACTCGACAAAGATATCGATCTTGAGACACAAGACAAAGAACTGGAAGACGCGGTACATTTCTAAATTGGCGAAAATGAAAATGAATTTCAAAAGAGTTTGATTTCGTGCGAC
>KV441943.1:36570-91276 GCA_001650995.1 Gongronella sp. w5
CTTTTTTTTTTTTTTTTTTGTACCGGTTGGTCGTGCTGAGACACATTTATTAATAAGCATTTACGATGACAGAACGTGAGTGTTCCGCCTTGCCCGCCGCTTACACATAGGAGCGTGCTGGTTCCGCACCTAGTCCGATTTTTTATCGGTGGTTGTACTTGTGGTAGTGGTGGTGGGCTGCGTGGTGGTGGTAGTTGTCGTGATGGAGTCCGTGCTGATGACGTCGGATTCCGTGGTGGTGGTGGTGGTGGACTCCGTGATGGTGGTGGACTCTGTGGTGGTGGAGGAGTCCGTGCTGATGACATCGGATTCTGTAGTGGTGGTGGTTGTCGTCGAAATAGTGGACTCCGTGATGGTGGTAGAGTCCGTGCTGATGACGTCGGATTCCGTGGTGGTGGTGGTGGTGGACTCCGTGATGGTGGTGGACTCTGTGGTGGTGGAGGAGTCCGTGCTGATGACATCGGATTCTGTAGTGGTGGTGGTTGTCGTCGAAATAGTGGACTCCGTGATGGTGGTAGAGTCCGTGCTGATGACGTCGGATTCCGTGGTGGTGGTAGTTGTCGTGGAAACAGTGGACTCCGTGATGGTGGTGGAGTCCGTGCTGATGACGTCGGATTCCGTGGTGGTGGTAGTTGTCGTGGAAACAGTGGACTCCGTGATGGTGGTGGAGTCCGTGCTGATGACGTCGGATTCCGTGGTGGTGGTGGCGGTGGGCTCCGTGGTGGTGGTGGACTCCGTGGTGGTGGTGGACACCGTGATGGTGGTGGAGTCCGTGCTGATGACGTCGGATTCCGTGGTGGTGGTGGCGGTGGGCTCCGTGGTGGTGGTGGACTCCGTGGTGGTGGTGGACACCGTGATGGTGGTGGAGTCCGTGCTGATGACGTCGGATTCCGTGGTGGTGGTGGCGGTGGGCTCCGTGGTGGTGGTGGACTCCGTGGTGGTGGTGGACACCGTGATGGTGGTGGAGTCCGTGCTGATGACGTCGGATTCCGTGGTGGTGGTGGCGGTGGGCTCCGTGGTGGTGGTGGACTCCGTGGTGGTGGTGGACACCGTGATGGTGGTGGAGTCCGTGCTGATGACGTCGGATTCCGTGGTGGTGGTGGCGGTGGGCTCCGTGGTGGTGGTGGACTCCGTGGTGGTGGTGGACACCGTGATGGTGGTGGAGTCCGTGCTGATGACGTCGGATTCCGTGGTGGTGGTGGCGGTGGGCTCCGTGGTGGTGGTGGACTCCGTGGTGGTGGTGGACACCGTGATGGTGGTGAAGTCCGTGCTGATGACGTCGGATTCCATGGTCGTGGTGGTGGTAGACTCCATGATGGTGGTGGACTCCGTGGTGGTGGTGGACTTCGTGGTGGATTCCGTGGTGGTGATGGCCTCCGTGATGGTGGTGTACTCCGTGATGATGGTGGGCTCCGTGATGGTGGTGGACACCGTGATGGTGGTTGACACCGTGGTAATGATGGACGCTCGGCAAAAATCTTCGTAACTTAAGGACGTGATGCCGTTGGTGCAAGCCACATCGAGATACTTGTTGTCCACCTGGATTATTTGCGTCTTTACTGGGCACACAGCGTCGAGATCTAGCGTGGTGTGGAGGTCAGTAGTGGTGACGGTGCTCGCGGGAGGGTAGTCGTCCTTACTGTTAATGCTGGTTGGCCCCATCATATCTCGCGGACAGTATTCAGTTAGATCCAGGGGCTGGCAGCCACAGGGGAATTCGTGCGTGACGCCGTCAATCACCACCTGAGAGACACAGTCGTCCAATGCTTGGTCAATGGCATCCTGGCAAAAGTCATCGTCGTCAGGCAAGTCGAAGCCGCCGAATTGGGATTTGTCCTTTCTGGAGCCCTTTCTCATGCTCTTGCCAATATGCTCCTGCGTCTTTGCCTTGGCAAAGAGCTCACCTAGGAATCCAGACATGCTTTTATCCTGCGCAGGGCTTGACACCTCCCGTTGCGCCGATGGCAATGCTTGTGTAGCTTGGAGAAGCGTCAAAGATCCAATGGCAAGTGGTAAAAGAATGCGCATATGATAGCAGCAAAATCACAAAAATAAAAAGGAACAAGGTGCAAAGATTCTTTCCAATCCTGTCAATGCGTCGTAACGGTTTAAAAGTAGAACATCTGCAACATACCGGCTTATTTTCCTTTTTTTTTTTTTTTTGGCACGGGTGTGCCCGCCAACAGTCATCTGAGGACTAATAGAGCATCTCCAGCAACATTCTTACGTAATATTGTTACGACCCCCTCCCTTAGTACTCAGTAATATCCCATCTACGCTTGTTCATTATTCCTATTTTTACATCGGCTTTTCAGAATACCGTTGCTTATTGTCACAGCCATTCCAACCAGTTAGTTCTGTTCCCAATATTCGGTGGCAACCGACAAGAATGTGTCACCAATATATTCTTTTTTTTTGGCACGGGTGTGCTCGCCAATAGTCATCTGAGGACTAATAGAGCATCTCCAGCAATATTGTTACATCGGCTTTTCAGAGTACAACACCAGATGTAAGCCAGCTATGCATCTCTTAGATTGAAAGGGCGATTGCGGACTAGATATAAAACGGGATCTCGATTAGCGGACTAGATAAACGGGATCTCGATTTGCGACCACCTTCCATTTCTGATGCGGGACGGTCCAAATTCAGCTGGAGAATTCTTTTTTTTTGTTTTCTTTCCGCCTCTTCCTCTTGATCGTCTTGCATCATGCAACACAATACTCGAAAACGTCGAAAGTGAACGAAGTGATGCCTGTACACTTTGCTCTTTGTTTGTCACAACGGCACGCACGTTCTTGAAATCGGTCTTTGGCACGTTTTTATGGAGATGCAACAAGGGGCAAAAGTGACACCTTTGTTTTTTTGACCGAAAACGCAGCGTCGTTGTCCATGCTGCCACACAAGTGAACCACCAGAGCTCTTAGCACAATTGCCGTTTCTGACAACAAGGAACAGCAGCAGTGGTATATGCCAAAATGTGTTGTTCATAATGGTTGGAGACTAAAAAAGCGGAGAACGCGGCCTTTTTTTTCTAGGGTTGACGTCTTGACGACAAGGTCGCTTTCGATGCAGCGATAAGAGTAGTCTTGTCGAGCGCTGTTAAGCATAGATTCACGTGTCCAGCAACCAGGAGAGACTGTAATATCACGCAAAGTGCATAATGGTAAATGGCAAAAAAAAAAAAACTGGCGAGGAACAATGGCCCTGGCCACACCAATTAGCTTAGCAGAGATTGCTCAACAACACCCGCTGCGTCAATGCTGATTCCGGCGATTTAACTAGTAAAAGTTGATGGAAATGTCAAACGTGCGCGAATTCTGTTAGTTTTTGTTAGTGGCCAGGCGAACGAGGAACAGCAACCGCTGGCTGGGCTGTGTCTCTTTTTGACGGGAACAGATTTCATCCTGTTTGAATCATAAATGGACACGCCAGATCTGGATTGATTAAAATGTACTTGATTTTATCCATTTGCACCGACATTGGCCAGAGCGATTTCCAGGTTTCCATTTATTTTTGGGAAGAGCAGAGCAAAAATGACTTTAACATGGAGTTACCAGGGCACTTAGATTGATGGCGCGCAATGACAATTTTTAAAAATGGCCAATTTCCCGTCTTTCGGGATAGCCAAGCGGACAAGAAATGATGCCAGAGCGCACCCCTTTCCAGGGTTACACACGTCATTCGGATCGCGTTGCGCATAAAAAAGAAAATCGCGTTTACAGCATTTTTGCTTTATTTTGATTTCTTGTCTGTGCGTTTACAATAACTTCGGACTGCAGCTACTTACATCTGCGAATTCCGCGTCTTGCCATTCACATGAGCCCACTCTTGTGGCATAGTAATTGCTTGATGGCGCACAATGCAGATCTGAAAATGGGTGAAAATGGCCAATTTTTCAGTGGGGTGCAGTCGAGGATTTGAAAATGGTCAAATTTTCGTGCAAGGATTGTCGTGACGTTCATCCACATGGTGAACATGTCCCATTCAACGACGAAAAAAAAAATCAGGGCTCGATTAGTTGGTTTCGGCATAAAATGCAATTTGCCTCGTTTTTTCGCCTCAAGGCAAAGTCGACGAAAATTGGCCCCAAAGACGCGAAACAAAAACCATTAGAAAGATCACAGGCTGCTGCACACGTGGATATCGTTGATTTATGAAAAGGAGATCTTTTTGGCATCTTGGACACGGTTTCAAAGTCATATAAAATTTTCGACGCGTGATAAAGCGCGTCAGACACCGAGTGACACGCGTCTACTCTAATTCAAAACTATGCACCTGGTGTCTGTCCTACTTGTAGACGCGTCAATGAAGTTCTATCAACGCGTTTTCCAGCGCAATTCGCGTTTGAAATAAAATATGAAATTGCGAATTGCTCGCCAACCTGCAGGTCGATCCGGATCTGTGATGCATTAGCACTTGCAGCTGGTTACACAGCCAAGTCCATTTGACCAAGCAATGGCTGTGTGCTTGGGAGCTTGCCTCAACTTGCCAAAAACGCACATTGAGTGCTTTTTGCATTTGTTCATTTTTGCACCAATTGGTCTATCTCAGAGCTTGCACCGCAGCTGGCGCGACCAATGCGTGTCAACTTGGCGCTTGACACCACAAAAAGCATTTTCTCATGATGACTGGGTGATCTTCTGATTTGCAAAAAATAAAACCTCCCGAAATCTTCGAAGTTTTGAGTCAATTATCCACTGGTCTAAATTTGGCACTATATGGTCAGGTTTATTGGGAGAAACGCGTATCGTAAAATATTTTTTGGTACAAACTGGTGTTCATCACTAGCAAACACGAATCTCGAGATTTCTCGAGACTCAGTGATCCGATTCAGCATTCAGGAAATAAGTTAACATCGCTGGAAAATTGGGTCTACCGTTAACTGGTCCAAATCTGCATGTTTCTGATGAAGCACCTGTTTCATTACTTTCTTCATGGGTGTAAAGGTGGTAAGATCGGCAGTATTTGGTCTCTTACGGCGGGAACGGCTGTGTGCCCCGACGCGTGAATCACCTCAAATGATCAGCGGGCAAACGCGGTAAAAGCGCTTGCGGTTTGGGGACATCGCTTCGTGTTCTCGGCGAGTTAGCCTTCAGGGACCTTTTTGACCTTGATTTGGCCCCAAATGCATTTTCTCATGACTGAGTGATCCGATCTCTGGAAAAATTTGAAATCATCAAAGTTTTGAGTCAAGTATCCACTGGTGTAAATTTGGCGCCATATGATCAGGATCGTCGGGAGAAACGCGTAAAACTTTATTTGGCGCTGGGTTTTCACTAGCAAACACGAATCTCGAGATTTCTCTAGACTGTGCGATCCAATTCGCGAAAAAAATCAACACCATTAGAGAATTGGATTCACCATCAAACTGGTCCAAATTTGGGACCAAATGAGTGAGTTTCTGAGGGAGCGCCAGTTTCATAGGCGTAAAGGGGGTAAGACCAGCAGCATTTGGTTTCGTACGGCGGCAACGACTGAGCACCCCGACGCGTCAGTCACCTCAAACGAATCAGCGAGGAAACGCGGTAAAAGCGCTTGTGGTTTGGAGACTTCGCTTCGCGTTCTCGGCGAGTTAGCATTCACAGGGTTGATTTGGCCCTGATTCATGCAAATACATTTCCTCAGGACTGTACGATCCTATTTCTGTAAACACTTGACATTGTTCGTGTTTTGTGTTCAGAATGCTTTAGCTCAACTATAGGACCGGATGAACAAGATCCGGAGGGTGAGCCCAGCCAAAGTGGGGTACGGAAATATCCATTTTGGTGGAGTACGCGACAAGGGCCCAACGCATCGGCGCGCGAGTCATCTCAAATGAATCAGCGACCAAACGCGGTAAAAGCGCTTGTGGCTCAGGGCATCGCGTCTAGATCTTAGCGAGTCGGTGGGCAATGACTCTGAAAACTCGCATTTTCGATATTGTATGGCAGACATGATACTGGTTTGGCTCTGCCTGCCTGTACATATTCACAAATATGAGCTTCGATAAGCGTGAAAAAAAAATCAGTCAGCTTCACAGCAAGTGCCCGAAAAATGCACAAAAAATCACGTTTTTCATCCTTCTCGCTTTGACGATGCCGCGCAGCCGCGGTGCCTGTGTGCCACATAAGAGAGCGGCGCGCAGATCCTGGAGCCGATGGACTCCGAAAAAAAAAACGAGAGGAAAAGTATTGAAATACATTTGCCTGGAAAAGACTAAAAAATGCACTTTTGAGCGCAAATCAAACCGATTTCCAATGCAATGGGCTGCAGCGCGTATTTTTCGATGAAGGACGGGCCTCGACCAGCTTGGTGGCCCCATTGGCCACGCTCACAGAAGCGGACTTTTTTGACATTTGTTCCTTTTTTAGAACCAGCCTAATTGAGGAAGAGGTTTGACGGCGCGGTGTGCATGCCGAGACACGTCGCAGATCACGCCAGGAAAACAAACCAACAAAAAAAATAAGAATGGGCGCGGATGGGGAGGCAGCGTGCAGGCGCACAATGCAAATGAGGGGCAAGGTGACACAAGGGGCGGCGGCTGTCACCTTATTTTGCACCAAGTTGGAAAGGAACAAATGTTGTTCTTTTCGTTTTGCTCGGTTTTCCAATCAGCCCCTTTCCCTTTTTTCCCCTGTCGACTTGCCCCCCTTTTAGACTTTTTTTTTCGGTCTCTTTCTCTTTTTTCTTTTCTTTTTTTTTTCTCTCTTTTCCCCACTCTCTCGTCGCTGTCACTTTTTTTTATTATGCCCCCCAACACAGAGACGGTTGTGTGCACGACGGCGTCGACGCCAAGCGCGGTGCGCGCCATCATCTCGGCGGACGACTTTGACAAGCGCGTTAAGCAAGGCGAAAGGCTTTTCATCTTTGACAACAAGGTGTACAAGGTGGATAGCTTTATTGCGCGGCATCCTGGCGGCGACCGTGCGATTTTGCACGGGATTGGCAACGACATGACGGACGAGATAAGATCGATGCACGCGCCTTTTGTGTACGAGCGCATGATGCCGAAATTCTGCATTGGCGACTATGCGGGCAACGAGACGATTGCCACGACGACGCGTGGCCCGCTGGCCAATTATGACGAGATCGAGGTCGCGCAGGCGTCATGGGCCGGTGGGATGAGCGTGGCGGCGTTTGACCGCGCGTTGGACGAATTGAACGCGGTGCACCAGGTGGCTCTGCGGCAGGATCTGCAAGACCGCCGCGATGGCAAAGTGGCTGATTTGGCGACGATTCGCGTGCACTATCAGGCGCTCGAGGCCGATCTCAAGGCGCGCGGCCTGTTTGAGTGTAATTACTACCGGTATGCCAAGGAAGCGTGCCGCTACGTGCTGCTGATCTACACATCGCTCTGGTTCGCGCTGCGTGGCACAACCACGCTCCATTTCCTCTTTTCGGCCGTGTGCATGGCCGGCTTTTGGCATCAATTGGTCTTTACGGCGCACGATGCGGGCCACAATGGCATCACCGGCAACGTCAACATCGACCACAAGGTTGGCGTGATGATTGCCAACTTCATTGGTGGTCTGTCGCTCGGATGGTGGAAGGACAACCACAATGTCCATCACATCAAGACAAACGATTGCGAAAACGATCCTGATATCCAGCATTTGCCGTTTTTCGCCATCTCCACAAAGTTTTTCGGCAATCTCTTCTCGACTTATTACAACAAGACGCTTGAATTCGACGCGGCGGCTCGTTTCTTTGTCAAGCGACAGCATTATTTGTACTATATTGCCCTGGCCTTTGGCCGCTTCAATTTGCACCGCCTCTCTTTTATGTATTTGCTCACTTCCAAGCATGTGCGCACACCGCGACTCGAATGGACGGGCATTGCCGTGTTCTTTGTGTGGTACGGGTCGCTCTTGGCGCATTTGCCTTCGTGGCCTATTCGCATCATGTATCTGCTGGTGTCGTATGCGCTGACGTTCCCCCTGCACGTGCAAATCACGCTCTCGCACTTTGGCATGTCGACCGACATGATTGAAAACGAGCCCTTTCCGAGCCAGATGCTGCGCACGACCATGGACGTCGACTGCCCCACATGGCTTGACTGGTTCCACGGCGGATTGCAATTCCAGGCAGTGCACCATCTGTTCCCGCGCGTCCCGCGTCACAATCTGCGTGCCGCCGTGCCCCTCGTGAAGCAATTCTGCCGCGACACGGGCCTCAGGTACACGACGTACGATTTTACAACGGGCAATGGCGTCGTCCTCGGGTCCATGAAGGCCGTCGCCGACCAGGTTGCCTTGATGAACGATGTTGCAAAGTACAATGCCGATACCTGGAAGTCTGGACGCAAAGACACCGCCAAACTTCAATGAATCACCCCTATTTAAACTCTTTCTCCCATGTACATAGCCCGAATCGCGAAAAATAAAGGCAAAAAAGCGAAGAAAATCACAAAAAGGGGGTGTGTCCACAGAAAAAAAAAAAGGGAGGCTTGCCTTTTTCGGACGCCAACTTTAAATGAGCGTCCTCTTTTTTTTTTTTTTTTTTTTTTTTTTTTCTCTCTTTTTTTTTTTTTTTTTTTTTTTTTGCCTCTTCCGGCTCGTCATTTTCAAAAAAAAAGGGGCAAATTCTATCATATGGTACGTCACGGTTGAAAAAAACAAAAACAAAATGGCATGTTTCTGGCGGTTATTGGCTTGTAGATCTTTTTTCTTTTTGATCTTTTTTTTCATAATATGAGTGATACCAACGACGACTTCAAGGTTGCCGAGGTGTTTGAGCAGGCACCTTTGGATGACGATGCCAAGGCACGCGACGAGAAGCGTGCGAAGCGAAAAGAAAAGCAACAACTCACTGCCGAAGAGAAGGAAGAAAAGGTAAGCCTCCCCCCTTGCGCCACCCAAAGCGCAGAACAGCGTTCTTACCTTGCTTTTTTTCTTTCTTTTTTTTCTTTAGCGCAGGATCAACCGTGAGAGCCGCGAAAAGAAAAAGTTGCTAAAGGAGAAGAACAAAAAGCGCAAGGTAAAGGCTCTTTTAAACCAATTAGGCGCTGCACAGGCACTCAATTCCTCATTTTTCCCCGTTTTTTTTTTTTTTTACCAGCGTGGCGAGGAAGTCAGCAGCGACGAGGAGGATGAAGTCGCGGCCAAGGAGGGCCCGAGCCACAAGGGTCCCAAGAAGAGCAAGGCTGACAAGGAGAAGCAGCGCGAGAGCGAGCATGGCGTCTGGGTCGGCAATCTTGCGTTCCGCACGTCGCGCGACAACATTGAGGCTTTCTTTGCCCCCTGTGGCGAGATCACTCGCATCAATAGCCGAAAAGGCCCCGGCAACCAGCAGAACCGAGGGTAAAGAAATGGGAGCAAAAAAAAAAAAAAAAAAAAAAAAAAAAAAAAAATTCCTCCCCTTCCATCCTTTTTTTTTTTTTTTTTTATTACAATTCGTCACCTTGCATCCTTTTTTTCTCTTTTTTTCAGTTTTGCCTATGTGATGTTCAGCAACGAGGAGTCGGTGGACAAGGCCATTGCGCTGTCCGAGCAGGAGCTGGACGGGCGCAAGCTGCTGATCAAGAATGCCAAGGATTACCAGCGCAAGGACGGCATGGACAAGCAGGAAGTGAAAAAAGCCAAGAATCCGCCGTGCCCGACGCTTTTTGTCGGCAACCTTCCGTTCACCGCCACAAAGGAATCGCTGCGCGCCGCGTTTGAGTGGGCGGGCAATATCCGGTCCGTGCGCCTCGGCACTTTTGAGGACACTGGCAAATGCAAAGGGTAAAAAAAAAAAAAAAGAAAAAAATCAAAAAAGACGCGTCGTTTTGTTGATTCCTGCTGTCTTTTAGTTTTGGCTACGTTGATTTCGACTTTGTGGAAGACGCGACCAAGGCGATCCGTGCGCCGGACAAGCATGTGCTGGACGACCGCAAGATGCGCGTGGAGTTTGCCACCGAGGAGGCGCACAAGCGATCGATGCCATGGCTTATGCGCCGTGAGCGCGCCGACCAGCGTGTCTCACAAGGCGACCAACGACCTGCAGCGTCGGCGGCGGCCAAAAAGGGCGATGACGCGCCCGCACGACCGGAAAAGGTCATGCGTGAGCGACCAGCGCGAAGGGAGAAATCGGACGCGCCCAAGAAGAAGAGCAACGAGCGTATGAAGCCCGGTGAGGCTTTGTCAAATGCACTGCGCCAGAAACCCACCGTCCAGGCATTCAAGGGCACAAAAATCACCTTTGATTAACCTCTTTGCCCCCTTTTTATCCTTTCATTCGACAAATTCATGCCCTGCATCCTTTTTATTTTACAAGCGCATCGACCCAATCCTCCCATTTCTGCATCATCCACCTTTTTAAAAAAAATAAAGAAAATCGGTTCACCATAACCTCCAATTGTGCAAAAAAAAAAAATAAAAGAGAAAATTGAGCGGAGTCCACTTGCTTTTTTTTTTTTTTTTTTTTTTTTTTTTTTTTTTTTTTTTTGGTTCCTTCCCTTTCCCACTTTTTTCTCCTTCCTCCCTTTCTACTCTTGGATCGATGAGCAGCAACGATGTTCGCAAGCTGTTCAAGCAGCAGCAGGCACAGCGCAGTCAAAAGCGCGTAGAGCACCCATTAGCCAAATACGACAATGCGGGCAGGCTTTCGTGCGCCGTGTGTCAGCAGGGGATCAAGAGCGCCGCTGTTTGGTCTTCGCACCTGACTAGCAGCGAGCACAAACAGCAGGTGAGCCGCCTCAAGGCCATGAAACAGCAGCAACAACAACAAATGCAACGCAAACGCGCTGCGGACGCGCCGGCCCTGGGCGGTGATGCCGCTTTATTGTCGAAACGTGCGCGATTCGAGGAATTGGAGCGCGAAATGCAACAACAGCCATCGGAAAACGAGGATTCCCAGGATGACGAAGAAATGGACGATGCCAGCGACGACAGCGACGCCAATGGCGGAGATGACAATGACAATGCCACGGCCGGCCTACCCGCTGGCTTTTTTGATGATGATACCCGAAAGTCAGCACCCGCCACAAGCAGCAAAAGGAGCCAAAAGGCGGCAGCAGCACCTTCAGCACCAGCGCCAACAACGACCGTCTATATGAAAGCCGGCATCCACCCGAATCTTCCCGCCGGTTTCTTTGACAGTGCCAACGAGGAAGCAAAGGCACGCAAGGTGGCGGCGCCCGATGTGCTGCAAGAGGAACAGCTCGAGGAGGAATACGCCGCGTTCAAGGAACAATTCGTCGAAACGGCAGAGGAAAGCGCCAAAATGGAAGAGGCCGACGAGGAAACCATCCTGTTTGAGCGCGATCTTGCCCTTGCACAGCAGCAGCTTGCCTACGACAACAAGGTCAAGGAATTGAAAGCATTGCGCGATGGGAAAACCGCTAAAAACGACGAAATCCCATCACAAGACGCCGTGAATCCCTATGCCATCACACGCGACGCCGTCGACCCGCTCTGGTCCAAGGGCATGAAGTCATCCGTGCGCAACGTCATGAAAAAAGAGGCGACAAAAAAGGTCCAGGCTGTGTTTGATGATATGGATATGGACTCGGATGATGAAGATGACGACGACTGGCGCGCGCAGCAAGTTTAATTGTATTTTTTTTTTTTTTTTTGTGATTAAAACACGTTTGCATCATAAATAATGCGAGTTCCTTTATCTTTTGAGGAAAGGGGAGGGAAAAGCCTACTCGTCATTGATGTGGATGACGACCTTGCCATCAAAGTTGCCTTGGAGCACGTCAATCAGACCCTGCGGCATGGCTTCGATGCCATAGCGAGTGTCCTCCGTGTAGCGGACGCGGCCCTCGACCATGAGCTTGCCAACCTCGTCGATGAATTCCAATTCGCGGTCGTAATAATCATTGACCACGAACCCTTGCAGGCGAATGCTCTTGCGAATGATCAGGTTCAAGTTCTTGAACGAATACGAGCCCTCCTTGTTCAGGTCCGAGATCATGCCGCATTCAACCGCACTAAAAAATGAAAATGGAGAAAAAAAAGCGCGTGTTTTAGCGTTAAATGCGGTTATCTCGCAGCAAAACGCGCCTATTTACATGGAGTGAGGTTTGAGGTGCACGAGGGCAATGTCGAGCATTTGGCCACCCACGTTCTAAGCAATTCAAGACGCGTGAGATTTCGAGAAAAAGAGTAATAAAAAAATATAAAATCGAAAATAGGAGGCCTTACGTCAAAATAGACATCCAATCCCTCGGGGCAGAGTTCGCCAAGTCTCTTGTTCACGTCCTCCGTCTTGTAGTTGATGACGCCATCGAGCCCGGCTGCGCGGAGCTGCTCACACTTTGTCTCGGATCCAGCCGTCACCACCACCTTGAGGCCGCGCGCCTTGGCCACTTGACACGCGATCTGGCCCACGGCGCCGGACGCTAAGGAAAAAAAAAAAAAAAAAAGAGGGTCAGTCACATGGAAAACGCCAAAAAAATTAAAATAAAGCGCGTCACGTCGCGTTTTTTGCCAATTGTGTGTTTTACCTCCGGACACAAAGATGGTCTGACCAGGCTTGATGTCGCCGACGATCAAGCCGCTATACGCTGTATGACCCGCTAATCCGAGCGCGCCGACGTAATTGGAAAGCGGCAACCCCGTGGCCTTTGGCTGGTTGCGCACGGCCAGGGCGTGTTTTTTGGCGGATTCACCGTCGTACTTGGAGTATTCTTCAAAGCAGCCGAGTCCGCACACATAATCGCCGACTTTGAACGCCTCATTGGCAGAGCGCACAACGACACCAGCGTTGTAGCCGGCAATCACGCTATTGATCGCATAGCACCATGGAAAGTCGGTCCACTTCATGCATGCAATCAAGAACGGATCAATGCTCAGCTCCAGGTTCTTGACAATGAATTCAGAGTCGGCCAAAGGCGCGTCCAAATCAATCGAGCTCGTCTTGACCACCAAATCTTCGCCAGGCACAGGGAGCTCGCCCTTCGGGCGCTGAGGCATGATGATTTGCTTGTTGCTGACCATTGTTTTGTTTGGTTGGATGGGTTGTTTGTTGTGTGGGATCCATTTGTGCAGCGCGCAAGGGCGCGTTTTTAAAGGCATCCAGCAAGCGCTTGAGGCCACTCCTTGATTTGCCTTTTGTGCTTAAAGAGGAAGTCGCGTACGTCGCTTGGTCAGTCCATATTTGGCAAATTCATGCGTCTTATTATTTCTACGCTTGTGACCAGCCGCCCGAATGCCCGCGCAGAATAGGCTTGGGACGGAAAGCGCGTGAAACTGGTATTTTCGCACTAAACGATGGCAATAGAGTGGATCAGCCCATCTTTTTGATAGTGAAGGGCGTAAGGGGAGGACAGAAAAAATGGAGCGAACGCTGGCGGGTCATGGCGCCCCATATTTGCTGCCCGTCGAGCGGCAATTTTAGAGAATGACCCGTTTGTGTCATGGTGGTGACAGTACGACAGCTGCAATGCGCTTAGCACAGGCATCTGGATGATGGTCAATAGAAAAAAAATGAACAAGATCAGCCGATTGGAGTGGAGAAAACATGGCATTCCAGTAAAAACATCGTTGACGGCGTGGATGTCCGCTGGGACTCGGGCGGATTTCTTTGCTACCCTCGGGGTTTGTTTTTCCGGTGCACTGACTTTAGGGTTTTCGATACAAATAGAAACAGTCTTCAGGTCATTGAGTGGCCATTGATGGCGCCAGACACGCCATTTTCGTTTCCAGCGCATTAAACTGCTATTACTACTCGACGACCACGCAACCGATCAGCGTGCTATGCATCCAGAACGAACCAGCTGAGCAGAAGAGAATCAAACGAGCTTGTTTTGGGAAAGAATCTGTTACGATCTCGGCAACCTAATCACCAACGGGCCGATTTCTCCTTGAAAAAACCGGGCTACCTCAAGATGGCGCTAGTCGGTTGCCGTGGAAACCTGGAATCGCTGAATTTCTGCATCAAGTGACTGATGGTTTAAGATTTGGGGACATTGGGACACGTTTCCATGGAGTTCGCCTAGAGGAGTGGCGAAATTAAACTTTCAATCTTGTTTTTCACTCAGAAATCCATCATTAATCTCAGTATGGGTGATATCTAAGGAACAAGCAAAATTACATGGTGAAAATGCTTGCTGTCCGAAATGATTCCGTTGAGATTTCTGTGAGCTCCATGACAAAAAGCGCAAAAATACAAAATCATCGCATTTCTCCACGGAAAATCATCGAGCCATCTTGAAGTTGTGGAAACATAGAACTGTTGCTTCATCCACCCACTGGTTCAAATTTGAGGCAAATCGGTCGAGTCGATGTGCGACAAGACACGAAAATAGATTTGGCCAAAATCCATGGATGACACTCTGGCCAATTTTCAAAAATCAAAAAAGGTCGATGGATCGCTTCAAAACTTGGGAGGTATAATGATCGCGATGCCTGCTTCATTTTCTTTGCTGGTCATCCGGCGGCTACGGGCTAGGTTGGGGAGAAAATTGATGATAAAGTTCAAAAACACGTCGGTTTGAAATGAGGAAAGGTCGAGTGAAAACGCGCGCCAGCGGCCTGAAACTATATCCTCTCGTGGAAAATGACCATGCGCACACATAGAAATGAGTGATTGCAAAAAAATGGTTCATGCGCGTAAGACATGGCGCGTCAAAGCCACACTATTTTATACGTGATTTCGACGCGTCGATGCGCGCTGCCATGCTGATGCATCGAATGCGCGGAGAGAATACATGGAATCGTGGGGTAGTCCTGCGCGAGACTCCAAAAACTTGGCGGATTTGGGACGATTTTTCGTTGAGAAACAAGCGTTTGAAATCGAGCCCTCACATCAAAATGGCCATTTCTCGAAAATGCGCCTATGAACTTCTGTGGATTTTGTCTCTGAGCAGAGCATGCAGGGGCGTCCACTGTCCCTGCAAGTTTGAAGATGATCTGAGGTTAAGATGTTTTTTCGCAAAAAAAAAAATCGTCGTCGTGCCAGATCGTGTGCACCACTTGAAAGCAGGTTTTACTCGCTACGTTGCGCCAAAATGGAAGAAGCCGATGAAAAAACCATCCTGCTTGAGCTTGATCTTGCCCTCGCACTGCAGCAGCTTGCCTACGACATCAAGATCAAGGAATCAAATATATCTCGCGTAGAGAAAACCGCAAAAAACGACCAGATCACACCACAAGACGCCGCGAACGCCTACGCCATCACATGTGATGCCATCGACCCGCTCTGGTCCAAGGGCATGAAGTCATCCGTGCGGAATGTTATGAAAAAAGAGGCGACAAAAAAGATCCAGGCTATCTTTTACATTATGGGCATGGACTCGGATGATGAGGATGATGACGACTGGCGCGCGCAGCAAGTTTAATTTTATTTTTTGTGATTACTGTAAAACACGCTTCCATCATAAAAATTGGAGTTCCTTTATCTTTTGAGGAAAAAGGCAGGGGGAAAACCTATTCATCATTGATGTAGATGACAGCCTTGCCATCAAACTTGTCTTGGAGCACGTCAATCAGACCATGCGGCATGGCTTCGGTGCCATAGCGGGTGTCCTCAGTGTAACGGTTCAGTTCCGAGGTCATGCCGCATTCAATCACACTAGAAAAGAAAAAAAGACGCGTTTTAGCAATACACGCGATCATCATGCAGCAAAACACGCGTCTTTACATGGAGTGAGGCTTGAGGTGGACGAGAGAAATGTCGAGCAGCTGACCACCAGCGTTTTAAACAAATCAAGACGCGTGAGATTTCAAAAAAAAAATTAAAAAAAAATTAAAAAGTAATAATCCACTCCGCCTGATTTTAGAACTCAGTGTTCTGCGAGCTATTGGTTTTGCAATGCTTTCGAATGACTAGCGGCGTACAGACGTAAAAATTACAGCGCATCGACAGAAAGAAAAAAAAAAAGGATGAAGGATGAAATAATGTTTCATTTCCCTTTGGTTACATGTACGTTATGCAATTCTCTATTTTTTACCTCTTTATCTCTCTTTTACCATCCATGTCGCAATAGAAACGCACCTGCAAGTTGATGGACCTTCGCGGCCATCTCGGACTTGTTGAGAGCGCGTCACCTTGGCTCACATGATACACTTGCCTTGATTTTGTAGTATCAAATTACTTTGAATCTTCCAAGCGGCGCCATTGTAAGAAAACCTTGACAATGACTTTTTTTTTGTTAACAGAATGCCATGTTTGGGGTGTAGTGGATGGCAATGGCACGGACGATCAAGGCGCTAGCGACCCAGAAGCAGATGGCGCGTCTTCCACTGCATTGGAGAACGCGTTCCCAAACGCCAGCCGTCAAGCCATAGTGAAGGCGTGGCAAGAAACGAAAAACACTCATGAGGCTGCACTCGTGCTCATGGAAGCCGCCAGCGCTACCCCAGCATCAACGTCCAGCGCGTCCGTCCAAATTTGTCCAGCAACGTCCCAGCAGCGAGCCAATCGAGCGCAAGTGACAATACGACATCTCTTGGTGACAATTTGTTTTGCCAATCCCAGCCCTTGCTCTCGCCCAGCAATGGCGCAGATTCTTCCAATGACAAGCCAGCGATTACCACGAAACGAGGCGAGCACGATGGCGAAAGGCGTCTCTGCCGCAGCATCGTCGTCTGCCGCGTCCGCTCCAATTTCTCCAGCAGCATCGGCCCCACATTTTGATCCAATCGAGCACAAGCGACGATGACATCTCTCTCGGTGACCATGTGGCCCGCAAATCCCTGTCATCTCCGTCGCGGTGGTCCAAATCAAGAGCAAGCAATTGCCGCTTGTCGACAAGCTCACTGATGCCGTGATTTGGTCATTGGAGAACTTGTCGGATGTATTCTTATTGCGGTCGCCCTCACCGACGTCAGACTCAAGTACCCCACCATCACTCATTTTCCATCAGTTGGAGGGCGGCGGCCACACTGCTTGACGAGCTTGAAGAATCCCACAAGGAAATTGGCCTGCTGCGCACAGAAATCAGACTGCTAAGGCCTCAGCTTATCACAAACGAGATGTTTCAAGCGCTTCCCACAAACATGCAAAAGAAGATTCTGGGCGACAATCGCGTCCCTCCAGACATCGACTCGGCGAGGAAGACACTTGATTATCATCGAGCTGGACAAAACCGTCCGCCTACCTGCAATATTTTTTGTTCATAAATTGAGAATTGAGCAACTGCATTTTTTTGGCTTTTAATCTCTTGTTGAGCGCCCAGGAATGCACTGAGATGAATTAACGTGACGCCCCTCGATGTAAAATTCGATTCTTACGCTTGTTTAGTATAAAAAAAAACACTTTGTAATCACCCTTTTGCCGCCATCAAAGGCCAAAATCGCATAAAGTGCTATTATCTCGAAATTTTAATAAGTTAACGGACACCGTGTGAGAACTTTATACGATTCTAAATTTAATTTTCCATCGGCATCAAGGGCCAGAATTACGAATTGAGCAGTTTTTGATGCATTTGTATTATAACAAACCGCAAAGATCGGCGCAAATCGCTAAGTTCTCGAAATTAAGCAATTGGACATGCATTTCAGACTTTACCGCGCGCTTTAGAATAATCTATTACTCCTAGAACATCTGTCGAAGCATCACGAACGCAAAGCCAAGTGCACTCAAATAATCAATTGGATTGCCCAATTTTCGATACATGAACAGAAAATTCTAGCTAGGCCTGTTCACTTGCGCATTATTGGAAATAAAGAGACTCCAGCGGCACATTTCTCTCGAGTCACTTTGGCTCAGAAGGATTTGAGCTTCATGTCATGGATCAAGACGAAGCTCGCCGATCTGTGGAGCATTGAAGCGGAAATCAAACGTTACACAGATGAGCCCGACTTTTGGGAGATGTCAATTGGCAATTACACGAGCTTTGTGACCGTCTTTAAGCCCGCCCTCCTTCGATTGGCAGCCTCTGATTTGCCTCTCCATGGCAAAATTGACATGATGTGGCGCCTTGTGCACCACCCGCGCGTGGCCGAGGGGTACTTGTCGCGCACCAGCTATGTCAGACAAAATCTGCGGGATTTTGCCTTGGAAGGTCCCGACAATGAACAGCTGCTGACGCGCACAATTGCACGGGTTGACGCTTTGTAAGACCTCTTTCCACGCCTCCTCCCTCAAAAAAAAAAAAGAGAGAGATGGATGAAAGGCAGTGGGGTGGCACTGGGATCGAATGGTGGCCGACATATGGATGATGCGAAAAATGGGCAAAAGGGAATACAACGTCGGTGCGTCTTTCCCCCGCTCACCTGAGGCAAAAGGAAAGTAGGCAAAGGCGACTGGACGCGATGAGAGACGATGCACGACGGAAAAATCCAGGGGCTGGCCATCATCTGCTCCAAATAAGATGGAGGCGAGCTTGACACATGATCTTATTCATCTCACTCCACTCTTTCTTTTTTTTTTTTTTTGTTATGAACAGCGACGTGTACATCCGTCACTTCTCCCACCATGCGATCGGCGCTTCGGCTCTTTGGCCACCAGGGCCATATTATCTCGATTTGGGACTTGGAACTTACGGAAATGGCCAGTTTCATCAAAAACGCAGAATCAGTGATTGCGAGCGCCTGTAGCTATGTCGCACAGCTGCGCATCATCGACGAAACGTGAACCATGCCGATTTCAATCAAGGTGAAAATGCCGGTGAGCCACAGCAAAAACAAGTTGGGCAAAGGAAGAGAGATGACCACAATTTTTTAGGGATTCGTCGCTTGCATCCATTGTGCTGTTGTCTTTTCGCGGCACCAGCTCTCTTAGTACTGATGCAAGGCCTATAGCGGCCAATTGATACCTGAGGACGTTATGCCCGTCGACATGCCAGTGGGCCAGCTGCGACTCAAGATTTTTTTTATTGGCTCAGTCCAACGTGCTCAATTTTTTTTTTTTTTCGTAGCTGGCAGACCAAGTGCATCCTCCATCCCAATTAGTATTCTCCCCCCCCCCGAAAAAAGCATATCCTCTTAGCGTACTCCCCTTTCCCCTCCTCGTTTCCAGCATGAGAAATCATTTCCATTGAATCATAAACTAAAATTGGATTGTTTCCACAGCCCATGATCAGGGGCAACGGGCAAAACAATCTGCATGGCACATCAAAAATGCTAGCTGCCCAGAATGATTCTGTTTAGATTTCAGCGAGCTCCGTGACAAAAAGCGCAAAAATACAAAATCATTGCATTTCGCTGCGTGAAAAATCATCGGGCCATCTTGAAATTGTGGAGACATAGAGCTGTTGCTTCACTCACCCACTGGTTCAAATTTGAGGCGAATTGGTCAGTCGATGTGCAACAAGACACGAAAATTGATTTGGCCAAAATCCATGGATGACACTCTGGCCAATTCTCAAAAATCAAAAAAAAAAGGTCGATGGATCGCTTCAAAACTTGGGGGGTATAATGATCGCGATGCCTGCTTCATTTTCTTTGCTGGTCGTCCGGTGGCTATGGGCCAGGCTGAGAAGGAAATGGACGATAAAGTTCCAAAACACGTCGTTTTGAAACGAGGAAAGGTCCAGCGAAAACGCGCGCCAGCGACCTAAAACTCCGGCCTCTCGTGGACAATGGCCACGTGCACACGTAGAAATGAGTGATCACAAAATAATGGTTCATGTGCGTGAGACATGGCGCGTCAAAGCCACACTATTTTATACGTGAATTTCGACGCGTCGATGCGCGCTGTCAATCTGTTGCATCGGATGCGCGGAGAGAATGTATGGAATTGTCGGATGATCCTGCGCGAGACGCCAAAAAGTTGACGGTTTTGGAGCTATATTTCGTTGAGAAACAAGCGTTTGAAATCGAGCCCTCACGCTCACCAAAATGGCCATTTCTCGAAAACGCGCCTATGAACTGCCGTGAATTTTGCCACTGAGTGGAACACGCCGTGGCCCCCACCATCTCTGCAAGTTTGAGGATGATCTGAGGTTAAGATGCTTTTTTTCGCAATATCATCGCGTCGCGCCAAATTGCGGACATCACCTGAAAACAGGTCTTTCTCGCCACGTACGCATCCCCGAGCGGCATCCAATGGCTCAACTGAACGTCTTGTGTCATTTGCTTGCAATTTTGTATACGGGCAAGTGAGAGTAACATTGCATGCTCCTTGTTGGAAATGCATAAAATGCGGAATTTGTTCCTATGTTTTTTTTTTTTTTTTTTTTTTTTTTTTTTTCCCGGGGGATCCCCCCCCCTGCGCTTTTTCGACCAAGGTGAAAAGTCAAAGGATGGAAGATACAACGTGGACAAGTCAAAAGCGCGTCTCTTACACTGGACGCGCCGTGCAACCAACAAACCTTTTATTTGGCGAAAAATGACTCGGGTCCGCTTTTGCCTGCGGCATTGTGACTCGGGTCCCTTGCGAAAAAAAAAAAATTTATAAACCGGCCAATGACACGGCTCAACTAAAAGTCAAGATTCAAAGTCCGCTGGCCATCTGAAAACTATAAAAGGGCACCGTTGGCCGCCTCCAATATTTTTTTCTTTACTTACCTGGATTCGATAATCGGTGATCATGAAGGCTGGTTATCCGTCTGGCATTATGTCTCATTGCACAGCGAGCATGGTGTCGGGCGCATGTGTTTATACACATGGTTTCACAATTTTTGCTTAGGGGACTCTGGTGGTTCGCTGCCTCGGCCCCCGCAATTACAACTCTCAAATGAAAAAAAAACAGAAAAGCCTTTCGGGCATTTAAAAGAGCGCCATGTGGGTGACATTTGGCAAGTTGTGGGATTTTCGGCTTTTACTGTACTTTTGAGCGATTGCCCTGTCTTTTCTTCCTTTTTTTGAGCCTTGGCACCGGAGGGCCATGGCTGCACTTTGCTTCAAGCAAAAGGGAGCACATCGGCTTCATTTGAGCCCATAAACACGTGTTTTGAGCCTTTTGTTGTCAATGGACCTTAAATGGTCGTATTTTTCTCCCTTTTTTTTTTTTATCGCATCTCCCTGGCGTGCTCTTGATTTGCCGTCTGAGTGTGCCCAACGCATGCAGTTTTGTTTTATTTCATCGATGAGGAGGAAAGGAAAAGAGGAGAAATCGAAAAAGGAAGATGAAAAGGACGCGTCGCGAGCGCGTGCGCGTCCCAAAGATAGCTACTATGTACAAGCATGGGTGGGATCTATTAAATCATTGGAATGAGGATCGATGCACCAAAATAGATTACGAGGGGACAAGACAGGTCCATGGGCCGGGGAGGGGGGAACGAGCGAGCTTTGCCCTCCTTTTTTTTTTCTTTGTTCATGGCTGATCCGATGCGCCGAAGCGAAAAAAAAAACAGGAGGGAGAAAGGAGATGGGTGACACACGCCAACGAATCGATAAATACGACTTGGATAAGCAAAATATACAAAGAGAGGAAGTGGATGCATGACGGTCGTCCAGCAAGAAGCGACCACGAAGCGGCAGGGTTGCGCAACGAGGCCATTGGAAGGATTTGAATCGGTAGGGAAGGAGCGAGAAGAGGGAGTAACGGAAAAAAAAGCGAATGGGGAGAAAAGGCAAGGGGCAGACAGATCAAGAGGAGAAGGGACCAAGAAGACCCATGGCCGATAAGGGAGGTACTTGAAACAATGAGAGGAGCCACACTGGGTTGCAAGACCGGGAATGGGGTAAGGAACAAGAAAGCCAAAAAAAAAAAAAAAAAAAAAAAAAAATACAGCAGCAGGTCAGCATGATGCCATTTGAGATCACAAAGTTCCAATGGCACACAATGGGGACTTACGAAGCAAGCCTTCAAAGAGGACAAAGAAAAATAAAAGGGGGGGGAGACGCGACACGAATCAATGGGATGCCATCAAAAAAAAAAAAAAAAAAGGCCATATTCACAGCTTTGCGAGGACCAAGAAATTAGCGAATTGAAAGTGGTCGTCGAGGGAGGACAGTGCAAGTGGGGAGTTGTCGTCCGTTTGAGAGGGGGGTTGCCAGGGCAAGACGTTGAGGGTGATTGGGTTTGAGAAGAACGCCTGGTCGTTAAAATAGGACACAACCTGCTCCAATTCTCGGGAGGTACGCTGCAGCAGATGGGGTAAAATGTCACTTTCCATGTGGGACCATATCCTGTCGAGGTGGTCTTGGACGTAATCATCAAGGTTGTGCGTGAGTTGTTCGGCCTTTGTTTGCAGACACGACAAGAGCACCCAGCCTTGCTTGCAATGGCACGCTTCTTGCACGAGTTGCTGAACATACGCCTCCATGCAAGGTCGCCCGAGCGCGTCTCCCACCTCGTCCCATACTTCGGGCAAAAGCCCTTGCGTACGCGCCTGAATCGCATTGAGCATCTGAGATTTTAGCAATTCGTGCTCCATGGCGTCGCTGGCCTTGCCGCTGCCGCCGTGTCTGTTCGCCTTTTTGTCGTCGTCGTGCGTGTGGATGTCGATGTGGATGTGATGCTGGATCCGATCGGCCATCTCCTTGTGGCTCTTTGTCTTTAGCGCGTCCAAATGATCAAATTGCCAATGTGAGGCCACCACCTGCGCAAACGTGTCAACGTGGATGCGATCGTCCTCTGGGGCATCCTTGTCGTCACCATTGTGCGTTTCAATGGCGTCGCTCTCGGCGTCTGGTGGTGGATCTTGTTGTTTTGGCGGATTTGAGGGCTCGGCGGTGCCCATGATAATTTGCTGCTGCTGTGTGCCGTCAATGGGATACGCATGTGTTTGCATGAGGCATGATGCAAGCAAAAGCAAGCCCAATGTCGCCACCAGCATCCAACGACAGTGAATCATGGTCAAAAAAAAAAAAGAACAAGAAAAAAAAAAAAAAAAAAAAAAAAAAAAAAAAAGAAAAAAAAAAAAAAAAGAACAAGAAAAAAAAAAAAAGAGACAAGAAGCAGGGAAGAGGTGGACAGAAAAAAAAAAGTAAGGTATGAGGGAGAGAGTGCCGATTAAATAAAAAGTGTTGTAAATAAAGGGAGGCGAGGCAAGGGTCCACTCGTCATGCAAAACGCAAAAAAAAAAAAGATCGTACAAGCTTTGGACACGCGTATAGACTTTTTTTTCTAGGTGGGCAAGGCTATGTGATTAATCTTAAAAGAGGTGTGGTTGGGAAGATAGATGGACAATATAACCAGCAAATGATTAAAAAAAGGCCCCAATTATCAAATAAAAGAATGATGAAAAAGGAGGCACGCGCTGAGTACAAGAAGCGCTTTTTATAGCTCGTAAGAAAAAAAAAAGGAGCCTTTTTTTGGCGTGCGGGTTTGGCAAAAGGGTAAAGCATCGATGTCAAAGCCCCTCCTCGTGTCCCCCTTTTTATGAGTCTGGATGGCAGGGCAGCGTCCTCAATGGATCAGTGGGCCCAGGTGCTCCTGTCGAGTCCACTGCACGCTCTCCCTTTGTCCCAGTGGATATGTGTGTGCGTGTGTGCTCCTCCAGAACACCTCCATCCTTTCCCATGGCCCCCCACATTGGATGACAAGACGAAAAAATAGATTTAAAAAAAATAAAAATTTGCGGCGCAAGGCGTTCGGCTTGGCGCTCGTTTCCTGCTTGAAAGCTGGCATTGCACTAGCCTTTCTGGTTGCG
Organism: Gongronella sp. w5; assembly: GCA_001650995.1. Taxonomy (NCBI): domain Eukaryota; kingdom Fungi; phylum Mucoromycota; class Mucoromycetes; order Mucorales; family Cunninghamellaceae; genus Gongronella; species Gongronella sp. w5. Next base: position 59,960 of record KV441943.1, read on the forward strand.
CCGATGTGATGAATTGCAGCATCGTGGCGCTCACCATTGGGCGTGCGACACTTTTTGGGCGTTTTGAACAGGAGGGGCAAGGCATTGAGGAGGGCCAAAACAAAAGCAAACAAAAAAACGAGCAAGGGGGGCACATTTAGTGCCTCGTTTCGGGTGACACGGATGGCCAAGATGAAGTGGCGATCAGTTTGAATTGCAAAAATCAGAAAAAAAAAGAGCAATGAACGAGATACAATGCACAATTGATGATCCGTTCCCTCGTCCCCTTTACCCATGATGCGCGGGATAGATCAATGCTTCTATTCATAGGTTCAAAGTGATCGTCGTTCAAGAAAAAAGTGGAATTGGGCTCCCGAAATGGGCGTGCGTGGGGAACAGACCCCTTGAATTTCCACGATGAGCGTGCCATGGACAGACCTTTGCAATGCTTGATTGAAAATATGCATCAAATTGAGTACAGGCGGTGGGCCACAGGTAAGAATCCAGATTCTTTGATCCTCTGGGTGATGGATCGAGTCGAAAAGGAGCAAAATGGCAAGAAAAAAAAAAGGGGGGATGCATGAATCGCGGAGTTGCCATTTTGGAGGGGGGATGCATGAATCGCGGAGTTGGCCATTTTGGGATCGGCATTTCAAATTAATCGGTGACTGCATTTTTCACCGGACCTTTTTGTTTGGGCCCTGAACGACTCTGTCACTTTTTTTTTTCTTGTTCTTCCCTCTTTCTCCATTCCGCTGCTTTTGTCGATACCTTTTTCCTCTTTGGATCCCAACAAAGCACTTTTTTACCCCCACCCGATCCCTTCTCGATCCCGTCACTGTAGAAGAAAGCGAGGGGAGCTCTCTTTTGTATCTCGTTTGTCGCGCCCCTTCCCTCTCTCCCTCTCTCTACGCCACTTTTTTTTTTAATTCTTGATCTCTCTAATGCGACGGCTCCTGCAAAGTGCTGCAGGTGCCGCGCGGCCGGTATGTCGGTGTGTTGCCACGAGTGCGCGTCAACAAGACAGCACAAAGCGGTCATGGGTGGACGTTTTGCCCCAGCCTGCGGTGCGCCCTTCTTCCAGCACCGTGTCGTCCACTCACTCAACGCCATTGCCTCCTCCAACGTCCAGCCTGCTCTCTCAATTCTACCAGGGACTTGCCACGCACGACATTGAGCGTGTGTGGCCATTGTATCACGCAATTTACCAGCAACAACGGTTAAACAAGCTGTCGCGGCAGAATTTCCGATCGGTGCTGCAGATTGTGTCGCGCGGGCGTGCATCACAGATGAATTTGAATCGTTTGCTGACTGTGGTGGCCGACATGGAACGATACCAGGTGCCACTGCGGCGGTCTGACTACCATGCAATCATGCGGTGGGTTGGCGGGCGCACGGTGCCCGAGACACGGCCGAGACACGTGTCAGACGCGCTGTCATGGCTCACCCTCATGGAACGCCCGTCCCTCGCGCACCAGCCGGCAATTCAGCCGCAATTGGTGACGTACAACATTTTAATCCACACGGCTGCGATGGCACGCGACATTTTGACGGCGCAGCGGCTGTACCACTCTATGTTGGCCAAGGGCATTCGTGCGGATGAATACACCTATACCACGCTCCTTCATTGCATGGCCGCCATGGGTGACGACCACGGCGTCGATGATATGCTTGCACACATTCAACGCGACGGAAATGCCCATCTACTACAAAACACCGTCACTTGGAACGTCCTGCTCTCCTGCTACTACCCAACACATCCGGAAAAGGCAGACAACATGTTCCATCGCATGTGTGACGCCCTCACAGGAAGAACAATGGGATCAGAATGCACGGAGACCACGGAAACCGCTGAAAAAGACGATCCATTGCACGCTGCGCCACCCGCCGATGGGACAACCTTCCAATTGCACTTGGATCAGCTGCTAGACAGGCACGACTATGACACAGCCGTGCAGATTGTGCTGGAAACAATGGTTCCTTTTTGCCCGCCGCCATTGGCATTGTATCATCGCCTGTTTGACACGCTGAAGCCGTCCAATGCGCTCGTCGACCGCGCGCACGGCCTCGCCCTTTTGCATCAGCTCGTCCCGTCCCTCAAAATGATCGACATCACCCCCGTTACCCTTGATACCCTGATTCACGCACTTCTGGATCATGGGGACACCGTCTTTGCCCTCGAAACATTCGTCCAACTCTGCCAGCAACATCACATCACACCACACCAGCCACTCCTCGATCGCCTGCACACCGTCATCCAACGCATGTCATAAGTTTTCACCGAAAAAAAAAATAGATCCCATTCTTGTAGAATTTAGCATCGCTTGTACATAAATACATGTTTTCCCATCAAAAAAAAGTAATCATCTAGGATGGGGGATTGGCGAGCGGCCACAGGGTGCAGAGCGCGGTATCAATGGCATCGTGGATGGCTAATTTGTCCGTGTCAATGACCACGATGCCCGTGGCTGCAGTGGGCAATGGGTTTTGGCCATTGTCGAGGAGGTGCTTGTGTGCACGCAGGTACTCGGGCCACACGATCGCGTCGAAATAGCCTGGCGGGTCCGTCCAGTAGCCTTCGAGCGTGTGGTACCCCTGTCGCGCGCTGCGCCGCGTCTTGAGCGTCGCGTACGACGCGGTCACGAAAAACCGGTGATCCAACAGCGCTTGCACGCGCTCATCCGACAAGAGCATGAACCCGTCGACAATCAGCCACAGCGTGTCGTCCTCCTTTTCATCGTCCGGATGCGTGAGCGCGTACTGCCGGCGCCACGTGTCCAGCCAGGGCGCCGTGATCTGTCCAGACCCATCGTGCGTGTTTTCCACCTCGTTGGACTTGTATCCGTCCGGCAGCCGTCCGTGCACCTGCACGTGTTTAATCGTCGCCACAAAGCCGTCAAAGTCAAGCGCCTCGGGGCAATCCCAGTTCTCCAATTGCGAAACAGGATCAATCGGGATCTCAGAGGCCTAAAAAAAAAAAAAGGATAAGTTGGCGTAAACCAACCCTTCTCCTCCTTTTTTCGGTCTCTCCGTGCTGTTTTTACTTTGAAATAGTCGTCCTGGTACACGACAAGCGAGTGTTTCACGAGTTGCTGCAGTACACGCGTGATCGTCTGCCGTTTTTTTTTTAAAAAAAAAAAACGAGTAAGCAAGGAGAAAAAGACGCGTGGATGAGTCTTACTGTCTTGCCCGAGCAGCTGGGGCCACTGTAAAGCACAGAAGAGCGACGTGTGAGGCGCGTAAATTCAAAATAAAACGTAAAGTGCACGTTTACCTGATACCAACGGTGACCACTCGCATCAGGAACAAGAACAAAAGGAAAAAAGAGCTGCGCAAATTGTCCGGCGGGGCAAAGACACATGTGCCTTTTATGGAATGCCCTTTGACCCCGTGTTTCTTTGATACTTTTTGCTGTACTGCTGAATTTGTGAAAATGTCGATATTTTGAATTCATCTACTGTACACAATAATGACTCAATGAACCTCTGGTTTTCAACATCTCGACCAAAAATTCTCGAGACTTCTCAAGACTGTTTATGATATTTTGTGATCCGATTTGCAAAAAAAAAAAAACTTGGAATTATCAAAGGTTTTTTGGATCAAGTACAGTATCCTCTGGTTTAAATTTGGAACCAGATGTCAAGCTCATCATCGGGACTCGGGAGGAACGCGTAAAATATTATTTGGCGCTGGTTTTCACTAGCAAACACGAATCTCGAGATTTTTCGAGACTGAGTTATCCGATTCGCGAAAAAAAAATTAACGCCACTGAAGAATATGGCCTACCGTCAACTGGTCCAAATTCGGGACAAAATGAGCAAGAAGTTTCTGATGAAGCGCCAGTTTCATAGGCGTAAAGGAGGTAAAATCGGCAGTTTGGCGCCATTTGGTCTCGTACAGCGGCAGCGGCTAATCGCCCCGACATGAGAGTCAGCTCAAATGAATCAGCGGCCAAACGCGGTAAAAGCGCTTGTGGTTTGGAGACATCGCGTCGACATCTCGTCGAGTTAGCCTTCACGGGATTGATTTGGCCCTGATTCAAGCAAAATGCATTTTTTTCAGGACTGAGCGATCCGATTTCTGAGAAAACTTGACATCGTTAGCTTTTTGTGTTCAGCATCCTCGAACTGAAATATAGGACCCGATGAACAAGATCCAGATGATACGCTCAGCAAAATGCGAATAGTAAGAGTTTGTCCATTTTGAACAATTCTGGTGTGATTCCTCCATGTGATGTTGATTATTGACTCTATCATATCTGTCATTTGAGCTCGTTCTTGCTCCATTTTGCTGGGAGGGAGCTTGGAGGCGAGATTTCACAATGACGAGGCAAAACGTTCAACAATGGCACAAAGCGAACGCGCGCGGGCTTAGAATTTCTGGCGGCGCGGGTCCACAAAAGATGCGCCGAGACAATCATGCTTCCTTTTTTTTTTTTTCTTGTGCTTCTCTTTTCCACTCCTTGTTCTTTGTGTTTGCCCCCTTTTCACTTTATTTTTTTCATATTTTGCACTTGTCCTGTTTATTTTCTCTTCCACTTGCGTATTAAACATGGCTCTTGCGACCTCTTGTACGCGCTATCTGGTCGCGCTACTCCTCATCTTTGTGCTTTATGCCAAGACGGAGGAAGTCTATCTGGTAAACCCCCTTTTTTTCTTGTTTTTTCGTTTCCATGGTGGTCTGTTGCTTACTGTTGTTTTTTCGCTTTGCTGTATTAGTCAAGCGATGACTATTATGCTACCTCTTGCTCGGGTGTGTGGAGCCAGCAGTCTATTCCTGGCGGGTCAACGCCTTTTATTGAAGGTAAACGTCCAAAACGTCCAAAAAGGGCAACGTGTCAACAATCTGTGGGTTAATGCCGTCTTTTTTTAATCCTCAGTGACCTTTGGTGACAAGTCGCATGGCTCTGCAGCTTTATTGATCTATGAATGGGACGATTTCGATGCCATTGGTCGCTACAGCAATGTCACGCACAAGGTAAAAAGGCGTGCCATGGCAAAACATTGCGCGTCAGCGGGCTACTGACGCCTCTTTTTTACACCGCTTAGATTGAGTACATTTGCGACGAGCAGACGATTAGCCAAGGGTTTTGCACAAAAGATCAGGAAGGTCAGTTTTTGATCAATCAAAATACAGCGGGCGAGTCAATTGTCACATCAAGCGTTGCTCTCAACGGCACAATCACCAAGGCCGCTCTCTACAAGGTCGAGGACACGGGCTACTACTGCGTCGCCATCATCCCCACGTCCGGCGGCTCTAATGGTACCTATTTTGAGGCCTGGGTCGAGTGGCGCTTCCCGTATGGTGAATTGCCGGCGGTCGACTATCCCAAGCTCGTGGTAAAGTTTCTTGCACGCGCGCGCGGCAACGCGTAAAAAAAAAAAAGGTGGGTTTCTCACGCTTTTTTTTTATCAAATCAGTTGTACGGTGTTTTGGCGCTTGTATATGTTGGTGTTGGTCTGTATTGGGGTGTGCAATGCTACCGGTATTGGGACGATGTGCTTCCTGTGCAGCACTTTTTGTCGTGCGCGATTGCGTATCTGTGCGTGGAGATGGCGTTCAATTGGGGCTTTTGGGAGGCGTACAACCAGACTGGCTCGCCGTCGTATCTGCTCTTGGCGCTCGTCGCGCTGCTCAATGCCGGCCGCACAAGCATCTCGTTCTTCATGCTCTTGATTGTCTGCATGGGCTACAGTGTTGTCAAGTAAGCGCGTCATCAGCAATTGGGCCCCGAATGGGCAAAAAAAAACACGCGTCTTACCCTTTTTCTTCTTGTTTTAGGCCATCCCTGGGCCCAATGATGAAGAAATGTGTGATTTTGGCGTGCACGCACTTCTTTTTTGGCGTCATTTACTCGCTGGGCACGATGTTGTTGTCGCCCGAGACCGCAGGGTTCCTCGTGCTGCTTGTCATCTTCCCATTGTCCATCACCATGACCGCCTTTTACATTTGGACGCTCAATTCCATCACATCGACGCTCAACACACTTGGTAGGACAAGAGCCATGGGCAGAAAAAAAAAAGGATGAGGGTGCCAAATGGCTTTTTTTTTTTTTTTTTTTTTTTTTTTTACCCTTGGGTGGGGGTTGGCTGGAGTGGGTTTGAAGGAATGTAATGGGGCCATGCTTTGCCAGGACGGCGTGGGACGGATGGACAAGTGCACCCAAGCCAGGTCGAACTTAATGCAATGGACTTGACGGGGCCCAAACGCAGGGCAGCAGCACCGGGACTTCTTGTAGCTTGATGATTGATTTGATGCGAGTGACCACGACTCTTTTTTTTCTAGAGTTACGCAAGCAGCACGTCAAAGCGCTAATGTACCGCCGGTTGTTCCGCTTGCTTGTGTTCTCCGTGATCATGGTGGTGGTGATTTTTATTGCCAACATGTTTGCATTTAGCGACCGCAAGAGCGCGGACTGGGGTGCGCGTAATTGGAAGTGGCGCTGGTTCATGCTCGACGGCATGTTGAACATCCTGTACCTTGTGGTGTTCCTGGTGATCATCATTTTGTGGCGACCGACCGAGAACAACCGACGCTATGGGCTCGAGCAGATCAGCCAAGATGAAGAAGAGGCATTGGACCTTGAGCAACGGCTGCGCGACGCCAATGGCGGCAAGGACGACGACGACGACACGGGTCTCTTTGAGCTTGGCGACGATTTAAGCGACGATGAGCACGGCGAGCGTGTTCAGCTTGTCACGGTCCACCATGACCGCGATGCCACGCATCAACAGCCACACAGCCCGCCGGCCTATTCACCACCCCCCAATGGCAACGGTCAAAATGATTCAAAGCGATACGACGACCATCCTGAGGGTGCGTTGCTACACGTCCAAGAGAGCGACGACGAGGATGACGACACGTGAGTTGAATTTTAACGTAAAAAGGCGGAAAAAAGGCCCAAGCTCATCCCCTTTTTTTTATCCTTTAGATTGGACACCAATGAACACGCCTCTTTGACTAGAAATGCCCGTCACTCCTGATTCCCCACCCCCTCAACCTCTCCATCCATGTCTCATTGTTTTTGCTCAAAATATAAAAAAAAGAGAGAATCACGCCTTTATTGAAGAAGCCATTGGGGGGTGACAGGTAATGAGAAACAAAAAAGAGAGCCGCAGCCATGCTGAAACAGTGAAAAGAAAACACTGAGAAGGAGGGAAGGATGTGCAAATGTCAGGAAACAAGAGAAAAAATGGATAAAGTGGAATTATTTACAAAGGGTGGGGGTGAGACAAGGAATGTTGGTCCTGCTGCTGGTGTTGTTGGTGCTGCTGGGCCTTGGATGGTGTTGGTGGTGGGGTGGCCAGGTCGGAAACGCGGTCCAATTGTTGCTGTTGTTCGTGTTTCATCATCAGTGCTTGAACTTGTTTGACCCGCTGTTCGGGCGTACACCGTACATTGACAGATGGCTTTTGGTGTACGCGTTGGTGTCTGCGCAGATTGCTTGGCACTGCAAAACCTTTGCTGCATCCTGGACTGCAAAAAAAAAAAAAAAATCGATGGTTTGTGGCTCTGCGCACGTCGATCGTCATTTGTGAGACCTGTTTTCTTTTTTTTCTAGACTTACGCGGTGCACCTGTATGGCTTTTCGCCGGTATGTGTGTAGACGTGCGACTGGAGCGAGCTTGGCCTGCTAAAGACCTTGTTACAGTGCAAACATGGGTACTGACGCGATGATTTTGTGCTGAATGGCGCGGGCGAAGCGTGCATTGCCGCCAGGGGGTCACAGAATAACAAGGAAGGCAAGGAGATCCGGGGAAAGAAAGCAAAAAAAAGGAAAAAAGAGAGAGAGACAAACCTTTTTTTTATTTCTCTTGGGCTTAGCCAGGATGAGTGAGCATATTGACTAGCAAAAGGTCCATGGCCGTATATGTGTGTTGACTTGATTACATTTTTTCTCGGGCGGGCGAATCTTCTCAGTGCGCACCGCACCCGATTTGGGCAATAGCGCGCCTGGCAGCTTAAAGTTTCATCTTGTTCCACGTCCTTTCCTTTTGCGAGATCATAACAAGCGCCGGGGTCGTGAGGTTCCACTCGTTGGGAATCAGCCCGACGAGGTGTACAATCGTTCATCTCTCCGTCTCTTGTGAACCATCGCGTGTTGTGCCTGTGATTGTGTACAAGCGGCGTTTTTTTTTTTTTTTTTCTGCAAATTGGCATAGCGCCAAGAGGGTTTCGCGTGGGTCCTACCTGCCCAACTGGAAATTGAACTTGTTAAAAGTGGTGCACAAAGTCTGTTAACATGACGATCGCGGGTATCGATCGCGCACAAAAAAAAAGATCGCGATGCCCCCTGTTTTCACACTATGTTTATCAGGTTTTCATCTTTTTTTCTTGCCCGTTCCCGAGACCAATGGTATGGCCGTCAACTTTCATCTCTAGGGTAAGATGGATGACAACCCTTGAATTAAGATTGGGGGGAGGGGCAGAAAAACAAAGGGACAAGATCGCGATGAACTCTTTTTTTTTCATTATTATTATTTTCTTCTTCCTTTGCCACACGGTGCTCGTCCACGAGGTGCTAGTTGGGCAGGATATCATGGACAAGGGATCCACCTCCACCCATTTCACATGAAAAGCTCACCCACAGAGCGGGAATTTGGAATTCTCACCATCGATTGTACGACCCCATTGAAAGTTCCGCTTACATCGATGGGGCGGATGACTGCGAGGCATCAAAAGCCACGTGTAACGTCAAGTCGATCCCTCACCTGCCTATTAGCCGCAAAAAGGACCACAATTGGCACTGTGGCGCTTGCTTTCGTTTTTTTTTCCTTTCTTTTACCAATGGGCACTGTTGCTCGATATCCCATCAATCCCAGAGCGATCGCCATGATCGGCATCAGCTTTGGTTTCACTCGCTCGACGCGTCTTTTTCTCGTAAAATGCTTATTTACACCTTGAACACAAGCTGTGATATGGTCACTGGCATCCCTCACGCAGTGCGTCAGGCTCAATTCGCTCTACATTCGTCCACCCAGCCATGCAAGACAAAGACGCTTTGCATCGACGCGTCAACTTATTTTTTTCCTTGCATAGGCGTAGGAAAAAAAAAAAGGCAAAAGGCAAAAAAGGGCAAAAGCGGTTCTCAAAATGCATGAATGACTCATGTTGCCCCGCTCTCTGAGTTTCAACCAATCATGGACTGCTCGTTCACGCTGTGGAGCAATTGAAAAAAGGGGTAAGTATATAAACAAATAGCTCACAGATGCGCGCAGATCGATGCATGAAACCAAAAGCGAGAGCGTGGCGTTCTTGACAGGGGCCCATGACAGATCCATGTCGTGGTTTTCAATTGCATTTGAATGGCTCGCTACGTTTTGCCCACGAGATGTCAACCCGTGCGTGTTCCCCTGTCGCCATCCCAATCGGACAGTGGAAGGAGCAGGCATGGCCCACCAATGACAGACACGCAAAAAAATTTTTCATTCCTTTTCTGGCCGTGAAATAAAGCATTTTAGCGTCTTCTTTTTTTTTTTTTTCTTTTTCTTTTTTCTCTTCTTCCCTTTAACCCACTTTGTGTTTTTTTTCTTTTCTTGCGTGTGTTTCGTTTTTTTTTTCTTAGTTTAAGAAAAAAAGAGATTCTTTGTTAATCAAAAACAAACTAAAACACACCGTCTCGTCTTTTTGCCCCCTTCTTTTTCCACCACGTCTTCAGAAACCAAGCCTTTGTCACCGAAGCCACAACCCTTTCGCCAGGTTACTGTGCCCCGCTTCCGTCCGCCCTAACACCTCCCCACCTTATACCACCCCCACTCCCCACTCTCTCTATTCTTTTGGCAACTTTTTGCCCCGTCCCCTCTTTTCATCCCCCACCCACTATCTCGTTTTGATTCAATTCAATGGTAGCAGCCATCACGTCGCAAGATCTGGCGCTTGACGCCTGTGCCGCCGGTGAAAATTACTCGATCTGCGAGGGCGCCTTTGAGGGCCCCGAGAAGCTCATGGAAATCTGGTTCTCGCCCTCTGCCGAGCGTGTCATGGCCCATCAGCACGTCACCAAGGATCGTGGCTTGTTTTCCGTCCCCCGTGCCGTCTGGGAAAACATGCTCGCCATTGTAAAGTGCACCGTGCTCAATGTCATCAAGCACGATCACGTTCATGCGTACCTGCTCAGGTAAAAAAAAAAAAAAAAAAATTGAGAAAACAGATCCATTTTCGAGTCAATGGACGCTGATCCGCTCTTTTTTTTTAATTTTTTTTTTCTCGCGCAGCGAATCGTCGATGTTTGTTTACCCACACAAGATGATCATCAAGACATGCGGCACGACGACGCCTCTGTTGTCTGTGCCGCGCATCTTGGCCATTGCCAAAGAATATTGCGCGTTCCAAAAGGTGTGGCGCGTCTTTTATTCGCGCAAGGCGTTTATGTTCCCCGAGCGCCAGGTCGCACCGCACACGTCGTGGGAGGAGGAAGTCGAGTTTCTGGACCGCTACTTTGGTAAAAAAAAAAAAAAATCGCTCTTGGTCACGCAATTGATGGCGCTCAATTTCTCATTCTTTTCATTTGATTAGATGACGGCTCGGCGTACAAGATTGGCAATGTGCAAGGCGACCATTGGCATCTTTACATGACGCGCGAGGCCAATGACGATGAGGGCAGCGACGACGTGCTGCACGAGCGCGGGCAGCCGTTTCAACCTCATTTGGACCGTGAGATGCACGAGCAGGCGATCCTTGACAGCGGCTACTGCACGCCGAACCGCAGCAGCGACGACGAGTGTGACGATTTCAAGGTTTCTCCTTTTGGGATTCGATCGCTTGGTGTGGAGGACCAGACGGTGGAGATTCTCATGACCAAGCTGAACCCAAAGAACATGGAGCGGTTCTACCAGCAGGCCGGTGCACCCACGGGGATCGAGGGCGGACGCAATGTCGATCGCATGACCGGCATCGACAAGCTGTACCCTTCGGCAGACATTGACTCGTTCCTGTTTGAACCTTGCGGCTACTCGAGCAATGGCTTGTGGCAGGATCGCTATTTCACGTTCCACGTCACCCCGGAGCCCGAGTGCTCCTATGCCTCGTTTGAAACCAATATACCCGTCTCCGCCTCCCATCCTGCTGCACACAAGGATGAGGATCCCATTGACCAGCTTGTCCGCCAGGTCATCCACATCTTTGATCCCGCTTGCTTCACAGTCACTTTTTTCTCGTCCCACATCCCCGATGGCCACCGTCACCACCGCATGATCCGCGCCATGAGCGAGAAAAAGGGCTACAACCGTACCGATCGCATTCTTTATGAATTCGACGGTTACGACTTGGTCTATGGCCATTATGTTAAGAAATAAAAAGCCAAAAAAAAAAGGAGAGAAATCTTCTTTTTTTGTTTCTTTTTGAGTGTCGAGACAAATCACATCTCCACCTCAATCCCTCTCTAAATGATCAATGCGCTGGAATTTAGGTCAAAAAAGGACTCGCGATCTAACCATTTTAGGCTCGTCTCTCGGTGAGAATGGTTTTGCAGAAAGTAAATGATGCTCAGCTTTGATGAAAAAAAATTATGATAGTCCAGAACATGCGGTGCATGGCGTACAACATGGTGTGGTGCACAATGAGTAAACGAGGCTGTGTATCGTAGCCCAATCGACGGCAAAAATGAGCAAATCGCGTTAAAACGCATTTTTCTCAGCAGCATTGCTAAGCAATGCATACCACGACGGACCCTCATTTGAAAGACAAAAGCCAGGTGCGGCCTGAGACTAAAGAAAACACAGGGTTGACAGCAGGATGCAAGGTCATCAATAAGTATGTTTGGCAAATTTTAACTAAAAGAGTCCTATCGTAGGGTTGCAGTTCCCTTTGACCGAAAAAAATCTTGGACATCGGAAAAGTGTTGTGCAGCCATCCATTTTTCAAATTTTGGGACCGATTGAACCACGTCGTCGTGGGGCTGATATAGAGGTGGTCATGTTTTAGAAATAGTCATATTATGCCTCACAAGCCAATGATGTTTGGGTGCCTGAAATTTGTCCCAAACGTGAACTGGCGAGCTAGAGACCCTAGTGGGATACGACTTGCGGCTGCTCCAGATCAATTTTGAGCGCGCAACACGCAAATCAAAAGTTTGTCGTGGACGAGCTCTCAAACCAAAATCGAATACTTGGGTCTTCAGAATTGCTCCAAACTTGCACACAAGATGGAACGCATGGCATTACCACGGAAAACACGAAAAAAGAGTGCCCTCCAACTTCTGGTTGACGAGCAATGAGCAATTTTAGGTTAAATTTCAAACGCGAATTGCAAGGGAAGAACGCGTCCACAGAGCCGCGCCGACATGTCTACTAGCAGGAGTGACGCCAGGCACATAAATTTGATCAGGCACGGCGCGTGTAACTCGACGTTTGACGCGGTTTAGGACGCGTCAAAAATTAATAATGATTTTGAAACCGTGTCAAAGATGCCAAAAAATAACTTTTTTCATTGATCATTGATGGTCACGTACGCAACAAGCGACGCTCTTTCTGGTGGTATGCGTTTCTTGAATATACAGGCGCTTTTCGTTGAGATGACCTTGTGACGAAAAATAGCAGATTTTTGTGTTTTGCGCGGAACCCAGGCGATGGACCCTTGGTTTTTATTTGCTTTTCGCCGGTGAATCACGGTGCTTTACCATGCGGTTGAATGGCGTGGCGACCTGAGGACCTAAACTTCATGGATTTCTCATCCTCGACTCTACACCTAGGAACAATCACCATTTTCGAAAATGACCATATCATAGCGTACCATCCAGTGCGCACAGCGCCCTGCTGTAGGCGGGCTCACGAGAACGTGAAGGCTTGGAAGCGCTGATCCAATAAGTTTTTGATCCTTGCAGGTTATAAATTTACTGACAAATAATCCAAAAACAGAAATATAGCGCCAAACGGCTCTTTCTCGGCAACCATCTAATGGATCGTCCTTTTTTTATTGCACCATGCGCGCGACTTGTTTGTAAAAAGAGCCCAAAACAGTTGCTGTATGCTTGGAGCGCTGGCGCTGAAGCACCATTGACAAAGCATAAAAATACCCAAAATGCATGAATTGGATGTTTTTGATGCTCAGTGTAACTGATCGTCGAAAAGTTTTCACATTGTCTTGGCCCTTTTTCCTTTTGGTGTATTTGGATGATGATTTCGGCGCGTCGTCGCGTCGGACACGGAGCAATTGTACGCTTTTGGAAAAAGAATGTGCTGCGCGTGTGCCAATTGGTCTGTTTTTGTCGCTCTTTTGATGCGTGGGGTATCCGAAAAGGATCGCCTGCATTCATGGTCGTCGGTCGGGATGGTGCGCAGGGTTGAAAAAGCCAATGCGGCAAGCAACAACAAGAAAAAGAAAAGCTCGAGGGGCTTTTTGGCGGACACAAGCCAATCCAAAGTTGGCGATGGTGGATGAAAAAGGTTGTTTTTAGAGTGTGGTCTGCCGGGGTCGGTGCGCTTTTGAGCGACCTCGGACGATTCCAAGGTGGCACACGGATGGCAGGTGGGATGCATGGCCCCCCATTTCACTAGCCAATGCGGCTGTCAGCGGCACTCGGTGACACAAAAAGGCTAATCAACCCTTGATAGCGTGCCGTGCTTTGCTCTCGTCTCCTCATTTGGTCAGTCACACGGTCGAGGTGCGCGTGCGCGTGTAATTAGGCTGGGGGTCGCGACATTTTTTTTTTTTTTGGTTTCTTCATTTTTGAAAGATGCGATGGCCGTGTAAAGAGGCAGATTCGACGACGCGGCTTGCGATTGATCACGTTACTGACGCGATCGGTGTCATGGGAGGCGAGAGGGGGAAAAAAAGAGATACGGCTGGCTTTTAATTCTTTTTTTTTTTTTGTCCTTTTGGCATTGAGGTTGTCGGTGTTGTGCTCCTCCTGACAAGCAGAGAACCATGTGAATTGAGTTGTTCGCAAAAGGGAGATCAGGGTCACTTTAGGGCACCGCGTTGTGGAAGGCAAAAGGCGCGAAGTAGCGGGATGGGCGGCTCTTTGCTCGATCTTGGCCATCGTCAGCCGCCCGGCTGATTGGATGCGGGAAAAACTCTAATCAATTGTCACACATTGAGCGGCGTTCTGCACGCCCAACATGGTGGAGCATCTTGCGTTTCTCAAGACCGGAAATCGATGCTGAGGAATCATCAAAATTATAAGAATGTTAATAAAAAAAAAAAGGGTGCCCATCTCATGGTCCGCATCGCCCGAGCGAGACCATGGAGCCCTTGATGGACTCAGAGGAACGCGGCCGAGCGGACTTGCGTGTGTGCACAGCCATTGGGCTCCCCCATCGGCGCGATGGGCTGATGGGACACGATCCCCCCGAGAACCGAGCGATTGGATGGGGGACGAGGGGGGAGGACATGCGGTTCATTCATCATTTTATCACTTTGTTGAGATTGCAAGCTCGCACAGCGCGCGCGCACGCGTCATTTTGGTCAGCCTGCATCCCCATTGGTGGCGCGAATTGGGCTGCACTCCACAGAGCAATTAAGTTGTTTTTTGCAATTTCATGCACTTTTTGCCTCCCCCGTCCCCCGGTAAAGGAACGCTGGCTTTTTTCCCCTCCCAGGTATCCTTTTGTTTAATACAGATAGAACATGGCATGGTGGCACTTGAAAAGGAAAGGTAGCATTCCCATTTTCTGCTGTGGTCGTCGCTTTCTTGCAATTCGACGCCTGTTCTGGATCGACTTGTCGCACAAGGCAATATTTTTGTAATTGCACTCCGCAACGGGCCTCCCATAATAAGCTACTCCCTGTTTGTGCGCGGCTCTTGATGATCTCTTTCTTTTTTCTTTTGTTTTTGTTTTTTTTATTCTTTCCTTCACTCACCTGAATACACAAAAAGGGCCACTGTTCTTTCCACCTTTCCTTTCATAGTCACTCGTTCAGCCTTTTTTTTTCCTCCCGTTTAGCCCTCGTCGTCCCCTTTTTCTTTCTTTTTCGTTTTTTTTTCTTCGCCTCTTTTGCCCCCCTCCCGTTCCTTTTATCAGTTTGACGACCCCCTCCCCTCATCCGCCCTTTTTTTTTTTTTTATCTTTCCCTCTCTTTTTCCTCAACATGCAGAACGTGAAGCAGTCCGCCTCCAAGGGCATGCGCTATATGCTCATTGCCTATGCGATTATCTCTGTTTTATACACGGGCAAATACTTTTACCAACAAATGCACACGCGCTCGGCCGATCATCTCAATGTACGGTCCGACGACATGGTTCTTCAGGACGATGTGCATCAAGACACCTTTGACACACCGGTGCATGCGGATGTCAATGTGGAAATCAGCTCCAGTCATCACAAGACGGACGGCGACGCGCTCAATGGCCTCAGCAGTAACAGCAATAGCAACAGCAATGACCATAGCGAACGCGGCAGCACGCTGATCGAATGGCACGACTCGCACACGACAATGAAGGAGGCGTTTGTCATGAGCAAGATCTTTGCGGACGCGATGCAGCCCTCTGATCTGACACCATACTTTTACAAGGCTTCGGCGAGCCCGCGGCAATCGGACATCACCATGGCCACGCTGGTGACCAAAGATCGCTTTCCTGTGTTGAGCCGCTTGGCTTCGAATTACCAAGGTCCGATCTCGGTGGCGATCCACGTCAACGACGATGAAGAAAAGGACGCGACATTGCAAGAATTGGCGCGCACGTACGAGTCGAATCCGGACATGCAGCAATTCGTCGACGTGCACTTGATTGTCGATACGTTTGACCGCCAATTCAACTTGTGGCGCAATGTCGCCAAGCTATTTGCGCGCACCGACTATGTCATGATGCTCGACGTTGATTTCCACCTGTGCACGAATTTGCGCCATTTGCGCGACAATCCCGAGTATTTGGAGAATTTGATCAATGGCGATGGCAAAAGGATGCGCGCACTCGTGGTGCCTGCCTTTGAATACGTGGTGCAGGCCGATGGCGTGGATTATCGCACATTCCCGTCGTCCAAGGAGCAATTGCTGGAGCAAGTGGACCAAAACAAGATCGACATGTTCCACAAGAGCTGGTTAAAGGGCCATGGCGCGACGAATTACGCGCAATGGTACGCGTCCAATGACACGTACTTGGTCACCGATTATGACTTTTCGTACGAGCCCTACATCATTTACAAAAAGGAGGGCACCCCCTGGTGCGACGAACGCTTCATTGGTTATGGCGCCAACAAGGCCGCCTGTCTCTTTGAAATCTACTTGTCCGGCATCGATTACATGGTTCTGCCAAACGACTTTTTGATCCACCAGACACACAAGTACCCCGAGAACACACGCCGCAAGGAGCGTCAATACAACCGCAAGCTCTACAGCAACTTTAGAGAGGAGGTCTGCCTCCGGTACGCGCGCATGTTCATCGCCTCCAATGATTGGGACTCGGGGCTTGCAGACAATCTGCGCAAGGAATGTGACAAGCACCGTGGCTACCGCTCCGCTATGAAGTCCATTTTGTAGATGCTCTCTTTTTCCTCCTTTTCCCCATCATTGTCCTTGTTGTATTGTAGTTTTAATCGCTTTTTTTCTCTTTCTCTCTTTTCCTTGTCATCCGCCCTCCGCCCTTTGCCCTCCCTCTCTTACCTCTCTCTTGTCCTCACCGTGTGGGGAAAAAGGGGACACCGACCTCGGTGTCCGCCTTCGATTACCCAATTTTCTTTTATACTCTTGTTTGTCCCCTTTTTTTTCCCGCTTTCCCCTTTGTCATTGTCATTGTTGGGCTCCCTGTACCTAGCTAGCTCATATTTTTTTGCCTTTTTGCTGGTCATCCACTGCCCTCTCCATCTTTAGACCTTTTCCCCCACTTTGTCTGGTTACCATCCCATCATTCGTTTTTTTTTTTCTTTGCTTATGTACATGTTTTACAGTAAAAATTCCATTTTCCACGCAACTTCTTAGGAGAGAGAGAGCTACTTGAGCACGAGGGATCTCCCAATAGAGCAAAGAGCAGGCGCGACGCGTCCTGTAAAGTTTGAAAATAAGCTCGTCATGGAAGGGTGAGAAGCCAAAGGGTCGTTTTTTTTTTCCGTCGAGTTGAGTGCGTACCCATTCCCTGTATTTTTAATACCTCCCCATTGGCAATTGATTGCAAGGTTTGCTTGGCATAAGTCACTGTCTTTTTTAAATTTATTTTTTTATCAATGCAGTGCCTGGAACGAGCTCGAGGTGATAGGCTCAAGGGTGAAAAAGATGTTGCCAAAGCACTGTTGCTTTCATGGGGCGGGTGTCCCTCCTATTTTTTTTTTCAATTGCGCCTCCCCCGGGCGGCGGCTCGCGTCATCCTTGGTGTTTTTTTTCTTTTTTTCTGATTGACATTTTACAATTTATCCCTTGGTTTGCGTACGATTGAGGAGGGGCGAGCCCGGGGGGCTTCATGGAGGTGAACCAAAGAACGCGCGAGGGGAAAAAAGAGAGCGAAAAAAAAAAAGCGAGGAGCTAAAGGGGAAGCCCAGGGAGAAAGGGAGCAAAAGATGGCGACAGCAATGTGGTATTGTTGTAAAAATGGGTAAAATCAATCCGGGCGCGCCTTGGCCCTCCTCATGTTCTCCTATTTTTTTTATCTTGCTGTCTTTCACTTTGTTGCGTGAGAGAAAAAAAAAACGCAATCCCTCATGTTGTTTTACCCTTTGCAGTGCGATTGACGACGGAATGCACACCAGTGGCGGTGGGGTTCTTTTTTTTTCCTTGACAGGGGACCGATGGTGGCCACTGGGTGGCAAGGCGCGCCGCCCGTAGGGATGGGGGCAGCGCGTTGTATTCATTTTGCTTTTTGATCAAGTAAAAGCAGGTGACATGGCGCTTGCGCCCATGAACTTTTACACAGGGCCTTAGCTTTGCATTGACGATCAATTCATTCTTTGTTTCGGGTCAATGTAAATAAATGCATGAAATATAGTGTGACACAAACGGTGTCTCATCTGCACCTTAAAAGCTGGCCAACTTTGCTTTTAACCTGGCCATTCGCAAACCACAAAAAGGACGGAGGCGCAGGGAGAGCAAAAAAAAGACGAGGGGGGAGGGAGAACACCGAGGGAGCCCGCAGTGGCTACTGGAGGGTGGACGTGTCCCTACTTTTTTTTTATGTCTCCTCACCAAAAAAAAAGTGCCTTACTGCGATGTGCTCCTTGGTCCCTTATTTATGACAGCAAGTCCCCTCAACCTTACGTCGTTCTTTGTCACCATTTCTCTTTATATCGGCACTAATGCTCCTTGAAAAAAAATAAGGTGCGCTTGGAAAAAAAAAAAAAGAGAGAGAGAAAGAGCAAAAAAAGGATGTGTGTACGGGCGTGCATCTCCTTACAGCACCCTTTGGAAGAACAATGGGCCAAGGCCCATCGGAGCGTATAAAAGACGCGTCCGGACGAAATGACTTTGTTCTCTTTTTTTTTTTTATTCTTTATCCTTTTTATTCTCTTTTTTTATTGTCACATTTTCCCATTTTTTTTTCTAAATCCACGATGAAGAGCATGACAAGTTACTATCATATTGGCAACAAGTTGACGTTGCTCCAGGTGCTGCGTCAGCCTGTTGTGCCATTGTCGTTCTTGGTGAGCTTTGCGGGCCTTGGACTGTACTTTTTCCTGTGTATGCGCCTTGGATACGCCAAGACCGAGAAGCAGATCAGCTGGCTGTTGACATTTGCAAGCAGCGTTGTGTGCACGGTGGTGTCGATGCCGTACTATGTGCGTTTTTGGCGATCTGGCTGGGACATGCAATTGCTTGGTGTGGATGCGCAGGTGCACACGGGCCTGGCGTGCTTCTTCATGACGTACCTGATCTTGGATCTTGTGCTTGGCTCCATGTACTATCGCCGCCGAATCACCATTGCCACGGGCTGGATCCACCATTCGATCTACATTGTCATCCTCTTTTGGCTCATGCGGTGCCGCTCGACCTCCTTTTTCACGGTCAATGCCATCCTGGAGCTTCCCACTGTGATCCTGGCCCTGGGGTCCATGCGCGCAAGCTGGCGAAGCGACTTTTTGTTCGCATCGACGTTCTTTGCGCTGCGTCTCGTGTATCACGCATGGATGATTGTTGCCGTCAAGCAATACCATCGCCTCGACGCCCTGTACATTGTGGCGACGCTCGTGTTTCCGCTGCATGTCTATTGGTTCTATGGCATTGCATCCATCCAATACCAGCGCGTCATGGACATCTATGCCGCTCGATGCAAGACCAGCAGCTCCGGCAGCAGCAGCAGCCATCCCGCGAGCCCCCTGGGGTCCCCTATCCTCGGCAAAACGCACCACCACCCCGATTGCCTCTGCACTTGCGGCTCGTCGGCATCGTCCGCCCTGTCGTCGCGCAGTCCTTCCATTGCAAGCTCATCGTCGTCGGCCTCCAGCTCGTCCGATGAAGAGGACGCCGCAAAGGTGCATGCCATGACCGCCTTCCGCAAGCGCCAGCACCTCGTGGCTGCCGCCAATCTGGACAAGAAGCAAACAGATATCTACGTCCATCCCATGAGCGGCAAACCATTGATTGCCTCGGCAAAGCTCAGGAAATCAAAGCCCAAGCACCTGCGCTTCTTGGACAAGATGGTCGTCGCTTAGGGTACAAAGCCAAATTCAGGGGCCACTTTCTTCCAAACACGGATGCCTGCAGATCGCTACTTTTTTTTTTTTTTACTTCTCCCTTTTTTTGATACTCCTTACTTTTTTGCTCATTTTCGCTCAACTGCAATCGATTTTGCATGTAGCCGCCCTTTTTTTTTTCTTCTTCTTTTTTGTGCATACCAGTCCACAGCCAACTTCATTTCCCTCAGCTGTATTCATAGAACAAGTGCCTTTTTCATCTCAACCTTTTAATAGAAACGCGGGTTTTGCCGTTTTGTCACGCGCCTCACTCCCCCCCCCAATAATCATGAAAATAATAAAAAAATAGCTATTGACGCGCCCATCCATCGTGTTCCTTGATGTCGGTAGCTTATGTTAGGAGGTGGCACGGTCTCCTTGCAAGAACCTCTCTGCCCCTCCCTCCCTTCTCCTTCCCCCATCGCCCCAGAGCCACTGGCGTGACAAGTGAAGCACTTGGTGCACGTCATCATGCCGACATCACATGAACAAAACAAAACAAAATAAAAAAAAAGACTCGCATCAAATCATGGGACAAAATAGATCCTTGCTGCCGACATGTATGAAGAGCATGTTAAATTGCCTGTCATTGGTGCACTGACGGCTTTGTCACACATTGAGCGCGTACAAAAAAAAAAAAAGAGAGAGATCGGCGAAATCAGTTACTGGCGCCTCTTTTACTTGCATCTCCCTTGCCAGCCCCCCCTCCCCTGACACTCAGGTGCACTATCCTACGCATTGCACTTTTTCGGTCAGCAGCAGCGCTATCAGCTAATCAAACGTCGCCAAAGTTATCATAGCCAGCACAGCCTGGCATACCATAGATTTTTTTTTTGGTTGTAGACAGCGGGAGCTGCAAAAGAGTTGTCTATAGAGATTCCGATTTTCGCATTTTTCGTATCATATTCATAATTCTCGTGCCAAGATCCGGCGGACGCGCCCGGCGAGCGAAAAGGGGTATCATAAAATCTTCTCCATTTTGGTAGCGCAGCACGCGACAAAAAAGGCGCAGCCTCTCATACTTCTTCAACAGCGTGCGGGACACCTCAAATGATTCTGTGACCAAAGGCGGCTGTGGCGTCTGCTGTGCGCATGTGTTTTGGAGAAATCACGTTCAGAGAAATCACGTTCAGCTTTATCATAGGCGACTTGGTGTGGCGCAATGACTCTGAAAACACACAAAAGCACAAATTTCATCCGTTTTTTACTGTAGTTTTGCACATTTAAAGCCTTGCATTATTGATCTGTCCACGTTTCAATCATCACTGTGGTGATCATCAGACAAACTGACGCGCGCTACCATTTCAACTCCTGAAGAAGGCTGATGCATCGCGCTGCACTGTACAATTACGTAAAACGTACATACAGTATTTACCTTTTAAGCATTAAAGAAGAGCGTGTTTTTCAGACTTTGCCAGCTTGTTGTGCCTCCAGAAATTTTTTTAAAGCCTACGTACCTGCCCGCAAATGAAAAGTAATGCGCCACGGGCCCACGTCACATACTGTACAGTACAGTACTACTGTACTGCTGTACAGACTACGTACCGCCCAATGCTCAAGACGGACTCACCCGATTTTTTTTCGGGCATGAAAATGCCAAAAACCTCACATTTTTACCATTTTACATTCATCTCGTCATCTTGTCTTCTTAGTCGACCCCGCTCAAAATTGGCTGCATCGCACTCTGCGCAAAATTTTCAACAAAAAAGCTTAAACCCCCAAAGCTCTACGATCACTTTTGAAAAATTCAGGGGTCACTCAGGGGTCACACATTTCAATTTCAGAAAATGCCAAATTTGGGAAATTTCGAACTCCGAGTGATCAATGCATCCCAAACAGGTTACTCCGACAATTTGCTATTGGCTGACAAAATGGCAGATCGCCTCAAGCAACTTGAGAGAAAAAAATGCGCAAAGAGTGACGCATGAACGGCGATCGACTGAGAAAAAGTGCCTACTGTACTTTGGTCAAGATTTTTTTTTGCAAAAATTTAAGGTTTGACACTTTGGTCAAGATTTTTTTTTGCAAAAATTTAAAATTTAAGGTTTGACACTTCCAAATTAAGGTGGTGGAACATTGCATGGAGTTTTTTTTTTACTATTACGTATATTTTTTTATTTTTTATTTTGCACATTTTTATGCGCTGACTGGGCTGCAGCCTGGTGAAGAAATGACCGATGCAAAAAGTTAAAACCCAAGATACTGTAGCGCGCCGCAAGAAGTCATCCCATTAGGTGCTTTGCCTCACTGTTTATTAGTAAAATTGCAATAAAAATCGGGGGTTGACTATGCCGTTGTCGAGCAAATCGCCATTAAAGATTTTGCTGAAAAAGTGAATTTTCTCTTCGAGTTTTGGTCATCTATCGACGAACTTGCTTCATTCGGCGTATCATACTGTAGATTCAGCAGCTGCATTTGGCACGTTAAAAGCACCGTTGGTTGTTTTTCCAATTGTCGAGAAAATTGAGATTGAAAATTAAATCAATGTTTGATCGACTTTTGCAAGCGAACAAAGGTCGTCGTGCATCGAGTGAGCAAACAATCTGAAAATGACATCTGACTGCGTCTCTTTCGATCGTTGCCATTTTCACCGCGAACCACAAAATACTGTATTTTGAAGGATCGTGCTGATGAATTCGTGGAAATATCAAGTTTTTGAATTCACCTGCACAACGACGACTCTACTGATCTCTGGCTTTCAACGCCATCATGTTGAAAAAGGCGCAAGCAACGAAATGGCCAAACGCAAAGGGTTCTGGAAGCGATCCACTCTCATGAATTGCAGTGTTTAAGATTGCATTTGTGCAAATCACCATTTTTTGTATGATATTTTATCATATTCAACCGTCCGAGCGATTGATTTTTAGATGATTTCAAGGATTTTTTTTTGAATCGGGATTCGGGACCCGCCGAAAAATTACGATGCGTCTTTTTTTGTGGTGTCATTATTCTGGAGAGTGGAGACTCATTTTTTCGATTTTGGTTTAGAAGCCATATGATACTGTATGACAAGGTTGCCTAACGTGCTACTGTACGTACTTATCAGTTGGGACGCCTTTCGGGGTTAAGGCGTGCGTGCGTGTTTGGTCAATTTAAACTCAATGCGACGCTAAAACAGGTCTCTTCAAATACAAGACGATACAGTATAGAAAAAAATCTTTAAGTTGATTTTATTTATGCACTCGGGTACAAAAAGACAGGTTTTACAAAAAGGAGCTGCCGCCATGACCGAATCGCTGTGACCACTCGCCGGATTTTTGCAAGAATTCGTTCTTTTGCTTCTTGTTCATCGGTCTTGCGCCAGCGAGATCCAGGTCGCGGTCAAATGCACGCTTTGTGGGGTCGTCGCGCGTTTCCTTGCGCTTGTTGCTGCCGCCCTTGCGGTGCATTTCTAGCAGGGACACGGGCCGTTCGGATTTCTGCGCGTAGAAATAAAAGAAAAAGGAAGGGAAGGTCAGTCACTTGCATGAAACGCGATGACACGACTTTTTCTTTATGGATGGCACGTACATTGTACTGGTCGATTTTGTTACGCGTTGCCAGTTCTTCGGCGGAGGGGCCCGCAGGGCGTGTGCGGCGTGGCTTTGGCGCATCGGGCGCGCCTCCCTGGGCGGCTTGCTTGGCCTTGCGTTCCTTGTCGGCCGGGGTATCGGTCCAGCTGCTGGTGTCGCGCTCCGTGTCGACAGAGCGCGCTTTGAACTGGCGCGAGCGGCCGCTGGTGGCTATGTGAAAAAGCAAAAAAAAAAATGAGTCTCACCTTTTTGATTTTCATGGTTCTTACCCTCGGCAAGATAGTTGACTTCGGGTGGGAGCAGCATCCATTCGTCGCGCTTCACCTTGCCGTCGTCCTTGGGCTAGCAAAACGCAAAAAAAAAAAAAAGGAGTGAGATAGCTATTTCACGTGCGCTTTTCTTTGTTTTACCTTGCTGTTGGATGGATCGCCCTGGCGCGCGCGAGCCTCAATGTCGGCAATGGCGGAGGACAAGGCGGCTTTTTCGGCGTCGTAGGCGCCGGGCAGGCTGGGCCCGACGGTGTCGTCGTCGTCGTCGTCATTTTGGTGCGCAGCAGATGCCGATGGTGCGGGCATTGGGCCTGGTGGTGGGCGCGCTGGCCCCATGACGCGGCGCCGTGGGGCGGCGGGCGGCGCTGGCAGCGCAGTCTGTCGCTCGGCGGCCAGATCAGGCGGCAGCGCGGGCATAAACGAATCCTCATCGTCGCTGTCGTCGTTTTTATCGTCTTGGGTGGCGGTTGGCAGCATTGGGCCGGCAATGGGGGGCCGAGGCGGCGTGTGCGAGCCACTATTGTCGTCTTCATCGTCGCTGATCTGGATCTCGTCTTGGTTGTTTTCCTCTTCCTTTTGCTTTCGCAGGTGATCCGGGATAAAAGGGCCAATCATGGTGAAAATACGAATGAAAAAAAGACAGTGAGAAGTGAAAAAGAGACGAAAAGAGAATAAAAGAAACAGCGCCAAACAAAGAGCGATCCCATTTTTATTTTCGCATTTTCAACCCTTTTCTTTTTCTTTTTTCCACATTTCATATCCATTTTTTTTTTTTAATTTATGACGACACGCTTTTCACCTGTTGTGTTTGTAGTGTCTGGTGTTGTTGTTGGTCTGAGTGTGATTCTGACGATCCGGTACGGGCGTGAGGCACGGGAGCATTTGCCTCGTCACGCGTCAGGCACGCCGGACCGGCCTCGTATGGCGCCTGCAACGCCTCGTACTAGGCAGCTACGCCGCCAACATACCCGTCGTCGACGCCACCGGCAGCGACGCACATCACAGCAGCAACAGCAGCAGCAACAAGAGCAGCAACAGCGCGACGACCACGTAGACAGCTGGCTGATGGCCGTGGACTATGACAGCGACTCGTCGGCCAGGTCGGTGGCCTCGTCCACGACAACGACAACAACGTCGTCCACGAGCGTGAGCCATTCGGCTGCCAATGCCGCCGCCACCGACGTGGCCGACCCACCTTTTTCGTCCCAAACCGTGTATGCACGCGCGCATCGCCTGCTGCGCCTGTTCAAGGACTGGCAGGGCGACGAGGACCCAGAGAGCAAAAACATGCTGCAATTGCTCCACGCCATTGCCGATAACCAATCGCGCAAAGGTATAAAAAAATTGTAAAATTGAAGAAAAATGACTGATTTTTTTTTTTTAAAAAAAAAAAAAACTTGTTGTAGAGGGCTTTATCCATCGCGGGATTACGTGCAACAAGTGTAGCGTGTCGCCGATCCGCGGGGTCCGGTACAAGTGCGCCAATTGCGTCGATTATGATCTATGCGACACGTGCGAAGCATTGAACGAGCACATCCATACCCACACCTTTCTCAAGATTCGCGTGCCCATCCCGCCCTTGGCCAACCCACGCAGTGCGCTGCTCCCGCCCTTTTACCCAGGCAGAAACGACGCGCTTGTCCTAAGCCATTCGCTCGCTCAGGAGCTCGAGGCAACCTCTCATTGTAAGCACACGTAAAAAAAAAAAAAAAAAAGGATGGGAAAATGGCCATTGACACTCGTTTCAACTAGTTGACCAGGTGGAATTGGAGGCGCTGTTTGCGCAATTCAAGGCGCTCTCTGTTGCGGACACGCCGCAGGGCGGGATTCCCATGGCCACGTTTGAGCAATGCCTTGGCCCATTGGGCATGGAGAAGAATCTGATCACGGACCGCATCTTTCAATTCTTTGACCGTGACCGCGACGGCGTCATCATCTTTCCCGAGCTCGTCCAGGGTCTCAGCGTGCTCTGCAAGGGCAATCTCGACGAAAAGATCCAATGTAAGTCGTTCCATCTCTATTTTTTTTTGCCAGTTGGCGCTGCGACGAATGCTCAATTCCTTTTCTTTTCATTGTAGACGCGTTTAAGGGGTACGATTTGGACGACGATGGATATATTTCTCGCGAGGAGCTGTATTGGATGTTCAAATCGTATTTTTACCTGTCGATGGAGCTTGTGCGCGACGTGGTGAGTGCGCTGGAGGATGAGATGATGGACAATTACGATTTCCCAGCTGGGCAGCCCGTCAGTGCCGCATTCAATGTGCCTGTGCCCCAGACAAACACCAATACGTCCACATCGGACGAGGAAGACGATGATGACGATGACAACGAAGCCTCCGAGTCGGACGAGAACATCACTGAGCCCCATGATGACACCAGCAGCAGGCGGAAAAAGGAAAAGAGCGGCCAGCACGGCGATCCGCAGCAAAAATATCCTCAAAAGCATGATTATTTCGCGTCAGCGGCTGCGCAGGAAGCCAACGGCGGTGCATCTTCGTCGTCGGTCATGCACTGGTCACCCACGAGCGCACACGCATCTCCGCTTCCATCGCCCGCGGCTGCAACAGCGGAATCCATGGCCTCGCATAGGCAGGCGTCGTTGCCGGTGCCCACGTCGGTGCCAGCGTCGTCCGCCGCGTCGTCCAAGGCGCTCAAGACCATGTCGCGCCAACATTGGGAAGAGAAATTCCCCATCATGGAAACCATGGCTCAGGACGCCATCCAGGAGATGGTGGACAAGACATTCAGGAATATTGACACAAAACGCGACGGCTACATCAGCTACGACGAATTCAAACAGTGCGTTCAGGCCGACCTGAGCATCGTCAATTGGTTCGAGGCCCTGGGCACTGTATTTTAATTAAAACAAGGAAAATGATAAAAAAGGGCCTTTTTTTTGAAAAATATCTATGTACATGATTCTAAATGACGAATGAAGGGGATGGAGAGACGGGTAAACTTGATGTTGCGAAATAAGGGAGAAAAAAAAAACAAACAGAAAGAGAGATAAAAAGCGACATTTTAGGCGAATTTGTTGCCATTGTCATGATGCTCGGGTAGGTGATCGTCCAATGTTTGCTGTTTTTGTCGATGTGTGAGCTTCCAGAGCAATGGGGTGGCCATGAGAGTGAGCGAGGTGGTGGCCAGCAGCAAGTAATACACCTCACGCGAGATGATTTGCAACTGTTTGGCGCGTGATGCCAGCACAAAGACGAATTCTGAGATTTGCGCAAGGGCGACGGCCATGGTGGAGCACGCCTGCATGTCAAACTTGAAAATCAGCAGCACGGACGCCGTGACAATGTACTTGAACCCAATCACTGTCGCTGTCAATGTCAGCAAAAGCACCAATTCCGACGCCAGGAACGACGGATAGATATGCAAGCCAATGGACGCGAAAAACAGGCATGCGAACAAGTCGCGCACGGGTGTGACCACCGCTAGCAGCGTTTCGTGCACGGATGACCGCGTCATTGTTGAAGAGGTTGACGCGTGTTGATGATGATTTTGTGGATAAAGAGAATGAGAATGCGATGTTTGACGATGATGCCGCGCCTGTGCAGCCGACGACGAGCCATTCGAGCCATTGGATGCTGAGGACGATGACAATGACGACGAGGCCGACGTGCGGATCATAACGCCCGCGGCAAAGCAGCCCAGTTCCATGCCGAGGCCCAAATGTTCCGAGATGGTGGACATGAGCAGACAAATGGCGAGTGCACCGAGCACCGCGAGCTCGTGTCGGCTAGATTCGTCACCATACCAATCGTTCATCAAGTGATTGAGCATGCGCGGCGGCAAGAATCGATGTAAAAGACGCGGAACCATGGGAATCGCGTATCTTACAAGCGCATAACATAGCGCGGCAAACAAGACAAACGAGGCCGAAATGTGCAGCATTGCCTTCATGACCTGGACGCCAGATTTGGCCAAGGCAGGCACCATGGCCAGCATGAACCCGAGAAGCACGTCCTGCATCACCAAAAGACCATAAAGATGCTCCAAATGCTCGACAGGGATCACCTTGACCACCACCGCCGTCGAACTCAAGCTGAGGCACGCGCCAATAAAGACAGATTCCTTGATCGTCGTGCCAAACATCATCCCGAGTGTCACAAAGCACGACACCGTTATAAACAGCATCAATGATGCCCCGCCAACCGCCATCCGCCACATTGACTGCAGCTTGTCCAGCGAACACTCCAAGCCAAGCACAAACACAATTAGCACAACGCCAAGCTGCGCAAGCGTCTCTGTCTGGATCAATTCCTATTGAAAAAAAGAAAGAAAAATGAGCAAATCGAGCCACGGACGCGCTCCCGCGGTCTCACCTTGATATGATTGTAGCACGAAGGTCCAAGCAAGATACCAGCGAGGATGTAGCCAAAGAAAGCTAATGAAAAAAAAAAAAGATTAGCTCTGTTTTTGTGCCCTTTTGTGCCCCTTTTTTCCATTTCTTTTTTTCCTTACCAGGTAGCCCGACCATGGCAAAGGCCATGCCCAAGGCAAAGGAGACGACGAGGATCAGGATGATGTCGTGTAGGAATTGCATGTCCTCGTAGATGACGGTGGTATCAAAGGGGCGTGTCATGATGTACTCGTTTTGATCCTGGTCGATGAGCGTGACAATGGAGGGGATATCGTCGACCGGCGCATTGTCCTCGCCCGGGATCTCGTCTTGATGCGAGTGTGGTGCTGACGCGTCCGACGCGTCTTTTTGTTTGTGGTGCTTATTGTCATCCACTTTTAGCACTGTTTCCAAGTGCCCGCTCGCGAACTTCAGGCTGTGTTGGTGCATATCGTGCTCCAATTGATCTGCCGAGTTGCTCACGTCCTGCAGCATCGCGTTCAAGATGGCCTTCATCGATTCGCCCTCGTCATCGCTCTCGCTTTGCGATTGTCCTTGGCCAATTGGGGCCACTGGCTCGTTTTTTTCGTTTTGCTGCTGCTGCTGCTGCTGCTGCTGCTTTGTCTCCTTGGTGGCCCACGTCTGGACTTGGTCCCATGGTGTCGACCGGAATTTGTCGTGCGATGCCTTGATGGCGAGCTGGAAATCGTACGTCAGGCGCAATGCCGGCGTGCGATAATCGTAAAGATGGTGGAATGGCCCGCCCTTGGTGCCAGACGGCACCTGCGCCGACCCGGGCTGCTTCACAGTGTTGCCATAGATATCCAGCATCCCAAACAGCAGTGTTTCAAACGCATTGAAGTCGTCAATTTGCATTTCCACCAGCTGGTAAAGGTGTGTCGTATCAAAATCGTGCATGTAGCGCAAATTCTCGTTCAAACGGTGCTTGCGTCGCGTCAGAGAGTCGCGATACGCCTGCCCTTGCGCAATCACACCGTATATCGACGCTGGATCTCGTAAAGACTTTTTAAAAAATTGGTCAGACCTTACTTTTTCGTAAAAAGCAAGAAAAAAGCACGCCTACCTGATCATTTTGACCGTCGACCGCCACCAACCAGCACCCCACAAGAACCGCTAGTAGCAAAAAATACTTTTCTAGCATGAAAAAAAAAGGTCAAGGCAAAGCGAAACCAGGGGCAAAAGATAAAGAAAAGAACGGTGAAAGAGAATCCCTTTTTCGATCTTGGCTTCCTTTTTCGACCCAATTTTTCAAATGCCGCACTTGGCAGCGCAATCATCGTCCTTCACGATGCTCAATGTTGCACACGAGGGGGGTATCATACTCATTTCAGCTTGTCCTGGGGCCAAAGTCGTTTTTTTTTTTTTTTTTTTTTTGCTTGCCTCACGCGTCATGGCATGGGATCACATGATATCATAGTGAATCATTGGCAAGCATTTTTTCTTTTTCTTTTGTAAAAAGAGGCATTGAACACGTTCCTGGCCACACAAGCCGCGGATCAAGAGGTGCCAATGGGCATCCAGTGATGCCACAAGCGAAATTTGATGCCACCCACGGCTTCTTGTGTGACCCACGCTTGGTCATGCCAACAGGCAGCTTTCTGCTTTTATGTTTTATGTGTCTGTTTGTATTTTGCGCGTCGCTTACTACATAGTCTAGACTCCATGGCCTGGGTGGCCATTTAAAAGACAGAGTGGCCTCGGGGCCTATTTCCAAGCAGCGGGTGATCGGCCGATGATCTAGTGAGCAAGAATGGGGGTGAGATCACGGTCCAGGTCACACAAGGCTCACTAGTAGCTCATTTGGTCTCTTGCAAAAGGCGCGCTAAAGACGCCAATAGCGCGCTGGGACGCGTACAAAAGACGCCACGGATGCCCAATTGACATCATGGCGCCCGATGTTTACAATAGCCAAGCTGGCGACCCACTTGGAGCCCAAATTCACGCACTAAAAAAGCGAACGCATTGACCAAATATCAAATCTATTGGGCCCTGCCGAGTTGATTTAGTGTAGTTTTTTATGTGTTTCACCTGACCGCGCGGACCGGTTGGGAATTGTTTCTCTCCACTCCGTTGCGACAAATATGGACCGTGGATTCACACCTGCCTTTGCATTAAAGTTTGCCCAGCCGAACAGTCAGCCCTAGATCGAGAGATGGGAAACTCTTTTACACGCCTTTTTTTGTCGCCCCGTTCATGTGGATTGGGCAAGCCCTGTGTCACCTGTGGATCTCAAGGTCCCACCCCAATCGTGTCAAGACCTCCATGAGAACAACAACGACATTGACAAGGAGAAAAAAAGTAAAAAAGGAGGACAGAGGGGGAACACAGAAGCACCCGGATGACTCCCCCTTTGTGGCCCCCTTTTTACTTTTCACTATCAGGTTTCATGGCGTGAGGCGTGATAGGGAGAAAAAAAAGAGATAAAGGACCACAATTGAGGAATGTCTCTCTTTTTTGTGGAGTGTGAGCGTGTGTGTGTGTGTGTGAGCGTGGGTGCACAATGGGGGAAATCTCCAAAACTAGGCAGATTGGCTGAGCTTTTGCTGGTCATTGTGCCCCCCCTTGCTCTCTAAAAATAAAAAATGAGCCGTCTGTGGCCATTGGTTGTCGTTAAGGGATGGCTGAGGATCAGCACCAAAACCTCCATTGTTCTTGATTATAATTAGCGAGAGAAGAGACGAGGGAAACATGTCGACGGATTCAATGTGCACAACAAAAAGGCAAGAAATAGATCCTTTCCATTTTCTTTTTTTCCCAAAAAAAATTAACGCCCCTCGCGTCGCACAAGCAGGTCGTTTCGCATGATGCGACGCATGCAAATAAAAAAAAGGAAGGGGGTTGTGTGGGTGCCCTCTTTTTTCTTTTTTCTTTCTTTCTTTTTTCATTTCAATTCATCTTTTTTCTTATTTTATATACACAATACCCCCCTTTTTTTGTTCCATATGACGCGACCACTCGTACGGCTGTCCCCGACGTATCCAGCGGGGCAC
Organism: Gongronella sp. w5; assembly: GCA_001650995.1. Classification (NCBI taxonomy): domain Eukaryota; kingdom Fungi; phylum Mucoromycota; class Mucoromycetes; order Mucorales; family Cunninghamellaceae; genus Gongronella; species Gongronella sp. w5. The sequence continues at coordinate 90,614 of KV441943.1, forward strand.
ATCATTGGCGATCAGTACCTGATTCAAAAGAACATTGGCACAGGAGCGTACGCCAAGGTGTACCTTGCCAGGGACCTGCTGCAAAAGGAACCCGCCTTTTATGCCCTAAAGACCCTGCCGTCCTGCACAAACAATGCCAAGCAGCGCGGGCTGCAACGCACAGAAATTGGCCTGCACACGCGCCTGTCGCCACACCCGCATATCATCCAGCTCGACAAGGTACTGCGCTTGCACGAGCGCGAATTGACGACGCACATGGTCATGGAATATAGCGCAGAGGGCGATCTTTTCTCCGCCATTACCGAGAGGCACCTCTATACCAACCAGCGCGAGATGATCAGGCAGGTCTTTTTGCAAATTATCGCCGCTGTCCATCATTGCCATCGTCATGGCGTCTATCATCGTGATTTAAAGAGCGAAAACATCCTAGTCTTTGATGGCGGCTGGTCCGTCAAACTCGCCGACTTTGGCCTCGCCACAACAGACACCATCTCAAAGGATTATGGCTGTGGCAGCACCTTTTATTTCTCTCCTGGTATGATAAAAAAAAAAAAAAAGCAAAAACCTCGTTTTCTCCCCTTTTTTTTGTTTCTCTTTTTTTTTTTTTTTTTTTTTTTTTTTTTTTTTTTTTTTTTTTTTTTTTTTTTTTTTTTTTTTTTTTTT
>KV441943.1:91385-121789 GCA_001650995.1 Gongronella sp. w5
TTTTTTTCTTTTTTTTTTTTTTTTTTTTCGCCATCATTTAGAATGTCAAGGGGATTTCGATACCGCCCGCCAGGGGTACCTGACGGCCCCGAATGACGTGTGGTCCCTGGGCATCATCTTGATCAACTTGGTCACTGGGCGCAATCCTTGGCATTGCGCGGCGTTGCGCGACCCGACCTTTTGCATGTTCCTGATGAACCCGGATATTTTAATTTCCATGCTGCCCATTTCCACCAGTCTGCATTGCATCCTCAAGCGTGTTCTACACATTGACCCGCGCGAACGTATGACGCTTGATGAGCTGGACGCCGCCATCCGTCATTGCCCCACGTTTACACATGCCGACGAGATCGCTGCACAGGCCGCCACTGGCCTGCCGTCCCCGCCCATCACACCCAATCATCCACACTTTGCTTTGGCTCATCCTCTTCCACCACCACCCGTCTCACCTTATGCATCTGCTGCACACGATCGCAGCAGGCCTTCCTCTTATTGCCTGCCATCTCCTTCTTCACATGAAGACTTGGTGCATGATTTAGCCACTCTGCGAGTCTAGATCCCCCTGCCCCTCGTCTCCTCCCTTTGCCTGAATTTGCTTCAAATGTTTGATACATTATTTTTTTTTGTTTTTTGTTTATTTGGATTCCACTGCAACCCCCTTTTGTCTCACCCCTCCTGTACATACTTGTCAATAAAGCCTGGACAACAGCTGCCAAGCGCCCTTGGACTTGTCCATTGGCTCTTTGTTTGCTTCATTATCGTGACGCGTAAAAAAAAAAACGAGCCTTTTCTATTTTCTGCTTGGCAATTTGCAGGGGGGCAGGTTGATTAGGTTTTTGTGATTGAGAGACGATCGAGTAAACTCGGAGCAGACTAAAGTGTTGTGAAGATGTCAATGGTAGTGCATGCATTAGCGTGAAAATGACGTTTTTCCCGATTCCCAGCACCATTGGCCGCCAACGCCACGCACATGAATAAAAAGTGGGCTCGCTTGAACATGCTGGAACGAAAAAACAGCTAGCAGGACCATGGATGTATGCACCAAAAGTAACCCTCGCACTGGATAGTCGCGTGGTAAACGGTTTTTTCTCGTTTTCCGGCAAGATTTTTTTTTCCTTTTTGTTGTGTCACGCCCGCAAGCGAGGTGTGGGGCAGAAACAAATGAACGGCGGGCAAACGGACGACGGGTCCCGGAATTAGCCTGTGAATCATTAATTTAGGCTTCAAATGGCCCAGATTTGCTACGCATTTCGTTGTTTGGGGCCGGCTTGGGCGCCAACCCCAGTCGAGTTTTGCCAGGCTGCGACGTGCTGTCCGTGCTTGGTCAGCGGCCACGCGGGCCGAATTAAACGGGCATCTGGAAAAGGCAAAAAGGCTAATGAGGACCCAACGCGACGGGGGCGTCGATATTTCGGGCAAAACACAGGTCCGTGTCTTTGGATCGCGCTAAACCTTTGGAGGCAAAATGGTGCATGCATGGTGCACAAGTCAAGCTGTTTACAAAAAGATGGATGAGCTGGTTGTCGAGAACCCGCAATTGGCGATGATTTTTATCGTTTTCCAGCCGTTTGTAGATAAATTTGCAACTTGTCATGGTATTTTGCGTTGGGATCCAAGAATGTCACGCTTTCTCGCTTGAATGAGCCCGCTTGCGAGGCGCGGTGACCACTGGGTGGCTCACAATGGACGATTTTCGAAAATCACGGATTTGCCAAGGGGTGCAGTCGAGGATTTTGAAACGATCAAATTTAGGTCCCTGGTTCGACGCGCCAGTTAACTATATGGTTCATGGCGCATGCTAACCGTCAGACACATGATAAACACCAGAGGTCCATTGACTGGTTGTCGCGTAAAGCTCGAAAAGTTGCGATTTTTCACCGCAAGGCAAACTCCACGACAATTGGTCGCAGCGCCTTGAAAGTCATTTCATCAGACAGAGCCGAGCTCGCTGCGTACGTGGACATAGATGATCACCGAAAAAACGCAATCTTTTGGCATTTTAAACGCGTTAAAAAATCATATATAATTTTTGACGCGTGAGAAACCGCGCCAAGCGTCGTGTAACGTGCGCCTGTTCCTAATCCAATCCATGCTCCTGGCGTGTCTCTTGCTAGTAGACGCGTCGACGTGGGTCCATGGGCGCGTTCTTTTCGCGCAATTCGCCTTTGAAATTATATCTAAAATTGCCCATTGCTCGTCAATGACAAGAAGGGCCACTCTCCTTTTTTGTGTTTTCCATGGTTACGCCATGCGCTTCATCTTGTGTGCAATTTTGGAGCAATTCTGGAGACCCATTTTTTCGATTTAGGTTTGAGAGCTCGATCATGGCTAAATTTGATTTGCGTGTGGCGTGCCCGTTGCGCGTTGGAAATGATGCAAAACGCGTCCCCCTGGGGTTTCCAGCCTGCTATTTCACATTGGGGCACATTTTTGGGCCAGGCAAGTCCTCAGTTGACAAATGTTGAGCTGATTTCACGTAAAAGCAGTCGCCTGTAGGACATCTCCATAGAAACATTGTTCAAAGTAAAGTTGGATTCAACACAGATGGAAGTGGAGACAACGACTCGACTGACTACTAATTTTCTTGGCAATTGGTTTGTTCATTCACGTGAAATATATTGTAGAAATATCCTGAAATGCATGTTTTCGTCGCAAGCACGATCCCTTTTAAAACAAGTTCAAAGGCCACTACCTCGTCGTGTCACTGATTCATTTAAGGTCATACATGTCATGGTTGACTGTGTCGTAGCCGAGTAAATGGCCGCAGCGCGATAAAATATGGCCATTTGCCCCCTTTTTACCATCACATGATAGTTCTGCCCTATGAACTTGCACAAAAGATCATCCTTGGGATGGCAGGTGCAACAAATCCAAGCATCTCAACAAAAATGCAAAAGACAACGACAAGGCGGTTGCTGAGGAAAGAGCAAATATTGCTATTTTTGATGTTTTTTGGCCGAATTGTGCTGTGCATTGTGCCTGTCATTTCAATTTCAAGAACCAGGGCAAACCCCAAGTCGCGGATTTGGGCGAATGACATGCGTCTGTCTGTGCTTGGTCAGCGCCTGCGGGCCGAAAAAGGACGCACTCTAGGGACAAGAGGCAGCAAACTGGTGCTTGTTTTCTGATTGGCCCGGTGGCTTTTGGCCCGACGCAACAAAGGGGCCTGGGGTTGAATGACATTGAGCAAGGTGCTGCTTGGCTCTCTCTCTTTTTTTTTTTTTCTTTCCTGTATTTTTTTTTTTTTTATCTTCTTCCTGGTCGCCATGTCCTATTCACCCACCAACTTCCCTCCTCTTAAGAACGACCTTATTTTGCGCGTGTCGCGAGGTATGTCCCATGCGTTTATGTGGCTGGATACCTTGAATGGAGAGTGCTGGCGCGCTCTTTTTTTTTTTTGTGGTTTTTTCTTATTTTTTTTTTTCATATTTCTAGGCGAGAAGGTTGAGCGTGCTCCCGTTTGGATCATGCGTCAAGCCGGCCGCTATTTGCCAGGTAATTGTTTGAATAATGGTGGATGATAGAGGCTCATGGATTTGCCTTTTTTTTTTTCTCGAAGAATTCCACAAGGTGCGTGCGAATCACAGCTTTTTCGAGATTTGCCGCACACCTGAGCTTGCCTGCGAGCTGACGCTGCAGCCGATCGATCGTTACGGTTCTCTTTTGGACGCGTCGATTATTTTCTCGGACATTCTTGTGATTCCTCAGGCGCTTGGGCTTGAAGTGGAGATGGTTGCGGGCAAGGGCCCTGTTTTCCCTGCGCCGCTTGTTTCGCCCGAGGACATGTCGCGTCTTGAGAAGGATGTGAATGTGGACGAGGCGCTTGGGTATGTTTACAAGGCGATTACGTTGACACGTCACCGTTTGGAGGGCCGTGTGCCTCTTTACGGTTTCATTGGTGCGCCGTGGACGTTGATGGCGTACATGATCGAAGGCGGCGGGTCCAAGACACTGTCCAAGGCCAAGGCGTGGCTGTGGAATTACCCGGAGGCCACGCACGAGCTGTTGCAGCGCATTACGGACGTCGCCGTGACGTTTTTGGTGGGCCAGGTGCGTGCTGGTGCGCAGATGCTGCAGGTGTTTGACAGCTGGGCCGGCGAGCTGTCGCCGTACGACTTTGGCATCTACTCGTTGCCTTATATTAAGCAGATCGCGCGCCGTGTCAAGGAACAATTGCGCGAGGAAGGCATCGAGCCCGTGCCCATGACCATCTTCGCCAAGGGTGCCTGGTACGCGCTTGAACAGCTCGTCGACATTGGCTACGAGGTCGTGTCGCTCGACTGGACCATCGACCCTGAGTATGCGCGCCGCGTCACACAGGGCAAGGTCGTGCTCCAGGGCAACATGGACCCAAACACCCTGTATGGTGGCGACAAGGCCATCATCGAGTCCGCTACACGTATGGTCCACGCCTTTGGCAACGACAAACACATTGCGAACCTCGGCCACGGCATCCTGCCCACCGTCGACCCAGAGGCCCTCAAGGTCTATCTCGAAACAGTGCAACGCGTCTCGGCCGAAATCAGAAAGTAGATCATACCTCTTTGTACATAATTTTTTTTTCTAGTCCCCTCCCCCTTTTGTCTTGCTTGTAGAAAGAAATAAATGCCCCGTGTATGATAGAACATCCTTGGCAAATGGGAACAATTGGACGCAAAATCGTTGTTTTTCGTCGTTTTTTTTTTTTTGTTTAATTCGAGAAAATGGGGATGGGGGTTGACAAATGGTTTATAGATCATGATTAGGGTGATGCTTGAAAGGTACAATGTAAGAGGGAAAAAAAATTTCTATAGAGCGGGCCATTGATGATACAAAGAAAAAATGAAGAAAAAAAAAGAGAGGAAAATGGAAAAAAAAAAAGGTAGATACACAGGGGCAATCTAGTCGGTGAAGCCGCTGTAGGCGCGCAGGCGCTGGCCGTAAATCTTGAGGATGAAAATTAAAAAGGTGCCGACCCAGCAGACGGCGGCGAGGAGCACGGATGTGTACCCTGGGCCCAGCGAGGCGACCATTGGATTGGCAACGAGGGTCAAGACGCATGCCATGACCATTCGCACCAAGTTTGCCGCCGCCGTGGCGGACGCGCCTTGGCCGGGCATCGCGTCTACGAGATACGCCGACGACGCGGCCGTCACCTGGTTCATGCCAAAGCAAACAATGCCAAACGCGACAATGGGCGCCCAAACAGATTTGTTGAACTCGAGCATCCAGCCAAAGAGCAGCAGACCAAATGGCATGAGCAAAAAGTAGCCTGGCCAAATGTTCAGCGTCAATCGATCTTCGGCCATGGGCGCGCCACCACGCTGGCGCCTTGATCGCATCAAAAGTCGGTCAGATAGGCGACCACCAATCAGCGAGCCAGTGAGATTGCCCACACCCGCACCCAGGTACGACAAACCTAAGAGGAAAATGGAATTGAGCACCTATCATGCTTTAATAGCGCGACGCGATGGCGAATTCGCTCTATTTTTGGCATTTCTTACCTGTTTGCCACGAATTGAACCCGTATTTTTCCTCGTACAAGCCAGGGATGATGGTTTCCACCTATGGGATCACAAAATATAAAAAAAGAGATGATGAGCCTCGCATGAAAATATTGTGCCAGCAATGGCGGGGACATACGGCGAACATGACAGAGAACGAGAGACCGCCGCCAAGCGCGGCAATCAAGATGAATGGATGGCGCAAGAGCAAAAAGGGGCCAATGGGGTTGACGCGTTTGCGCGGCTCGGTGTGCAACGGCGCAGGCGCGGACACCGGCTCAGCGGATGCCGCTTCATCCTTTTGGGCTGCGCCATCGGCATTGACCGGCGACGACACAACAGTCGAGTCGTCGGCAGCTTGCTTTTCATCATCGTGTCGCTCGTCAACAGCCTTCTTTTCGGCGCCATTGACGTCCTTTGTGGGCAGATCGAGGTCGAATTTCGCATTGATGCGGTACGTCTCGGGAAGGAGGAAAAAGACGACCAATGACGACACCATGCCGGCAGCCAAACAGAACCAAAAGGTAGCACGCCATCCTTGTGCGCTCATAATCAGCAATCCGCCGATGATTGGGCCCAAAAGCCTATTTTTTTTAAAAAAAAAAAAAAGAAATACCGGTGTTTAGTGTCATATATATCCATCCGCACTCATCAACTTACGGGCCAAAAAAGACACCAAAGAAGAATTTGCCAAAGGCGGTGCCGCGTTGCTCAATGGGATAGCAATCCTGATGGCGCGCATCAAAAAAATAAAAAAAAAAGTCGGTTAAACTTTAAACCTAATCGCGCCATCTTTTTTCGGCATGCGCCATCTGCTTGCATTTTTTTTTTTTTTTTTCGCGCGGATCACTCATTCCCGCCTTTTTTGCCCTTTTTTCAAGTAAAAACTTACGGCAATGACGCCCGCACCGACGCTCTGGCCACACGAGGCGCCGACGGATTGCAAGCAACGCAGCACGACCAAGCCCCAGATATTGTTGACCAGTGCGGCACCAAGCGAAGCGACGGCAAAGATCCACATGGACACGATCAGCAACCAGCGGCGCATCTGGTAGTTTTCCGACGCACTCGCCCAAAAGACAGGCGCAATGCCCATGAAAAGCACAAACAGGGCCGCCGTCAATGTCGTTGCAATCGGGGGCGCTTGCAAATCGGCCGTGATCGACGGCAAACCTGATCAAAAAAAAAAAAAAAATTGGTGAGGATTCCGACCGCTGCGGCCTTGGCCGACGTACCCCCAAGGTAGCATTGAGGTCACTGTCATTCTGCTTTTACCTGGGAAATAAATAGTACTCGAGAAGCCGGGCATGCATGCGCATATGGCCAAGCAGAAAATGATTATTTCCTTGGCCTTTCGTGATTTTAGGCGCGGATCATCCTCAACCACCGGCCGCAGCAAAAGCCGCGACTTTAATAATTCACGCCATTGCACCATCGTCTTGGTATAATATGGTATTTTAAAGAAGAAATATAAAAAAAGGGCAAGAAGAAAAGAAAAAAGGCCTGAATTTGTACAATCTTGAATTTATAATGCGCTGTTTACCCGGGGCTCCGGGGCTCTGAGTTGATCCACATTGGCATTGGCCGCTTTTTTTTTTTTTTTTCATTGCGCCGTTACCCCCCCGCCTTTTCCGAGAGATGCCCGCTCTTGTGATCCGATGATCCGCCTTTTTGGCACTCTGGTTTGAAACATGTTTTTTTTGTAGAATATCAATTTGCCTTTATGATTGGCTTTACTCACTTCCGACGATCCTCCACCACAGATGACACACGGCTGACTGATTATTTTTTTTTTACCGCTCTTGGCCTCAAAATGGAAGGAAAAAAAAAAGGTGTGTAAAAATAAAGAATCCAACTGTCCGCAGCGCGGTTGCTTCCGGTTGAGGGAGCAGACATTGAGAAATTCAACAAAAAATGCATCATTGGCTTCCTCCCTCCCTTGTCATCTCCATCATTGATGCCACACGGTGATTCATTCGAAAAAAAAGCTCTCTGTGCCTTGATGATCCAGTAAGTCACTTTTTTTTATTTGGGATAAGCGGTAATCTGGTCCAAAGTGGCAACGTGTTTGAAGCCTGTGCGCTCATACATACGCTGTGCGTGGCTGATTTCGTCATAAACCTCGAGATACGCGGTTTGGCCTTGCGACAGGCACGCGGCCAGCGCGGCGCTGATGCATTGGAGCCCCAGTCCCTTGCGCTGGTGTGCAGGATGCGTCGCAGCGACATTGACGTGCATCAGGTGCGGCAAGCCATCTGGTTCGTTGAGAATCACGGCGCTCGCCAGTTCTTGCTGCGCGTCGACGTCGTTTGCGGCCGCTGCAAGCACAAAGATCGATACTTGTGGGTCTTGCAGTTGCGCCGTGAGCTTGTGGTGCAGCCATTGCGACTGGTCACCGTATCCAAACGCCGCTGCAAACAGATGCACGAGTTGCGGCACGTCATCCAGGGTCGCGCGACGCACGCGCGCGTCCGGCGCATCGCCGGCGCCAGCGCCAGTCATATCAAAATCTGCACGCGTGCACGCCATGATCATGTCCACGTCGAAATCCATCGCGTACCCGCAGCTGGCATAGGCATCGCGCACCATGTCGCGGTCCAAGTCCTGGATCAGTGGACTGAGCGTGTACCGTGGCTGCACACCCACCGCCTTGAACCGCCGTTCCGTCGCGCGAATAAGCTCGACGACACCCGCCTTGTCGCCAGGCACGTTTCGCACAAAACACACGTTGGACTGCTGGTGGTCAGCATTTCGCGGATTGACAAACTGCACACAGTCACTGCGGTCTAGGAACGCGGTAGCTGCCAGCTGGTTGAAGAGGCACAGGTTGAGGTTGACACTGTTCTCGACGTGGGTGGACATAAAAAAAACTGAAGAGAGAGAGTAAAGAGAGAAAGAGGCAAAAAAGCGGGGAACAGGCGCAAACCATCTTTTTTTAACACCCGACGCCTGCCGCAGCGTTCGCACAAATGAAATTGACGCGTGAGAAATTAACGTCGGCCTGTGTCCACACGGAAACGCGTCTACGTAGTTTCGTTGCCTGTCCTGTCGTTCAGAAGAAAAAAAGCGCAAAGAGAGTGTCAAACTGGACTTGCCGCTAAAAAAAGCCATCATCAGTGCAACAAGGATGTGTGTACGCCGGGAACATTGCATTGGCGGTGTGCGTTCCGAGATAATGTGACCTGGGTGTGTTTTGTGCAAAAATATGCTTTACAGCGCGTGCTTGATCCAAATGATGACCTCCTCGGTAATGCTCGTCGAGGGTATGACGTGGGGGCATGAAAAGGAACGGCAGGATATTGAAGTTGCTTGGGAATTGAAAAGAGAGAGGCGGTTTTGCATAATGACGCGTCGCGTCAGTCGTTAAAAATTGCATTGACGTGTCAATGCTACGCGTGCGGGCTGAGAGTCACGGCTAGTGCTTGCTGCGCCAGCCTGGGCCAAGACAAATTTGGCTCAAATATGATGTTACGCGTTTAATCCGCCTGAACTCGCCTGAAAAGTGAATACGGGCTGAGCACACCTGAAAACTGCCTGAATACGCGCCGAGTGCGTCCGAACACGTCCGAACAACACGGCCTGAATACTGTAAGCGTTGAATACGCTCGAACACGACCTGAATTTTGCGTTGAGTACGCCAGACCATGCCCGAACACCACGTTCTAACACGGCCTAAAACGCGTTAATAAAACACGCCTTGCTTATCTCCTACAAAAATGAAAATAAAAACCAAGGGTTAGTCTTCTGCTGATTTTGGTAAAAAATGTAGTTCACTGCATTGTTTTTGTCCGTTGTTTCGACAATAAGTGATTTTGACCCTGTTTGACCCTGAATTTATGCAAAATGCATTTTCTAAGGACTGGGTGATCCGACCTCCGGAAAAACTTGACATCGTCGGATTTTCGGGTCGAATATACACTGGTCTAAATTTAGCGCCATATGGTCATGCTCTTAGGGAGGAACGCGCAAACTATTGTTTGGCGCTGGTTTTCACTAGCAAACACGCACTCGAGATTTCTCGGGACTGAGTTATCCGATTCGCGAAATAAATTAAAACCGCTGGTGAATTGGGTCTACCATCAACTGGTCTAAATTTGGGACCAGATGAGCAAGTTTCTGAGGAAGAGCCAGTTGCATAGGCGTAAAGGTGGTAAAATCACCACCATTTGGTCTCGTACCGCGGCAACGGCTAAGCGCCCCGGTGCGAGAGTCACCTCAAATGAATCAGCAGCCAAACGCGGTAAAAGCGCTTGCTGTTTGGGGCTATCGCGTCAAGTTTTCAACGAGTTAGCCTTGAGAGGTCCTTTTGATCCTGGTTTGGCCCTGAAATTATGAAAAATGCGTTTTCCAAGGACTGAGTGATCCGATTTGCGAAAAAACGTGACATCATCGGATTTTTGAGTCTAGTATTCAATGGTATAAATTTGGAGCCGTACGGTCAGGCTCATCGGGAGAAACGCGTAAACTATTGTTTAACGCTGGGTTTTCGCTAGCAAACCCGAATCTCGCGATTTCTCGGGACTGAGCAATTCGATTCATGAAAAAAATTAATACCGTTAAACAATTGGGTTTGCCATCAACTGGTCCAACTTTGTGACCAGATGAGCAAGTTTCTGAGGAAGCGCCAGTTGCATAGGCGAAAAAGGGGTAAAATCACCACCATTTGGTCTCGTACCACGGCAACGGCTGAGCGCCCCGACGCGAGAGTCACTTCAAATGAACCAGCAGCCAAACGCGGTAAAAGCGCTTGTAGTTTGGAGATATCGCGTCGCGTTTTCGGCGAGTTGATCTTTCGAGGTCGTTTTGACCTTGTTTTGACCCTGATTTTATGTTTAATGCATTTTCTCAGGACTGACTGATCCGAACTCCGAAAAACTCTTGACATCGTGGGCTTTTGTGTTCAGCATTCTCTATCTCAAGTATAGGACCCGATGAACAAGATCCGGAGGACGCGCCCAGCCAAAATGGGGTAAGGATTTGTCCATTTTGGAAACGTACGCGACAACGGCCCAACGGATTGACGCGCGAGTCATCTCAAATGAATCAGTGGCCGAACGCGGTAAAAGCGCTTGTGGTTTGAAGAGATCACATTGAGATCTCGGCGACTTGGTGTGAAATGACTCTGAGAACTCGCATTTTCGATATTGGATTGGTAGACCCGATACTCGTTTGGCTCTGCTGCCTAACGTATCAGCGCGCGAGTGGCCCCAAAAGCAATCAGCGGCAAAACGCGGTAAATAGTGCTTGTGTTTTGGAAAGATCGCGTTGAAACCTCGTTGACTTTGATATGAAATGACTCTGAGAACTGGTATAAATATTCTTAAAGTCCCAAAGCAGCCGCTTTGACGCGTAAAAAATGCAGTAGCAGACATGCCCGACGCGAGACGTACATCACGTTTTTAACAATTCCGAAACCAAGGAGGTCTTGCGATTGCACAAGAAAGCGCATCTTTAGAGTTTTGCGTATGACACAGAAAATAGCAAACGCTCGTGAAAGACCATGATATCTGAACACCGCCACGCGTCAACAATCTCCCTGGGGAGAACTAGCCACGATAAGCAGCCCTTCAATGGTCGCGTCTTTCCCCGAAGCTCAGTCAACTTCCCGCTGTGTCCCTTTTTTTCCCCTCTTTTTTTTTTTAGGGTTCTCGCCAGGGACGCGCTGACGACTCATTGCGGAACCGCGTGCTTACATAAAAAATTGTGGGAACCATGAGATGCAGTGTCATAGGTGTGACAATGAGCCAAGAACCCAGGCAAACGGAAAAATATCCCGTGCTGAAGGCCATCTTCGGAGAAGCGATTCGCGTAATCGCTTTGAAAAAGATTGCCGAAGCCATGTTTTCCGAGAACCAGAGGAGGATGTCTCCCGTCGAAATAGCGGCCCTTGTCAGAAAAAAACAAAAACGAAGGATTTGACAGAAAAAAAAAAAAGGGCCAAATACGGGGAACAGCTCCCCGGTGCGACATGTGGAAACTATACTAAAAGGGGGCAATTGGGGATGCAGTCGCACAGAATGATCCCAGCAAACATTAAATTGAAGCAAATAAAATGGGTCTCCTTGCGACCGGCCATTCTGGTAAGCGCACACACGGCCATCCCTGGGTCCTTTCCATTTATTTGCATCCCTTTTTGATCTTTTTCTTCTCTTTCTCTTTTTGTTCTCCTCGTTTTTTTTTTTCCATCTTTTTAATACGCGACGATGAAGCTCACTTTGATTACGTGGGCGTGTGTCGCGACGATTGTTGCCGCCAGAGACAATTATCAGGCCTATCTGTGGCCCTTGCCACAATCGTCCCATTGGGGCAAGTGGGATCTACCTATCGACGTAAATTTGAGATCATTGAACACGACACGCGCGCCGACAATGCTTCAAAAAGGGTCACTGACCACCCCTTTTCTGCCTTTTTTTATACACTTTTGCAGTCGAGCTTCCATATGATTGGGCCAAACCAAGACGTGCTCAATTCCGCGATGCAGCGGTACTCGACGCTGCTCGTCAAAGAACATTGGCAACAGGCAAGTTCGAAAAACGAACAAACAAAAAAGAAGCGAGGATTGTCTTTATATTTGCAATTACGGCCCCTTGGTGCTTAAATTTGCTTAGTCGATGAGTCTTCCCCCCCTTATTCACGAGGATAAGGAGACGTGCCAATTCCTCGGTCACATGCTCATGACCCCGCTTTTTTTTTTTTTTTTTTTTTTTTAAAAAAGTGCAAGAGCCTTTTCGTCAAAAACCGTCCAAACAGCAGGATCATTCGACGCTAAAGTCGCTTGTGATTGATGTCGAGGATCTCAAAAAGCCATTGGGCGTGGATGTCGACGAATCATACACATTGAGCGTGCCTCTGGCGAGCCGCGCGCATCTCAAGGCGGCGACGGTGTGGGGCGCGCTGCGCGGTCTCGAGACATTTAGTCAACTGGTGCAGCACGATGCCACAAAGGACGACGACGACTCGGATTTCAACGATGATGACGACAAAAACACGCTGGATGGCCTTGTCATTGCCAATGCGCCAGTCACCATTCGCGACAAGCCTCGCTACACGCATCGCGGCATCATGATTGGTAAAAATCAAATCAAAAAACGGCATGTCCATGTGACTGACACGCCTCTTAGACACTGCGCGTAATTATTTGCCCGTCAAGGATATCCTTCGCACGCTCGATGCCATGGCGTACAGCAAGATGAATGTAAACTTTCTCTTTTTTTCATTTCAACAAGAAGTTGTGTGCTCAATTTTTTTTTATTTTGCGGGTTGCAGGTTCTCCATTGGCATCTGACGGACTCGCAGAGCTTCCCATTGGCGCTCAAGAACACGCCCGAGCTTGCGGAAAAGGGAGCGTACGTGTTCCAAGGCAAGCGTCTGCAATACAAGAAGAAAGATGTGAACAAGATTCTGTCGTATGCACTCGAGCGTGGCATCCGCGTGATTCCAGAGCTTGACATGCCCAGCCACACTGCCGCATGGGCACCGGCGTTCCCTGATATTGTGTAAGAATGAAAGAAAATGCGAAAAAATGAGAGAAACACACTCAATTCTCATTTTTTTTCGATCTCGCTGTGTTTCTAGGACGTGTGCGGGCTTGTACTACCTTGAGCCATCCAACAGCTGGGACACGCGGTTGGCGTCCGAGCCTGGCGCTGGTCAATTGAATCCTGTAAAGGAAAAGACGTACGAGTTGGTGAGCCAGGTGCTCGAAGAGGTGACGGGCATGTTCCCCGACGATTACTACCACGGTGGTGCCGATGAGCCTGCCGGCCACTGCTGGGACAAGGACAAGGAGGTGGTCGACTATATGAAAAAGCACAACAAGACGCACGATGACCTTTTGGGCGACTTTTTGCACCGCGAATTCAAGATGCTGGACAAGGCTGGCAAGACGCCGATCATTTGGGAGGATGCCGTGACGTCGAGCAATATCCAATTGCCCAAAAACACGGTGCTGCAGGTGTGGACCAAGCCATTGAAGGCTGGCATTGACGCGGGGCACCGCGTTATTGCTTCCAACTCCAACTTTTGGTACCTGGACTGCGGCCAGGGTGGATGGAGTGGCAACGACACCAGCTACGACGAGCAGGTGCCGCCCGCCATCCCTGATGAGCTTCAAACCGTTCTTGATAAGTATGGCCTTGCCGGCAATTACAATCCTCAAAACTGGCTTGGCCCTGGCGGCGATTGGTGCAGGTAAAAAAGAAAAAGAAAAAGAAAAAGAAAAAGAAAAAGAAAAAAAGATCCAAAAAGCGCGTCAATTGACTGACATTCTCTCTTTTTTTCTCTTTTTTTTTGCTTTTTACTAGTCCTTACAAGTCGTGGCAACGCGTGTATGCGTATGATTTGACGTACAATTTGACCAAGGAGGAGGAAAAGTCTGTGCTTGGTGGAGAGGTTGCTCTGTGGGCCGAGCAGGTGGACCAAACGGTTCTTGATACGCGTCTTTGGCCGCGCGCGTCGGCGGCGGCCGAGGTGTTGTGGTCTGGCAACAAGGACGACGATGGCAACAAGCGCGCTGTTGGCCCTGCGATGCCGCGCATGTTTGACTGGCGCTATCGTCTCGTGGGTCGCGGCATTGGTGCCCAAGCCCTGCAGCCGTTGTGGTGCGGTCAAAATCCGCATATGTGCGATGCTACGTATCCCTCTGTCTTTTTGTGACATGTACAAAACGCCCAATAAATCACCCATTTTTTTATTCTTGATTTCGGAGGGTCGCTGTTTCGCGATGCTTGGATGCTTTTTTTTTTTTTTTTGTGCGCCATTGCACCAACAATGCAAACCGGGGAACAAGGCAACAGGGGCAACTCAAGTGGAAGTGTACGACGTGTGACAAATTTGGAGCCAATGGTCTTGCATCAGCTTCATTGGACAGCGCAATGGCGGGGCGAAGGGGCGCGGGCGATCCTTTGCCGACAAAACACACGTGTGTAACGTCAATGAAAGCCCGTCGACCTTGAAAATTAAATTTGCTGTTGCTTTTTTTAGCTCTTTTTCGTTCATTGTTGCACGAATTGATTTGTGTGGTTTGTGGTTTGTGCCCTGCCATTTTGCCTCTCTTTTATTTTGTGCCAGACGCCTCTTCTTCCCTTTCTGTCGTTTTCTCTCACTCTCAACTCTTTGTCTCCTACCGGTCGGCCCCCGCTACTCTCCCCCCTTTTTATTCGTTTCATTTTTCCACGCCACCCTTTTTTTGCTCCCCTGTTTCTAGTTTGGCGACACTATGAACTCGAAGAAAACGACGAAAAAGAGCCTCGAGCCGCCTAGTCAGCCGCAGGTAAAGAAAAGAGGTTGCTTTTGTGAATGGAGCGAAACGCCCAAAACACAGGCACCAGGAACGCGGTGGCAAAACGGCATGTGCCACACGAGGCCTGTGTGTCTCACTTTTTTTTTTATAAGAGCGCCGAGGACCTGCAATTGGAACGGCTTGTATGTGCGCAATCGGACACGATTGTGCATGTGTTTGAGGGCTCGAACATGGACACAACGAGGCTGATCACTTTTATCAAACACCGCGTGGAATTGGAGGAAGGGTACCAGAACTCGCTCGGCAACATCATGGGCTACCTCGAGGACCGCGACAAAAAGAACCCGCTGCACGGCTCGGCCGTCAACACACACATCCACCGCGCCATCACCGATTATATTACCATCAGCAACAAGGTCAAGCCCACACGTGCGCAATTCATCACGGCATTGAAGACCCAGGCGGCCAGCCTCGCCAACATGCAGGTAAAAAAAAAAAAAAATCACTTTTTGTTCCTTTCGCCTCGTCGCGCTAGGTACTCATGGTGCTCTTTTTTTTTTAAATTTTAATACAGCAACAACACGAGCGAGTCATCAGGCGCCAGCGCAAGGCGATGAACCACATCAATTTCTTGTTTTTGACGACGCGCGCCGAGGAATTGCCTCAGGTACGACTCCCCCCCCCAAAAAAAAAGCAGCAAAAGAGATCATGTGTGTGGCTGATGCCTTTTTTTTTTTTTGTGGATATTTGATAGGCACGCGATGCTTACTTGCTCAAGAGCGAGGAATTGGAGCGCGCACAATTCCCGTCGCCCATGTCCCCAGGCACGCCGACAACGCCCATGACGGCGGGGATTCTATCGCCATCGCGTGCGCAGTTCTTCCCGTCGTCGACCAGTGGCAAGGACGACGCGGCATCCGCGACGCAATCGCGCTCGTTTGATGAAAACGACCCAAACGCACACGTCATCACGTACACGCCGCCGCCGACGGCCACGCCCACGTCCGCGTCGCCACAAAAGCGCATCCACTATTTTATGAAGCAATTCCAGCAGCACCACCACCAGGATCCAGCAAAACAAGCCGCACGCGTCGCAAAGCTCAAATTGGAGCTGCAAGAAGCAGGTAAAATTAAAAAAAACGCAAAAAAAAAGTCCCAATGGCACCGCGTTGGCTCACATTTTTTTAAAAAAAAAAAAATAGACGCAAAGTACAGGCAGGTGGTGCGGCGGTTGAACGCGCTTTCCTTGAAAAGGCAGGCCGTCATTGATGGTGCGGTGCACGTCTTGCGCGACCAGTTAAAAGAGAAGGCTCAGCTGGTGAAAAAGATCCTGGATCAGCTGCTCACATCCGAGGCGCATTGTGGCCAACATGGATCTCAGGTAACAAACACAAAGCACGGCAATTCGATAACGGGCGCGGCAAAGCAGGTTTTGGCGCTTGTCAGATGGGCTCAGCATCCTTATTTTTTTTCTTTTTCTTTTTCTTTTGTTCCACAAGGTCCTGCACGGCATGCAGCACGCGCTCGCCATGTTCAAGCCTGATGTGGAGCAATTCGTCTTTGACAAGCTGCTGACCAACGACAAATTCCCAATGCCGTCGCCCATCTACTATATCAATTACCACGCCGGCGAGTGCAAAGGTAAAAAAATAAAGGGAGGGGCAAGATAACAATCGACAAAAGAGGCTCATTGAATTGCTCGTAGACTTGATTTTCGGCATTTCGCTTGGCGAATACGCGCAAACACGTGGCCGTGCACCGCCTGTGATTGTGACACGGTGTATTGAAGCCATTGAGCGGCGCGGCGGCCTCGAAAAGGAGGGCATCTACCGGATCTCGGGCAAACAGTCGACGATTGAAAAGATCAAGCAGGCGTTTGAGCGTGACGAGGCCGCCGTCGTGTTTGGCGAAAATGATGTGCCCGACGACGTGTTTGCCACGGCATCCGTCCTAAAAATCTTTTTGCGCGAGCTTGGCACGCCACTCTTCCCCTTTCCACCCTCGGACCGCGCCGTCTATTCGCGTAAGATTTTTTTTGTGGGTGTTTGCACCATCTCATCATTTTTATTTTTATTTTTATTTTTTGCAATCTACAGAGATCCCCGACAAAGAATTGCGCCTGATGAACCTGCTGACGCGGTTGCTCAAGTTGCCGGGACCCAATTACGATACACTCAAATATGTGATTGAGCATTTAGCCAAGTAAAGGCGTGAAAAATGACAAGCTACGCGAGATTTGATGGCTCATTTCTTTTTTTTTCCAGACTCGAGCGTTTCGTGGACAAGAACAAGATGACAGTGAGCAATCTCGGTCTGATGTTTGCGCCTGCGATCTTCCAGGACCAGAGTCCGTCGCAATTATCGCCGCGTGAGCGTGTCAAGGATTGCGTATTGGAGGATTTGCTGATGAATGCCGAGATGATGTTTGCCAACAAGGATCTGCATGGGGCCAGCGCGATCACAGGGATCATTGACTATGGCATTGAGAACACGGGGCTGGACCACGACGATCTGGGCGTGACATTTGACGCGGAAGACGATGATGATGAGGAAGATGATGACGACGAGTCCATTGATCCTGGTGCGAGCATGCCACCACCGCCTGCGCCAATGCTCACGTCGCATGCGCACTTTACAGACGAGCCCGATGCGTTTGAAAGCAGCCGCAGCGCGTCCATAGACGAAACGAACGACGACGATGATGATGACGACGACGAAACCGATAGAATTGATTCTGGACGCGACTTTTATGGCGCGTCAAAGACGCCATCGTCGACGCTTCAACCCGGCACGGAACGACACACGTCGTCGTCCGGTCGCGAGCGCCGACGCAGCAAATTCCGCACCGTGTCGCAAGATTTAGGCCTGACGGTGAACACCAAGCATTCGAAATCATCGGTGGTGCCCGCGGCAGGGCCATTGATGGAGGCGGCGCTGGCCTCGACCCCCCAGCCGCTCAATGGCGACTCAGTGCCCGCGCATCAAGCACTTTTGCGCATTGACGACCCGCATCACGCCATGGCCGTGCCTCCCGTCAGCCCTGCCATCCAAAGTGCCACGGTCCCCTCGTTGGACTGGCTCCAGCAAGACCCGGAAACGCACGAAAACCCGATACCCGCCACCAATGGTCCTTTGCGTCGCTCGGCCACCACAGGCCGCGCTTCCACGCTGGCCGTCAAGCGAAAACAGGCCATCAAGCACCAGCACGTGCCCCCATTGCCCGTCCATCCAAATCACTAATAATTACCAACACAAAAAAAAAGGTCATAAAAAAGGCTCTATTTCTTCATTTTCCAGTTGCTGGGAAACTCTATAAATCGCCCATTGGGTCCCACTCCACACACCCGGAGTGTGTGGCTCAAGTTTTGTCAAAAAGGGGGACAGGGAAGGCTGATTGCCTTTTTTGGACACCGGGTTTTCAAATGGGCTCTGAAAAAAAGGGCTGATTCTTGTGTTTTTTCAAGGACCTCTCTTTTTTGTCCTCTTTTTTCTTTTTTTCTTTTGCACCCATCTCGTTGTTGGTTTGTCTTTTTTTGCTTTTAGACAAGCCTTGACCAGCTTGTGTGTCCCCCTCTCCTCGCGTGTGTCTTTTTTTGTTCTTGTGCTTGTATACTCTTTTTTTGCTGTTTTTTGTTGCTTTTTCGTTTTTTTTTTTTTTGCTCAATCCTTTTGGACACAACCCCTCTTACACGTCTTGTTCTTGATTCTTCCCCCCCCCCTCGTCACGCCTATTTTTCCCCCGCTCTCCTTCCCGCTCAGCACCCCCCTCGCTCTCGTTCCCCTTATTTTAGTCACGTTTTATTCTCTTTATCAGTCTCTCGGTCATGGCGCTCGACAATGGGTATCCACAGCGCCTTGCCTATACGACGGATGTGCACACGGAAGAGCCCGAGTCGTACTATGGCGACGAATGGCCCATGGACCGGGTCAAACAATGGCTGGAGGCAAATGGCTTTGGCTATGCGATCCCCACCTTTGTTGGTAAGCGTCCAATCGTGGCATCCTTGCATCCATTAGGGCTCAATTGGGGCTCATGATTGATCGTTCACCCGGAATTCACCTTTTTCTTTTTTTCTCTTTTGCAGCCAAAGGCATTTATGGCCCTGCGTTTCTTGATCTCAACATGAGCAAGCTTTCCGAGACGTTTCCGCGCGATGTGCTAAAGTATCATGAGCGACGACGATTGTGCCAATGCATGCAACAGATGCGCCAACCCTACTATGCAAGTGTTTCACCCCTTTTTTTTTTATTTTGTCATTTTTTGCTTATTTTGTCATTTTTTGCTTGTTTCTTTACCCGTCCCTTTTTTTATTAGGGTGATGAAAATGCGACATTGGAGACGCCAACGACGGCGACGCCTGTACATAGCGGCAGCCAGCCGTATTTTGCAGCGGACCGGACAAATGGGTCGTTTCACTCCGAGTACAACAAGATCAAGCAATACATCCCGGAGCGCAAGTCGTCGAGTCCCGATCATATTGCGCGCATCATGAAGAATTTCAACGTGCCGGCCGTGCCATCGACGTTTAACCGCCGTGCGAACCCTATTACGACACGGCGTGCCAATGGCGCGTATCCGCCGGTGCTCCCTGCGCAGCCAACGTCGTCGACGTCGTCGTCGCGCTCCACCGATGGTGGATGGAAGATCTCGCGCGGCAAACCCGTCACAAAGTCAAAATCCGTATGTTTCAAGAGCACAAAATACTTGCCAATTTGCTTATCATTTCACTTTTTTTTTTTGCATCTAGAAGGACGTCTTGGCGCCCATTTCGTTGCCCACGACGCCGGCCTCGGCCACGATATCTCCCCCGTTGCCCCAGCAGCCGCCACTACCACCACCATCACAGCAGCAGCAGCAGCAGCAGCAGCAACATGCATCGCCATCCGTGCCGCCTCTGACCACCGCGCTGCCTTCATCGCTTCCCGTGCACGCGCCGCCACCACCCCCAGCGACACGCGAGCAGCGCATCCAGGTCACGCTCGACTCGGACACGTTCCGCAGCCTGACCGTCACCAACATTGTCGATCCCGTCGAGCTTAAACGATGTATCGTCGTCAAAGTCGGTATGCCCATGGCTCCGCTCGAGCAATACCAATTTTTCCATGAAAATGGCGACGATCCAGGTAAAAAGAAAGCCATTCACCCATGGACCTGCGAAAAAGAGGGAGGGAAAAAGGGCAAAACGCCCTCTTTTGTGCTTTTTTTTTTCTCTCTCTCATTTCCGTTTTTTCCCGTTTGCTAATTCCACCCCCTCCCCCTCTTTTTCATTAGATTTGCCATTGGATGACCAGCAGCTCGTTTACATTTGCGGGCACTCGGACAACTCCAAGCACCGGATCCTCGTAAAGTCGAATTTGCCATTGTCTGCGATTCCGCCGCCGGTGTCACCGCAGCAGCACGGGGCACTTTCGGCGTCCTTGTGGGCTGTGCCGCCGCACGCGGTGGATGATGGTGACAAGGCGGTGCCCACGCCTCCGTCTGTGTCTGTGGGCCTTTGGGCGGTGCCGCCCAAGCCTGTGCTGGCGCCACCACAGCAGCATTCATTGCCGCCGCAACCAACGACGCCCACGCATCAGCAGGCTTTTGCGACAACGGGGTCTCCGCAGCTGACACCGCCGCAATCGGCGCCTGTGCTAGGGAACAAGCCTGTTTCCGCGTCATTGTGGGCCATTCCACCGCGGCCGCTGGTCAATGGGTCCATGCCGGCTGAGCCATCCACGCCAATCACGCCGTCAACGCCCATTTCCGCGCCATTATGGGCAGTGCCGCCGCGGCCCTTGCACCACCCTCACCAGCAACAACAACATCAACAACAACAACAAGATACCACCCTTTCTCACCCAATTACCTCTTCCGCGTCCTCTTCGTTTTCCCACCATGACCAACATGAACATGACGCCATGCTGGCCGCCGGTCTGTGGCAAGTCCCGCCGAAAAACACGCGTCCGCCCGCTCTCGCAGCGTCGTCATCGTCATCGACCGCGTCTCCAGCCCCCACCATCATCATGCCGTCTCCAAACGCGTCTGGCGCGTCGTCTCCGAGCCCTTGGTCCGCCACGTTCCCACCAAGGTACCCGCCGTCGTCACAATCGCCCGCTCCGCCACACCCAAATGCTACCCCGGGCGCTTCGTCGTCTTCGTCATCGTCATCGTCGCCTTTGCAGAATTATGCCAATCGCGACGGCTCAGGTACCACCGAGACGGAGCTGCTGCAGGCAGGATTGACGGCCGTGCGCCTGGAAGACCCGCCCGTGTCGCTGTCGGCGTCGTCCAGTGACGAAAGTGGCGGTTTGCGTCCTGCCCTCGTCAACCCGCGCCATCGCCCCACCACCACCACGCGCAAACACCTTCAGATCCAGATCCCGGGCCGTCATGGCGGCGAATCGCCTCAGCCATCGCCGCAATTCCCCTTGCAAGCTCCCAATGCGTCCAATACCAATAGTCTCTCGCCTGGCATTGCGACAAATGCACAGTGGAAGACATCATCGTCGTCGTCGGCCTCGTCGTCGGCATTGCGCACGCCGCTGTCGTCGTCCGACAATGGATCACCCATCTTTTCCCCACACGACATGACCGACACGGAAATCGACGACAATTGGGCAGAGCGACCCTCCATTGAAAGACTGTACCGCGACATTGATAAGTACCTGCCTGGCCACGATCTTGACAAGGAAATCATGCTCGATGACCAGCAGCAACAGGCCCCGGCATCCAATGCCGCTGCAGCCGCAGTCGCAGCAGCCAACAATGCCAACGCCAATCCCAATGTCACTACCACGACAACCGTTACGCCTCCACCACTCACACGCAAGCTGCAGGGCCACAAGAAGTCCATCCGTGTCGTCGCCAACGAGGCCCATCGCAATTGGAAGCAGGCCGTCAACGTGATCCGTGTCAACAACATGCTACGCCGACGCAGCACCAAGATGTGGGGCCACCGCGTCCAGCAGGTCAAGCCCGGCGCAGTGCAAGAGGAGAAGGAAGAACCACCCTCGGTCGCTCCCGATGGCACACCTGGTAAGCCAAAAAAAGAAAAGAAAAGAAAAGAAAAGGAGCCCCAATGGCTTAGGCCTCCTCCAGGAATCGATATTCAAACCTGCAAATACAAAAAAGTAGGATCAGTGCCATCATGAACGTGATTTTGAGCTGAATTGAGCCAATTGGGCGCATGCTGCTTACTTAAAGTCGGTCTTCTTCCGCTGGCACCACGCACCCTCGTAGTCAAAGTAGATGTACGTGCCCTGCTCATAGTCCTCGGTGATGGTCTTGGGCTCCTCATGTCGCTGGAACCATGTCAAGTACTTTTTGTGGAATCGCCACGAATGCTTTTTGAGTTCTTTGGCTGCCAGGTACCTAGAAAAAAACAAAACACGCGTCAATTAACGGCCGAAGAACGTGTGAGTCGCAGGTGGTCAAATGGATGCGCGGTCAATTGATCGGCAAGGGCTCGTATGGTCGCGTGTACCACGCACTCAATGTGGCCGCCGGTGAATGGATTGCCGTCAAGCAGGTCGACGTGCCGACCACGGCGGCCGACCGGTTGAACAAGAGCCTCAATGACACGCAGGACGCACTGTACCGCGAGATTTCGCTGCTAAAGGACCTGGAGCACGATAACATTGTGCAATACCTTGGCTACGACGTGGACAAGGAAGAGGGCTACATCAACATCTTTTTGGAGTACGTGCCCGGTGGCAGCATTGCCACGTGCCTTGCGCGCCACGGCAAATTTGACGAGAGCCTCACCAGCTTCTTCACGCGCCAAATCCTGCTGGGTCTCGAGTATCTGCACGACCGCAACATCCTGCACCGTGACATCAAGGCCGGCAACGTCCTGCTCACACACAGCGGCGCATGCAAAATCACCGACTTCGGTCTGTCCAAGCTGTCCGGGCAGGACAAGGCCTATGACGCACATGGCAGCAACTCACTCATGCGCGGCACCGTCTACTGGATGGCACCTGAAATGGTCTCGGGCACAAATTACAGCGCAAAGGTCGACATCTGGAGCCTGGGCTGCACCGTCATTGAAATGCTCACGGGAAAACACCCATGGCTCGACCTCAACATTGTCGCCGCTCTTTACAATGTAAGAAAAAAAAGGGGGGAGAAGGACACACGTGTTTTTTTTACGCGTGTTGCTTACTTTTTCGATTTTTTTTGTCAATTTTTCACCTGTAGCTTGGCCAATTTGAAGCGCCTCCTTTACCCAAAGACAGCAGCGACATGGCCACCAACTTTTTACAGCAGTGCTTCAAAATGTAAGAGGAACACGACGCGCTCATTCAAGCGAGAAGCTCATCATTTTTTTTCTTTTGCTTTGCTTTTCTGCAGCAATCCCGAAGAACGGCCGACCGCCGCCGACTTACTGGTGCATCCATTCGTAGCGCAGAACCCATCATTCAAATTCAAGGTAAAGAGCGCGTCGAAAATTGCAAAATCATGTGCAATGGCTCACGCGATCTTTTTTTTTTCTTTTTCGTAGGACTACATGCAAACTCTCTCATAGGATACCTGCCCCCCAACCCCGTTTTTAGTTGCTATTTTATTTTTAATTTGACTCATATAATTCCCTCATTGCTTGCTTTGCTAGCCCTCTTTTTGTTTCTGTACTGACGAATAAAACAAGAACACCCCTGATTTATATTCATTGCTTTCAATGGACCTGGCACGCTGCAAGTTTGCAAAATGGCCCGTTCACCACGTACGTACAGTACTAGGTACATGGCGCCACGCACCTGCAAAATCCCAATGTCAGCAAGAAGTGCCCAAGAAAAGGCACAAAAACACGATTTGCATCCGTTTAATTACAGTAGGATTTTTGCACACAAAAAAGTATTTGGTCCGGCGATGTTTCAATCTCAGCAGTGGACAGAAATCGATACGTGCCATGATTCCAATGCCTGAAGCATCGCGCTGCACTGCACAAAAATGTACACATTTGCATATTAAAAACCAAAGAGCGTGGTTTTCAGACTTTGCCTGCATGCTGTGCCTCCAGAAATTTTTTTTACAGCCCACTTGCCCGCCAATGAAAAATCCGTCTCGGCTTAAACTACAGCCCAGTGCTCAGGACGGATCCGCCCGGTTTTGTTTTGGACTCGAAAATGCCAAAAACCTCCTATTTGTACTATTTTGCATTCATCTGAACTCATCTGCATGGTCGACATCACTCAAAAATAGCTGCATCGCAATCAGCGCAAAATTTGCAACAAAAAAGCTTAAACCCCCAAAGCGCTACGACCACTTTTGAAAAATTCAGGGGTCACTCAGGGGTCACACATTTCAATCTCAGAAATGCCAAATTTGGATTCGAACTCCGAGTGAAATGCATCCCAAACAAGTTACCCCGACAATTTGCTATTTGATGGCAAAATGACAAGTCGCGCCAACGTAAGAAAAAAGCCCAAAGAGTGACGCATGAACGGCGATCGACTGAGAAAAAGTGCTTACTTTGGTCAAGATTTTTTTGCAAAAATTTAAAGTTTGACAGTTTGACACTTCCAATAAGTGCGTGGATTGCATAGAATTTTTATTTTTTTGTATTTTTTTTATTTTTTATTTGCACATTTTTATGCGCTGAGTGGGCTGCAGGCCCGTGAAATGACCGATGCAAAAAGTTAAAACCCAAGCTACCGCATTGAAAGTCATCCCATTAGATTCTTTGCTTCCTATTTGTTTGTAAAACCGGAATAAAAATCACACGTTTATTAGACCGATGTCGAGAAAATCGCGATCAAAAATTTTGATGAAAAAGTAAATTTTCTCGGCGAGTTTGAGTCATCCAGCGATGAAACTGGTCTCATTCGATAGAGAATCAACAGTTGCTTTTGACACGTTCAAAGCGTTGTGTGTCGTCTAAGCAGTTGCCGAGAACATCGAGGTTGAAAATTTTTGAAATGTTTGAACAACTTTCACAAGCGTACAAACGTTGATGACAAAAGTTGCGCATCGGGCAAATATCATAATCATTCCAGAAATGATATCCAAGCGTGTTTCTTTTGAAGAATGATGTCAGTTTCATCCCGATCCACGGAATATTTCGAGAGCCACTGCTGAATTTGTGAAAATATCGATACAGTATTTTGAAGTCATCTGCTGCACAACGACTCAACGGACCTCTGGTTTTCAACACCATGCTGGAGGAAAAAGGCGTGTCAAAACTGTCGTGCCCCAGCCCCGAAGAAAGGACACGCGTCAGCGGGAATGCTGGTGGGGACTCCAAGTACAGTACAAGTCTTCTTGGGGTCGAGAGGAGGGGGCGTCAAAACTGCAGGCTCCATTGCCGTACGTAAGAGGGCGACGCCAGCCCGGGGCGACGCGACCCGCCACGCCCACGACGACCGCCGCCGCGCACGCTGCAGACTGCCATGTTCTGCACGGCTGCTGCAGATGATGATGATGACGATGAGCGAGGATTGTTGTTGGTAGGCGCCATTGCGGGCGCAGCAGAGTTTACTGTTCACAAAAGGAAGCAAAAAAAAAGAAACGAACACGTGCAAACAAAAAAAAAGGGGTATGCGTTGTGTGAAGTATCATATGAAGGGTGTTGTCGAATCTGAGGAGAAAAAGTAGCCTTGGGAAAATATGACGCCTTTTAAGCATTTTTGCTCAATGTTGACTATGTTAAAGTACGGCAGCTGATGCGTCGCGACTGACGCGAGATGGGATGGAACTTGAGGTCAGTGGGTGTTGAGCGCATGGCGAAAATAGAGCAAAAATGACTGTTTGTTTTTTCTTTTTGAAACAAAAAACGCCAGAGAAATGACGCGATGGGCAATCGCGCAGGCGATGGATTGCAAGGGCGTTTTGATAACAAAGTGGATGATATGGAAGCGCGCGTGTCGAGATGGTTGAGTCCATGGAAACAAAAGTAAATATCACATTTGTTGACAAGCAAGAAACGAAATGTTTTGCATAAATGCATCCAGTGTTAAGAGTTAACAAGGTTGTCCGAATTGACAAGGGAACAGCACTGCGGACGCAAGGGTCTGTGCACGCCGAGAGCACGGCATTGGCGGCGTGCATTCCAAAATAACGTGACCTGAGTATTTTTTGTGCAGAAATAGTGGGATGCTTGGCGACGCGTGCTTGATTCAAAGATACCTTGGTGATGCTCGCCGAGGTATGATGTCTGTGGGCTTGATGAAAAGGAATGGCAGGATATTGATATTGCTTGGAAATTGAAAAAGAAAAAAAGGTTTTGCATAAACGACGCGTCGCGTCGCGTCGGTTGTTGAAATTGGCATTGACGACGCGTCAATGCTGCGCGTGCAAGGTTAAGTGCCACGGCTAGTGCTTGCTGCGCCAGCTTGGGCCGTGACAAAAATTACCTAATGAAACAGTGCTGGAGGCGATCCAACCAGCAGTGTTTGTGGTTGTGAACAACGACAACAATGAGCTCAATCAGCCATGCACGCCAATTGAGGGGTGGTGCTAGGCGCGTCAATGCACATTGTGTGCATTGTATGTGGACAGGGCGCCGCACCAACGTGCCTAGCGTTTGAGCTCAGGCCGAGCTGAGAGTCCGGTGTCGGCCGGTGAATCTGCCACACACCCATTTTTTCGCCTATAAAATCCCACCTTTCCCACCTTGTTTAGATTCCCACCTTGTTTAGATTTCCCCTTTTCCTTTTCTTTTCACTCTCTTTTCAGATTAAAAACCCATTCTTTTGTCTCACTTATTTACAAAGTTTACAGTGGTCATTAAATTTGGATGTGTTGAAAACCCTTGAAAAAATGCCAAATTTTTAAAATTGTCGGCAACTCGGCGAAGTTCACCTCTGATTTTTAAGAATTTCTAAGTATGGTGATGATATTATACTGTAAACACGCGCGCGGAGGAAATAATCAAATGGCAATGTTTTGGCAGTACAGTATCATAATCCAAGTACTGAACGTGCTCTGACGTGTTCATCAGTTGTGCGCAAGACGCATGACTTTTGATAGGTGCTGAAAACGTGACTGATACTGTATAATAAAAGACGCACGGTGTTTGTCGGATTGACGCGGTTTTGCACGCGTTGAAAATTGCGAAATCTGACCTTTTTTTGCTTCACGTCAAACTCACAGATCACGAATACTGTCCACTATGTACGTAGAAAAGTGGGCTATTTCTTGTGGTCTGCGATTCAAGGCGCTGCAACCACCTCTGCCTGGTCAAGTCAACCCTTGGTGTGATACAGTAGAAAAAAAGTCGGCCACAAAATGGCGAAAATCGCATTTTTTTGCATCAAAAATAGTCAACGCAAGAAAAGCTACTAGTTTTTATGATATGATATTGCATAGTTGTCGATACAGCAAATGAGATTTTTTGTTTACTGTAACATGGGCGTACAATATTGTATGAGTCTTATCATATGGCGATCGGAGGGGCCGAATTTCTCGGGTTTCAAATTCACTTTGTTGGAGGCTGGACTCTTGGCAAAGTCATCGTTACGCGACACCCCAACAGCGACACAGCCCCAAGAGTGGGCTCATTCGAACGACAAGGCTTGATATAATCAATTCAATGCATGAGCATTCTTTTGGAGTTAGAAATTTCTCGACACACAATTACAGCAGAAAACAATAAATTTGCAGCAAAAAACGATAATTGCTCTTCAATTTTTTCATCATTACCCATTTTGTTGCCCACCACATAAGTATGGTACAGAAAATACAATCAAGCACAATCATCTGCAGGCAACGCGGATTTTTTTTTAGCTCGTCGTACCGGTCGTGGCGCATCAAAATACCAAAGTGCAACAATCTGAGATTGGTGGCGTTTCAGGGATCCAATCTTGGTCAAATTTGAACCTGTTGTGCTTCATGAACATTGAATCAAAGTACACCAAGCTGTAGATCTTAAAGTTTGCCCTTGGGACAGGAAAATCTGAAAAAGATAACTAAATTACAAAAGTGTACCAACCGATCGCTGAGGATCCATTAAGTCATTGAGCATTTAATAATAATGCTTCAAAAGCGTGTGCCTGAGGGAAGGGGCGTCACGCGAGCACGATGGCTATGGGTCGGCAAGTACGCTTAAGCCATTAAAAATCAACGTCTCAGCCGATTTATCGCATTTTCTGCAAAAACCCATAAGGGCTTTGACCTTTAGTGCCCTTTATCGATGAATGAGTGAGGATTGTTATGTTGTGGCACAACATGGCAGCATGAGCTCTTTAATCATACGAATTTCAATTTGGCGACGGGGCTCCCTTTTTAAAATAGGGGTAACTTGTTAAAATCGACATTGTGCGCCATTCAGCGACCGCAGTGGCCGCAGCACCATAGGGGGTGGGGCGCACATTTGAAAGCACCCCGTTGGTTGTGGTGTGTATATGGCCGGAAAAAATTATAAAAAATGCGGCATGTGCCAAATCAGGCGCGCTCTGACTGGGTGGCCCATGCATTCGGCACCCCCTTTTTTGTTTGTAGCCGAAAGTTTGCATGATTAGCTGGGAGCGGTGGGCGAATCTGGGGCCATGGAAATTCCCACGTGTTGTTTCATTGCCAAACACAGTGTGTTTTGGCAAGTTCGTGGCCACGACGACGCGACACAATGGCCCAGCCTCTCGCTTGTTTTTGTTTTTCTGCTGGGCACTAGCATTGGTCCCCGGCAACTGGTCCTGGCCTCACTGTTGGTGAAACCAATGGATGTGTCACGCTCATTTCACGCACTTTTTCATATGACTTGTGACCAAGTGTACCTGTCTTTTATTTGAAACGCCGCTGGAAGCGTGCATGCATGCGCATTTTGACAGGATTCAAAATTCAAAGAGCGGCGTTTTTCCCACCTTTTTTTTTTTTTTTTTCTCCCTCTCTTTTCTTTTCCCTTTTTGTCGTTTTTTTTTTTCCTGCTGTGCCATGAAGTTTGGCAAGACGCTGCTGAACAATCAGCTGCCCGAGTGGTCCAAGAATTATGTGGCGTACAAGCAACTGAAGAAGAGTATCAATGAGGCGATGCAGCAGCTGCCGCCATCCGAGGAGACGACGACTGGTAAAAAAAAAAAGTGTGTGTCAAAAGGTGTTTTATGCCTAACCGCGCCCCTTTTAGCCATCTTGTTCCAGCTGGACCGCGAGCTGGAGAAAGTGAATACATTTTATGTGTACAAGCAAGCGCAAATTGACCGCCGTGTGTGGATTTTGTCTGAGAAGTATCAGCAATATCGTGACAACGAAGGCAAACAGCAGCAAGGGGACTCGCAGCATCCGCAGGTCGACAGCTCGGCGTCGTCTTGCACGGACATTTGTGACGAGCTGGTCAGCGCTTTGCAGGAGACTCGCGCCCAGTGCAACAAGCTCATGCGCTTTGCCGAGCTCAATGCCAAGGGTTTCCGCAAAATTTTGAAAAAGTAGGCTGTCTCGCCAACAAAAAAAGAAAGGGGCGGCGGCGAGAGATTGCGAAGAACGTGACACGCGCCGCCATTTAGGGTTGGGGCACCGCGTGACTCTAGGCAATAAGCCTTGTTGGATGCTGATCATGCCCCCTTTTTTTTGTGATTTTATTTTTTATTTTTGTAGATTAGACAAGAAGCTGGGGCTTGACACGCAGACTGTCTATTGGGAAACAAAGGCAAGTTACCCGGCTAAAAAAAAAAATAGAGGAAGCTAATGGCAATGGGTCCAGTTGCTGTGAAAAAGATGACAATGGGACCATTGGGAGGGGGGGGGAATTGGAGCGAAAAAGCGATTCGGATGTGTGATGGAAGATCAGCGGCGTGTCTGATGGTCTTTTCATCGTTACAGATTGCCGATCTCCCTTTTGCGAATCATGGGTCGATGCGTCAGGAGATGGACAAGCTTGCACAATGGATTGCGACGCTCACTGGACATGATGCCAACGCGACGCCGCCACCATCGGTGCATCATCCGTCCAACGTCTCGGCAAAGCTGACGATGCCCAGCAAAATCAGCCGCCACAACTTGCTCACCGACGAGCGCAACCAAGATCTTGCCCAGGTGATCAAACAGGATGACACGGAGAGACTCGCCGCGCTCCTTGCCGCGCCTGCCGACCTTGGCCTAAAATCCACACATGATATCAACATGGTAAGAAAAAATATCACACAGAAAAAGGGGAAAAAAAAGGTTCCAAAACGATCATGACCCATGTGAATTGTTCTTTTTTCTCCTTTTTTTCAAGACTCGCTACGGGTTACTTGAGCTTGCGACGCAGCACGGGTCGATCCGATGCCTTGGCGCGCTTTTGCAAGCGGGCGATTTGGACCCTCTCGCGTTCTTGGACATCAACGACCGCAATATTTTGCACAAATTGTCGATTCACGGCGACCAGCTCGATGGGGTTGCGTTGGACGGCATTTCGGCGCTGCTGCAGCTTGCACCTGCTCTGACGGCTCAGCAGGACTTTGCCGGTCGCCGCGCACTTCACTATGCGGCTGAATGCGCGTCCCCAGCACTTGCAAGCCTGCTTCTCAAGCACGCCATTGCCCACGGAGAGTACATGCCGCAAGTCGGCTTTACCGACCTCGTGTGGCTTGATCGCGAGGGCCACACACCGCTATTCTTGTCCATTTTGCAGGGCCAGACCGACACCACGCGCGCAATCATCGAAATTGGCAAAATCAAGGAAATCGATACCGTCATTGCAGGTAAAAAAAAAAAAAAAAAAAAAAAAAAAAAAAAACGCTTTTTAAGGCAAATTACAAGCAAAAAACCCCCTTTTTTTTTTTTTTTT
>KV441943.1:128350-143539 GCA_001650995.1 Gongronella sp. w5
TTTTTTTCCCCTCCTTTTTTTTTTTTTTTTTTTTTTTTTTGTGGGAAAGGGGGGAAAAAAAAAAAAAAAAAAAAAAAAAGGCACGCCGTTTCAAGTCGGCCCTCAGAATTTGGCGTTTTTAAGCTTTTTGTGTGCCTTTTTCAAAGTCGAGGACGTCACACAGAGCTAATGACAGCATTCGCGTCGGTCAGCAGAGTACAAATTTGTTGCTACTGTAGAAACAAATTATTACAGTATTAAACACGAATTTCAAGATTTCTCAAGAATGAGTGATCCGATTTGCAAAAAAAAAACACTTGGAGCTTTGAGTTCACCAAGCCTGGGACCATCTGAGCAAGCTTTTGAGGGAGCGCAGGATAAAATGGAGATAAAGTACGATAAAATCACCACCATCTAGCCGCATACTGCGGCAATCGCCCGATGTATCAATGCTCGAGTCGCCTCAAGCGAATTAGCTGCCAAAAGCAGTAAAGATACTTGTGTTTTGGAGAGATCATATTAAGATTTCGGCGCTCTGGTGAGTAATGACTCTGAGAACCCGCATTTTCGATTTTGGTCTGACCTACATGATGCAATGCTGGCTCAACTCTGCCTGCCTGTCAATGTTCACAAGTTTCAGAGTTGTCAAGCGTAAAAAAAAAAAAATCAGTCAACATCTCAGCAAGTTCCCGAGAAAATGCACAAAAGCACGATTTGCATCCGTTTTGGATTTTTGCACAGGATACGCCCGGCCAAAAAAGGGCAAGAGCTTCTTCATTTTGGTGGCCCACGCGACAAGGGCCCAACATATCGACGCGCAAGTTGCCTCAAATGAATCAATGGCCCGACGCGGTAAAAGCGCTTGTGTTTTGGAGTGATCGCGTTGAAATTTCGGCGAGTTAGCCTTCATGGAGACGATTTGGCCCTGAATTCATGCAAGTACTTTTCCTCAGGACTTGAGCCATCCGATCTCTGAAAAAAATTGGACATCTTTGGAGTCTTGTGTTCATCTTCCTCAATTTCAAATATAGGACTGGATGAACAAGATCCGGAGGACGCGCCCGGCGAAAAGTGGGTAAGATCGGTATTGTGAAATTTAGCTGCTTCTTGGATCGCCACAACATTCAACCCCTGGATATAAGCGCCTTTTTGTCTATGAAATTTCCATTAAATCAGGGATCAGTCTCTCAATCATCTGATTTGCCCAAAAAATGCGATTTGTTGCATTTGAGCGACGCGAGTTCATAGACTAGCTCCGTGATGATTTGCTAGAGCGCCTTGAAACAACACTCATCAGAAAGAGCATGGTCTGCGGCGCCTATAGGTGTTGTGATCTGTAAAAAAATACATGAGTTTTGTTGAAAGTCGGGTAAAAAAAGAATGTCATTCTGTATTTCATGTTGCATGCGCGAAAATCAAAGTCTCGACAACTGTCTTTTTGTTTTATTGTATATTTTTTTTCTCCAGAGACGAAAGACGCAAAACAATAATTGCAATTGGAAAAGTTGAATACCAATTCTTTTTTTTTTTTTTTTCGGTGTACCCGGTCACCTGAACGTGGGCTAGGGCATGGTGCTCTATTTTTTTTTTTTTTTTTAGGTTTTCCAGCCACTGCGTCGTCGTCGTCGTGGTTACACGGCGCAGTCTATATAATTGCGCCACCTTCTATCCTCTCAATTCCTTTTTTTTTCTTTGTCTTTTTCTGTTTTTTTTTTTTTTTTTTTTTTTTTTTTTTTTTTTTTTTTTTTTTTGATGGAGGCTTTGTTCCAATTGCGTGGAGTGCCGCTTGAAGTATGGCATCTTGTATGCCGACACCTTTCTGTCAATGATTTGCTGCAGCTCTCGCGCGTCAACAAGCAAATAAACATGGACTTGTTGCCAATACTTTATCGCACCGTGCACATTTTCCGCCAAGAGTGCATTGAAATGCTTGTTCAAACGTTGGTTTCTCGCCGCGATGACGGTGTGGGCCATCTGGTGCGCCGTGTTTATTTGTACGAGATTTGCCGCCCTCCCTTCGCGCAATACCTAGCCAAGCTGGTCCCACTCACACCCAATTTGCTGTCTATCGATCACGCGCAGGGGACCAGAGCAAATACATATGGAGTCCGCTTTGAAAAGGGCTGTCTGTGGCCAAACATGATCAACATTGCTCATTGGCAACGTTTTCACATGCTCGATTTGCTATCTCTGCGCTTAAAGACGCTTGTTTGCTCACACGCGACCATTGTCGCGCTTGAGCAGCAGCATCTCCCATTTCTTAATCAATTGACTGTGTACAATGACAATATTGGCCGGGTCTCTTGTCCTGATGGCTACAGCGTGACGCGGTTTCTGGAAAACATTGCGTGTTTGGCGCCCGCGCTCATTCATTTGGATTTCAATGGGACGTTTCCATCGCAGCTCAACGAGCAGCCTGCCGTGGATTTGGCGCTCATCCAGCCAGCATCGACAATGCGCAGCCTGAGAATCAGGTTGCTGCGCTTGGACCTGGCTTTTGCCTCGTATTTCCACGCCAAATACCCAAATCTTGCATCATTGAGCGTGGAGACGAAAAAGGCAAATGAGACGGCGCAGCATGCGGTGAATGTGGCCGCTGCGGATCTCGCGCCATTGCTTGCGCATCTGAAAAGCTTGGAATTGCATGTGGTCGGAAGGACACCCTTTGACAAACTTGTCACGGCCATGCTCGACAATCTTTCAGACGCGTCAAACACGTCCTCTTTACAGCCTTTGACATCGCTCTTGCTGGACACACATTTCAATCCCAGCGCGTTTCCCGCGCTCAATAGCATTGGCGACCAATTGGTGTCGCTGACGCTTACGCTGACGCCAAATACGATCGAGCTTTCTCGTTGGCTTGACATTGCTGGGTATCGTCGCGATGACACTGAATATCCTCCTTTGCCGGTCTTGAGGAAGCTCTGCTTGCATGGAAAGAATCGAGAGACGCGGATGAGCAAGGAGGCCGCTATTGTGCCTTTGAATCGATTGCTTGCTCGCTTTCCTGGTTTGACGCACTTGGCGCTTGTCAAGCGGCTGAAAATCACTAGTGGCAGCACAAACAATGCACCTTTGCCGCCCCATTACAGCCTAAAAGGGCTCTTGATCGACGAATGTACAATTGAGTCGATAAAAGTGCTTTCTGATGTGTTTACCGGCTGCACCGCTTTGGTCGATGTGGCGCTCCTTCATTTCTTAGTTGTCTCGTGTCAAAATAATACGCGAGGCATTATCATTGACACACGAGATCGTGATTATAGGCGCGTGTGCGTCGTCGGTGGCAGAATCAAGGAACATTCGTCCGATTCCCACAATTTCCCATGCCCAATGCGCATGAAGCTGCCGCAGACCTCCTCCGTGCTGCTTGCCCCTGAACCTGTCGGCATCATCCTTTGGTGTCGCTCGGTCATCAGGCACGCAAGACGTCTATTAAGCGACCACATGTCGCTTGAAGCACCCTTTAGCTTTGACTTTATTCGTGTTCTCGACGATGATGAATAAAACCGTTTGCTGCATCTTTTTTATTGAGATTTAAAAAGTTTGATTTAATCATGCTCTGACGAAAAAAAAAAAAAAAAAAAAAAAAAAGCGCGTGACCGCGCTCTCTCCCGTCTTTTTACTTTTGGGATTGCGAGAGATTAATTGTGCTGTTCGGATTGAGAAGTCAGGTTGCACAATACACAAGCAGAAAGACATTTCAGGGCGCTGCGCCTCTTTTTTTTTTCGCTTTTCACATTTTTTTCTTTTGCCTCTTTCCCAGTCGTTATTTTTTGCCCAGTTCTCTGCTCAACCGCCTGCAATGCTGCTTCCTCCAGAAGTGTGGGCTCAGGTGTTTCCATTTTTGCCGCCGCGAGACTTGCAACAGGTGTCTCTAATCAGCCGCTCTATGAATGCCTCTGCACGCGAGCGTTTGTATAGAACAGTCCATGTTTATCATGGTGTCAACATTGAATTGCTCAAGCGCACGCTAAAGGCGAGGCAAAAGGATCGATGGGGGCATCTCGTGCGGCGGATTATTCTGTATGAGGTTCGATGGCTGCACACGTTGCCGCTCGACGATTTTCCGGCGCTTACACCCAATGTTGAGCTTGTTGACTTTCCACCGGGATACTGGACGACGTATGTTGTCGATTTGTTCCGCCATGAACCCGCGTGGCCGTGTTTGCAAAGGATTCCTCTGTGGCATAGCGGCAATGCCCATGATTTGCTAGCGCTGCGGCACCTGACGTCGCTCGATTGCCATTACACCGTCATTGTGGACCTTGCTGGCCATTCGCTACCAACCCTGAAGAAGCTCACTGTACGCGACCATGAAATTCGGTTCGCTTACCCTCGTGGCTATAACACGATTCGATTTTTAGACACAATTCAGGTCATGGCGCCGCAACTTGAGGTGCTGAAATTTGCAACGCCCGTGCTGGAGCAAAAAGACGAGCATCCACCCATGGATTTGGCGCGCATTATACCTGCATTGACCGTGCGACGTCTAACCATCGATCTTTTGCGCATCAATCAAGGCTGGGTGGACTATCTTCACGTTAAATACCCCAATCTCGTGGCATTGGGCCTGAGCATGGTGGAGGACATTCGATTACCTGGAGAGGACGAGTCGACAATGCAGCGCACTGTGGATTTGCGAGCTTGTCACCTTGAAGAAGTGTTTCTTTACCTAGGTTGCATGGAAATCAACGAAGACGAGGCACCATTGGACCTGGCGCGCGCAATGTTGCCATGCCACACTTTGCCGGCTCTGGGTCATCCACATCCCCACCCGCATCCACTGAAATCTTTTACATGGCGTGCACACAAGTACACGCCCATATCCAGCTCGCTTTTCATATTTGGACATCAATTGGTCGAACTGACGCTGACATTGGAACGTGATTCGGTCGTGCTCTGCTGGCTCGGGGTGTGTTTGCACCATCGGCCGTGTTTTGCGGCAGGAAACAGCAATAACGACCCATTGCCAACAATGAGACGCTTATGCTTGCACGGCGTGGACGGGAATCAGCCTCCCTCTGACCGGGGCACGCGCATTCTAGTATTTTGGGACTTGCTCCTGCGTCGCTTTGCGCACATTACCCACTTGACGCTCGCTGCGGGCATAAAAGTCGTCTCATCAAACGACACAGACATGCCTCGTCCGATCTATTGTCATCTCCGCGGCTTTATATCCACCCATGTGCTGTTTGACTCAGGCAACACGCTCGAAGATTTGCTGCTCAGCTGCCCAAAACTCATCGACCTTGCATTACTCACGTTTTCTTTCGAAAAAGTTCCTGATTCGCCTCATCATCCCATTGTCGTCAACACGCCCGACCGAGATTATAGCCGCGTGTGTGGGTTTTCCAATATTGATCCGCAATTGGTGACTACATCCACCAGCCAATGGTCCTTGGATGTCGAATTGGTGCCAAAACACGCTGTCAACGCCCAGTCGACCAGTCCAGTCCCCGTCTCCGAAGCCAAAACCGTGCGTCTGCGCTGCCGCTCGGTGTTTCGCCATGCAAAACGCTATAGTGGAGGCCATTTTCTCTATGGCAAGCCGTTTAGCTTTGATTTTATTCATGTTCTTGAAGACGAATAAAAAAAAAGAGCAATTGGTCATTCATGTTGGCCAGGGGAAGCCGCAGCCGCTGTCAAAAGGGACGGCGTTTGAAAGGGTCAAAAAAGGCAAGCCGGGGTTGAATACAAAAAGAGGGGCAAACGCCCATTTGCATTGTTATTTTTTCTGTCCTTTTTTAACTTTTTTTGTTGGTGTTTTGCCATGCTTCGCTTCAGTGCCTTGCGCGTTTCCACAAAAGGTCGCTTTGCGACGCTTCAAAGGACATGGTACACGACGGGCCGCCCGGGAGGTGCTGGTAAGCGTTTGGATCTATTAAAAACAACAAAACAATTGATTTATTTTTGTCTTTTTTAGGCATCGAGATCACGGAGACGGCGGTCATGGTGGACGGCAAGCCATATGCACGCGACGCATGGACAAATGTGACGCCGACGATCCTGTCCAAGCTTCCGCGCCGCCTGCATTTGCAAGAGCGCAATCCCATTGGCATCATTCGAGGCCTGATTGAAGGCCATTTTGGCGATTTCAAGGCGTTTAACCAACTGTCGCCCATTGTGTCGACGCAGCAGAATTTTGATGATCTGTTGATCCCAAAAGACCATCCGAGCCGCACAAAATCCGACAATTACTATTTCAATGCCGACACGCTCTTGCGCGCGCACACGTCGGCGCACCAGCTGCAAGGACTCGCGTCGGGCCACAAGAAATTCTTGATCAGTGGCGACGTGTATCGGCGCGATGAGATTGACAGTTCGCATTACCCTGTTTTCCACCAAATCGAGGGTTTTGCGTACTGGGAGAACGCGACAAAGGACGAGACCATGGCGGCGATCCAGGCTGATCTCGATCGCGCACAGCCGATCCCTGCCAACATTGAGGTCATTGACGACACCGTGATCCACGCGGGCAACCCCATCCAGCCCGAGCACGACGCGCAAATGGTCGATCTCGTTGCCGCGCACCTCAAGCACTCGATCAACAGCATGGTGTGCCACTTGTTTGCCGGCGAGCCCGACCTCAAGGTGCGCTGGATCGAAGCGTATTTCCCCTTTACATCCCCCAGTTATGAGGTCGAGATCTTTTACCAGGGCGAATGGCTCGAAGTTCTCGGCTGTGGCGTCGTCAAGCAACCATTGCTGACCAAGTCTGGTAAAGAATACAAAAAGAAAACGGACTTGGAGCGCACGAGAGAAAAAAAAAAAAGGAGACTAACGAGCTTTTTTTCCCTTCTTTTTTCTCTTTTTAGGTCACGAGCAGGCGATTGGCTGGGCCTTTGGTATGGGCTTGGAACGTCTTGCGATGGTGCTGTTTGGCGTGCCGGACATTCGTCTTTTCTGGTCCGAGGACGCGCGTTTCATTGATCAATTCCAGCCCGGGCAGATTAGCAAGTTCCAGGCCTTCTCAAAGTACCCGCCTTGCATCAAGGACATCTCGTTCTGGCTCCCCACGGGCGAATGGCACGAAAACAACTTTTGCGAGACGGTGCGCGGCGTCGCCGGCGACATTGTGGAGAACGTCA
This sequence comes from Gongronella sp. w5, assembly GCA_001650995.1. Lineage (NCBI taxonomy): Eukaryota > Fungi > Mucoromycota > Mucoromycetes > Mucorales > Cunninghamellaceae > Gongronella > Gongronella sp. w5. Next base: position 135,418 of record KV441943.1, read on the forward strand.
AGCTGGTACGGCTAAAGTTCGCGAATTTTTGGTGATGGACGCGTCAAGTTGACTCATTTTTGCTCTTTTTTTTCGATGATAGATTGATGACTTTACGCACCCAAAGACCAATAAGCGCAGCCTCTGCTACCGCATCATGTATCGATCTATGGACAGGTAAAAAAAAAAAAAAGAAAAAAACGCGACGCGATGCGTTTGGACGCGTTTGCGCAAACTTCTTGTACATTCCCATGCGATTGGGCATGACTGACACGGTTTTTCACTAATGGTAGAAATGTGACAAACGAAGAAATCAACGAAATCCAAGAAAAGGTGCGCGACGCTGTGCAGGCCGACTTTGACGTGGAATTGCGCGAGAAGAAATAAGCGTCATCGCTGGGCTTGTAGAGTACAATACCAAAAAATAGAATTAAAATTCGCAAGATCCTCTTTTATGCAAAATGTCTTAGTACACGTTGGTGCTTTAGCGTCTTTTTTTTTTTTTTCTTTTTTTTTTCTTTTTTTTTTTTTGCAAAAGGGCATAGTCCATTTAAGCGTAGGATAACCTAGACTCTTAAATGGAGCCGGAGAGACAAAAGCAGTAAAAAGGGCTTATTCTATGGGACTGCGGTCGCGTTGGGTTTGGCACAAACATGCGTTTTTTTTCGATTTGACAACAATGAATTGTCTGCCAAGAAACAAGGTGGATGGTCAATCAGTGTGTCATTTGTAGGGGGGTCAATTATGCTGCACGTGCCCCCTGATGGAAGGACGATCGCGTTTTGATTGTCTTTGTCTTGATTACCCGCATTTAAAATATTTCTTTGTCTTTTTTCTTTTTTTTTTCATCCCTCTCCACTTTCTCTTCCGTTGTGTTTCTTTTTGTAATCACGCACCATGTTGACCGATGACGATTTGCAATATTATTTGCAGCAATTGGCGTGCTGGCGCCAAATTTGTCAGGATCTTCAGGGCCGTGGCGCTCTGGAGGCGCCGGCCATCGATGTGCTAGAGTCGATGAACGAGGTGCATCTTAAACTTGAGCACAACCTCCGCGACGGCCGCTACAACAACACGGAATGGACGCTGTTTTATGAAGGGTTGCAAATCATCATGGCGGTGTGCTCAACCGCTGCAAAGGTGCAGTTGGGCCCGCCCGCCACGCCAACGTATGTCGAGTCCCTGGCCTCGTTGTCGTCAGCCCCGCCATCGCCACTGGCATTGCAATCGCCGCTGTCATTGGCATCATCGCCGTCACATCAACCGTCGGCAACCATTCGCTCTCTGCCGCCTCTTCGGCAGCCGGTACCCAACGCCAAGAATCCAATGCCCTTGCCGCGTCCGCAGCATCATAACCTTATCAACAAGGCGGAAGTATTGTGCCTTGTCAGCGAAGCCCTGGAAGCCCAATTTCCTCCATCCAATCGCCCCGATGCCGACCTGGTATACAAGGATGTGCTTCTGAATGTCGCGCGCCATCGCCGCCTTCTCATAGCTGCCAAGGTCATGACCGAATACACAAGCCCTGGCCAATTGTCCGATGAAGCGTTCAACGATTTCATCGACAGTGTACTCGAATTGTTGGTGGCGCAGCCCGAGGGTGTGCAATTGAACACGCCCAATGGCCGCCGCGTCATCTCCTATGTCATTAAACAAGTTGTAGCTAATCGATGTCAACACTTTCGTGTGAGTTCAAGCAAGAAAGAAGAGAAAAAAAAACAGAAAGAGTGTTTACCAACCCTCCTTTTGAAAATATCTATAGAGGCAGCACCCAAGCCATTCCAAATGGACGAAATGGGATTGATGAAGAGGGCTTGTTTTTGTGCCTATCCTTTTAATTTGATTTCATGCGTAAAGTCCTTGTTTTCTTTTTCAACGCATACATCATCCAATAAAAGTCCCTATAAAGACCAATGTCATTAGATGCGCAATGAATACCTTCTTGGGGGGCCACATCGGCCTAATGAGGAGCAATTGATGACGCGCCGGCTCTCAGGATGCCTTGAAATTCAGACCAAAATGAAAAAAGCGCGCATTTGCTCGATTTTTCGCTGGTGTGGATGCTAGTTTCCTGGTGCTCCGGCGTGGTCAGGGGCTTTCGAGGTGAGGGGGCTGCAGTATACTCGAATTTTGAGACCTATCGGAGCATCAGATGTTGTATGAATCGCAAAAATGCTCAATTTGCTTGGACGTCTATTGGGTGTGGCAAACAGGGGCTCTTTGGCACCACGAAATGCATAGCGTGCGACAATCTTAAGGGTGGGCGCGATTTGCAGATGCCAAGAGTACATGGAGAGCCGCTGTAGGCAAATAATAAACAGTCCCTGACGAGTCGCCAAACTAAACATCGCAAATTTGGGTTTTCAGAATCGCGTCAAACTCGCACACAAGTTGACGTTGCATGGCGAAAGCACGGAAAATGACAAAAAGGACTACAGTAGGATTCATCTCATGGGCAGCGAGCAACGAGCAATTTTAGCTTAAGTTTCAATGGCGAATTACACAGGAAAAACGCGCTCATAGAGCCGCATCGACGCGTTCACTAGCAAGAGAGACGCCAGATGCATGGATTTCATTAGAAATAGACGCGTGCAACTTGAAGTTGGACGCGGTTTATCACGCGTCAAAAATTGCCTATGAGTTTGAAACCGTGTCAAAGATGCCAAAGAAGCACTTTTTTCATTGATCAGTGATGGCCACGTACGTAGCAAGCGATGCTCTTTCTGATTGTGGCTGTTTCCTTGATATGCAGGCACTTTTCGTTGAGATGACCTTGTGGTGAAAAATCGTCGCTTTTCGCGTTTTGCGCGGAATCCAGTCGGTAGAGCCCTGCTTTTTACAAGATTTTCGTCGGTGAATCATAATACTTCACCATGTGGTTGTATGGCGTGGCGATCTGAGGACCCAAATTTCATCGATTTGAGATCCTCGACTCTATCCCCAGGAAAAATCACCATTTCGAAAACCAGCGATTGCTCGCCACCTACAGTAGTGGCCATGGTGCCACGGGGGCAGGCGCATTCGAAAGAGAAAGCTTTGAATCATGAATGCTAAACATCGCTGGCCTGTTAGAATGCCTCTTCATCTGCAAACAACCAAACCCCTTAAAATTGAGACGTTTTCAATGAATTCTCGACGACTAATTGATAGATCTCCATTTTTATGACTCGGAAGCGTCTTTGAGAACGAGTGCACAAAACATTTGGCCAATTCGTTTGATGTGCATCAGTTCAAGGAATATTGAACTAACGTTCAAAAAGGTCAAATTAACATTTATTCAAATTGCTTTTGTTGCCGTGAAACGATCTCTAGCGAATTTGGACACATTGTCGATTGTGAACGCTCAGAGGAATCCAGAAAGTTGGCAGTCTCAACGTTTGCTCTTGGAGAAGGCAATGAGCAAAAGAATCAAAATGCAAAATATTATTTTAATAGTAGAGTGAACAACTGGCAGTAAAAGATGCATCTGCTCCTCCTCGACTGTGTTATTGCACACTTTATGCATATTTATGTATCGCGGTTCTCGCGGTTGTACGTCGTAAACACATCATGAGATTATTTGCAAGCACATTTTATTCATTTGTCACGTGTTTTGTCTCGATTTTTTTTTTTTTTTTTTGAGGAAAGAAGCATGCATATGTTTTTTATTTGAGGGGGGATGTTCAGAGCTTTGGAACCAAAAGGCAAAAGTGAGCGATGATGGATGCACAGGGGCCAAAGGTGTGCTCTTTTTTTTTTTTTAAAAAAAAAAAAAGCTAATAAAAGATGTGTAGTCTAGAGATTGACGACGGCGCGTGCCTTTTCCAGGCCCTTTTCGAGTCGTCTGAGCAAGAGTTTGACGTCTGGGTTTTCCTCGATATAAGATGTGCTGCATGAGCGAGCATTGACGATGCCGAGAGCGAAGAATTCGATGCGTTTGCCAATGTCCATGTCTGGGAAGCGTGTTGCGAGTAGCTCGAGGTAGAGTGCGGCCTCGTAGTACTGTTCGCGCATGCGATGGTAGCGCCAGAGGATGTCGTAGGCGTCGCGCGGGTGCAGCTGCTGTTTGAGGAAGGGCAGGATGTACGTGGCATTCACAGCGAGCAAGTCTGCGGTCTTGTTGTTCGCCTGGAACCAGTCGTACAAGGTATAATGGAACAGCTGGTCGTCCGAGGCGAGCGCCGTGGCAAGGAGCTGCTGACGCGCCACCTTGAGATCCTGGACGAGATCGGGCCGGCGCTGCAAGTGTTGATTTTGTGCTTGTTGCTGCTGCTGTTGTTGCTGTTGTTGAGATTGAGGTTGTTGCTGTTGCTTGTCGCCGCTCAGTTGCTGCAATTGGTCGATTTCGTCGATGGCTTGGAAGATCTGTTGGTAACACGCACAGCACGCGTCGTACAGCGTGGCACGCGCGTCGCCTGCTGGTCTGCTGTCCAGGCGGAACGCCAATGCTTGTTTGTTCGCATCCAATTTGCTCGCACGCGCCAGCGCGAGTTTGGCCACACCCACATAGTACCCCTGGTATCGGTAATCGACGCAAATCTCGGCTAGATTCTCGGCCGAAAGCGCATCTGCCGCGTCACACAGGAACACCACCGATTGCTCCAGCGCCTGGTTGCGATCGTACTCGGCCTCGGCCTTGTGCGCGCAACTGAGGCTCTCCACACCCTATGGAAACATCGTATTTGTGTGAATTTTTGTTTTTTTTTTTTAAATTTCGTATTTTTTTTCTTTTTTTTTTTTTTTTTACCTGGTAATAAAGCACGTCCTTTGGGCCGAAAAAGGTGGGGCATTGGTCGCGCAGCGTGCGCGTGACCATGTCGTAGCCGGCATGCATGTGGCTGGCGGCAAACTTGTCAATGGTGGCAATGACGAGATCGCGCTTCAATTGCGTGCCACGCGGAGTCGCCAACAATGTCTCGAGCGTCACTTGCCGTAGTTCCTCGCGCTGGTGTTCGCGCGCCCTGTCAAAAAAGAAAAAGAAAAAAAGCGCGTCAATGGACCAAAATCGTGAAAAAATACAATCGTCGCGATGTTTTTTTCTCTTTTTCTTCAGCGCACCTGAGCAAGATATCCTTTGCCTTGCCGTCGATGACGAAATCGATGAAATCGATGGCTTCGATGGCTTGGACCAGGAGGCGGTGGATGTCGCTAAGCGATGTTTGTTCGGCAACGAGGATTTGCTGCTGCTGTTGGTCCTGGACGGCCGCCATGGCGAGCGCGTCGTGTGTCAGTGGGGTGATCAAGTGTGCATGCGCGTCAAAGAACCTTTTGAGGTGCTTGAGCTTGGTCCGCGTGGCAAACAGGTCCTTTTGCACCTTGGCCGCGCCCTCCAAGAGGTTGTTTGTCGATCTAGAACAAAAAGCGAGAGCATCAGAACTTACCGCATCCATATTTAAAAAAAAAGGAAGCTTACGTAAAGGCAAAGGGCTGTGCGCGCCACAGATTCGCCAAGAGGCGGGCAAAATAGAGGATGATGCCGTCGTGCCGGCTGCTGTATTTGATGCCGGTGGGTCCTACGGCCTGGCCAAGCGGATTGCTGCTGTTGGGCAGAGTTGCGCCCGTTGCCGTCGGCTGACCTCCAAAGGATGCCAAGAATTGCGACGCGCGACGCGCGATTTCCTCTATAAACGGGGGAAAAATAAATAAACTGGATGCCCTTTTTTCTTTTTTTTTTTTTTTTTTTTCCCTTTTTAAGGGGTTTTGTCTTTTTTTTTTTTTTTTTTTTTTTTTTTTTTTTTTCTTTTTTTTTAGCCTGGTTTTTTTTTTTTTTTTTTTTTTTTTTTTTTTTTTTTTTTTTTTTACCGTGTTCGGTTGATTTTGATGCATAACTGGAGCAGATGATGCTCATGGCGAATGCGCAAGTCTGTGTATGGCCAAAGAGTTGGATGAATTGGAGGAGATCGCGCTGTGTGGCTTCTGTTTGACGCGTGTCGCATGATTTGCGCAGCAGGTTGTACAATGTATCGACAGGGCGTGGCTTGACAAAGGAAAAGACGCCTTGGTCGGTGTAGATGAGCAATTTGCGTGCCGGATCGCTGTAGAGTGCGCGGCTGTCATTCAAGGGGTATCCGTTGTCGTTTGGTGCGGCTTCGGCCATGGCCCAGACTCTTCCCTGTGTCTGCAGTGTCATCAATGTCTCGCTATAAGGCACGGAGACCGCGTAGGGCGCCGGTGAGGGTGGGAAGAGGCTGCTTGTAGTGCCATTGGTTGTTGACGTAGCTCCGGGTGTGGCGGTGGCGGCGCCGCCAATGACTGGGAACGACAGGTACACCTTGTCTGAGCGGGCGTCCATCTCGGCGTGGGAAGTCAGCAAGACCCCTGAGCGGTAATGGGCGAAATTGATGGGCAAGGACGCGAATTGCGATGCAGGGGACGCGAGGGAGGTGAGTGGAGTCGTGGCGGTGGCAGTGGGAGGCGCATTGGGCACGGCGGCAGCATTGGCATTGGCATTGGGCGATGGTGGGGGCATGAGATCCTTTGGATGTGGCGGCAAGCGGATATGGACGAGCTCCAATGTATTGGGTTTCCAAGTGTTCGGGTCAGCTGGAGCGCCGTACGTGCGCATCACATTCTTATAATGCGTGAAGTACAATCGGAACCCACGCTCGGTCACAGCCACCAGATGGATCGCGTGCGATTCCTTGCGAGGCACAATATGGATGGACAAGATGCGGAAATCCAGCGGATGCGGCTGCACGGCCGCCTGACGACACATTGTACGCGCCGCACGCTCAATGTCTCTCAAATCATGCGCAAGAGGCAAGAATTGGTCGTTGCGTGGTCCTAAAAAGAATGCGTCAATCCGATTGCTGCTTGTCAGCGCATACACCATGTGTCGTTCGCTGTCCACGGCAAGATGCACATAATCCGCTAATGACATTTCAAATAAAATAAATAAAAGAGATGAGCCATGTTTGCCTTCCGTGAATCCCTCTCGCAACGCTTGCAATTCTTACGTTTCCACCGGTCTTGGATCATCGTGGGCATGAGTGACATGAGAAACCCGGACGTCAACTTGTTCAATTGCGCCGTGGGGCCCACAAAGCGCCGGGGCAGCTAAGAAAGACAGAGAGAGAGAGAGAGGTTGAGAAGGCAGAACACGGGATCGAAAAAAAAAACACAAAAAGCATACCTTGTAATGCAGGTCGTAAATGTGGCCCGATTTTGCACACAAAAAGATGCGGCCATCGTCGGTGCTGGCAATGGTGTTGATGCGCTGGCCGTCGGTCGACGCGGCACTATTGCTGCTGAGAAGCACGAGCGTGCGCTTGCCGTCAGGGCGCGGCTCAAACACGACTTGCAACACGACAACGTGGAGAATCGTCGCCACAATCAAGAGATATTGCACGTGTTCCTTGAAAACGCCCTTGGCAGGCTTCACAAGACCCACCGCGCAGATGATTTGGTCCTGATCGTCGTACGTCGTGATGTCCGAGCTACAAAAAAAAAAAAAAAAAAAAAAAAAAAAAAAAAAAAGCGCGTTTAGAAAGTTCATTTGACGGGTTTCTCCCCCTTTTTTCGCTTTTTTCGTACCTGTCATTCAGATTCCAAAGATAAAGGCGGTGGTCGCTGGTTGCCCATGCATACCCAATCTCCGGGAGCAGACCCTGGAACGTGTAATAGTCGCCTAGAAAAGAAAAAAAAGTGAGTTTAGCGGCCAAAAAGACGCGAATCAGACGGATCGTACGACCAAGGCCCTGGTGCACCGTGGCAGGTTGCTTGACAAAGGAGCCCGCAAGTGAGTAGGCGTCTGTGGATCCGGTAAGAGGGCGGTTATACTGCGACGAGGTGGCACCTAAGAAAAAGAAAAAAAAGAAAAACGTCAATACAACAATAAAAAAAAAGGGGAGGTTATTCGTACCTTTCAGGCAGTCTTTGAGGTCCTGGTCCTTTTGATCGTTGGTGATGGCCGTGTTGATCAGGTTGCCGGCATTGACATGCAAGAGGGGGGCAGTGTCGGGCTGCCTTTGCGTGTTGGCCATGCGTGTAAAACAAATCAACAAGGGAGGGGAAACGCGAAAGAAAGAAGAAAAAGTGTAAAGGGGCGGTGTTTTTTTTGTATTTCTTTTCAATTCCATCTCCGCCCTTCTTGCCACCACAGCAAAAAAAACTCGCTGAGGGTTGCCTTTAATGGGCCAAGGAAGAATTGATTGGGCGAATTTCC
>KV441944.1:7257-62027 GCA_001650995.1 Gongronella sp. w5
GGGGTTCCGGGGGGGTTTTTTTTTTTTTTTTTTTTTTTTTTTGCCATTTTTCATTACCTTGATGGGGCAATTCAGCAGCAATTCAGCACGCGCGTCCGTCAGAGTCTGGATGGTGCCGGTGAGTGTCAGATTATAATCAGTTGGCGTATCAACGAGGGCATGTTTGGCCGAAGACTTGTCGTTTGCAGTAACATCAATAACAGTCTGCGTGCGGCTGCCTGTCGCTTGGCACGTGTCCCTCAATTTCTGCTTGGTGGCACTAGCAACAGCCTCGGTGCGGCACAATTCGTATTGAGCCGACGCGGGCGGCGCATAGCAAAAGGACAAGGCGGCTTTGGACGTGGGCGACGGCGTCGTGTTGGCTAAAGGCGAAGTGGTCGACAGTGGATCGTCCATCTTATTATACGTGTGTGGTGGTATAGGGGGCGAAAGTGGGGTGGCGCACGAGAAAAGGTAACTCTATGAAAAAAGGGCGTGTGTCGGCGCGTGCGAGAGGTGAGGGGTGGAGGACGTGCGATGCGAGTCGTTGTATGCAATGCCTCTAAACCGAGAAAGTAAAAAAGAAAAAAAAAGAGAAAAAGGGGGGAGGGGAAAAGAGAGACAAAGAAAAACAAAAAAGAGTCTATCTACTTTGTGTGGGTAGAATAACGGATATGGTAAAGAGAGGGGGGATAGAGCTGCTGTTGCGTGCGCTGGCAAGATATGAAGGAGTGGAGAAGAAAAAGGTTTTACTTGAAGAAAAAAACAACAACAAAAAAAAAGAGGCTCGGGCAGACCCTTTAGAAACATAAGGAATAAGAATTCACGATTCCAAGGAATTGCCTGTCACTGCGATGAAAAACTTTTTCCTGCACTAGATTGGCCCGCTCCCCGCCCACCCTCTCTGGCTGTTTTTTTTTTATTTTTTATTTTTTTTTTTTCATCTATACAGAACATCGTGGTATAATTGATCGAGGGCGCGAGTGGGCTGTCAAATTGCATGAATCTTATGCATGCCATTCATTGCAAGGCCCTGGGGGGAGGGAACAAACCCCATCCTTTGTCCCCTTAGGCCGTCATGCAACCCTGTACGGGCTGTCTCCTGGACGGGCAAAAGGCAAAAATAGCCCATCCCGAGTATCCCAACGCCATCATGGTGTAGCACCGTTTGGCTCTTTTGTCTTGTGCGCTTTCCATAGCTTTTTCATGCGACCTATTCGCTATGTTCCACGTGTGTTCAAATTCCGAGCCGATGCCACTGAGTTTTGGGGGGTGCGCCCGCCTTTTTTTTTTTTTTCCAGTTGCACAACGCTCCCCCTCTTTTTTTTTTTTTTTTTCCAGGCCACGTCACCTCGCTCTTTGCATGCTCAATTTAGAAATCAATGAAAAATCGAGCCATGTCAACAATCCATGCGCATTGCACTAGCATGGCCCTGCCCCCCGCCCCTTTTGGCCGCCCCTGTTTTTTTTTTTTTGGGTTCTTTTTGCCCAAAGAAAGAGACTTGCCACCCATCCGGCCAAAACAATGCGCGTGTCCTCGTCCGCGTGTGTTCATCCGACAGACCCGTCGGCTGCTCCGGGCGGGCACACATATCCCACAAAAGCGGCACCCAATCGCAGATGGCGACCAATCCGAGAAGGTGGAATCCTTTGGCCTCTCTCTCTCGCCCGGTGTCTGGGCTGCCCGCATCACCTCGACATCCACGTGTCCTTTTTGGCCCCCCTCCGTGTGGCCATTGGTGCCATGGCAATGGTAAAATCGACTAAAATGCTCAAACAGACGTCACGGGGCAACAATAGTGTCCAAATTATTTTGGACACTTTGGAACGCTTGACAGCTTGGGGGGGGACCTGCACATGAAAGAGAAATCGCCTGATCGGGGACTCGGACCAATCGCCGCCTGGCATCCCGGCGGCACGAGCGAGATCCGACCACATCCTTTCTGATGGTCAAATTGACGCGTCCCAGCGGGCCAATGGACGTTTCCACTCATGAGAAGCGTGCCGTAGACCATGGACATTGGCAAAAGGCAAAAGGCAAAAGGCAAAAAAAAAAAAAAAACGCCATCAAAGCAGACCGAGTAGCGGAATAGGATGCGCAACACGCGACAATACATTTCAATCGCAAAATGAACAAGAATAATAATATAACGTAGGACCGGGCTGGTGGGCCAACATGGGCACGAATGATCGTCTGCACAGGATGAACGCATTTGCATCGGTGCTTAACATATGTCGATCGAGTAAATAGCGGAATTGTGACAGAATCACTGGAATGGTGATTTAATCTGCAACACCCTAGTCGAGCACCCGATTTTTATGGCACCAACCTCAAGTAACTCGAGCTTAATGCAAGCCATCAAATGACAGGTAGGGTGTCGCCAGGGAGTTTTGACAAAAACCAAGACTGCTGAATTTCCAAAGCTAAAACCTGTCGCGAATTAATGGGTCGATCACTTTAAACTTACCATCGCGTCATTTTGGCACCCCATCATTCCAAAAAAATACAAAATCGAGCATCGACTGAATAGTTACTGATTCGGTTGACATTTACTCAAATTTGATATTTTCAGTCACGCCTCGCTAAAATGGCTTTACAACGCAGGTAAACAGTGACGCCATTCGCATCGCGATCAAGCTCGCGTCATCTGGTTCAAATTTGAGACAAGTTGGACAAGTTTAGCGGGGATTAGTGCCTAGGCAAAAAATGAGCCGCAGTCGCGCCCAAAACCAAAATTGAAAAAACAAGTTCCCAGAATTACACCAAACTTATACACAACAACAGTTGCACGGAGAAACCAACAAAATTGTCAAAAAAAAGTGCGAGCCATCTGCTGATTTAGGAGTAATAAGCGATTTTAGATGTTTCTTTATCGGTGCATCCCGCCGAGAAAACGCACCATGTCGCGTCGCTGAAGCATCCACGAGCTAGAGATGCATTAGATGCGTGAATTCAATGAAGGCAATGAACAGCTAACACGCCTGTGGACCGAATCATTGTCCATCTAAAATGTTATATTCTTTTTGTCGCGCGCCTACCCTGACAGAACTCAAATTATTTTTTACAGATCATGGACATCCATGGACGCAGAAATTTGTGCTTTATCTGATGAGCCGTGTTTCAAGGCGCTGCAGCTAGTCCTCGTCAAGTTAGCCTTGTGGCGAAAATAAGATCCAAAACACATCTTTCACGAAACCAAGATGATCAGCCCTAGGTTTTTATGGTATTTTCATCGGTAAACAGACTGGAGTTACCCCAGGTGTGAGGGGCGTGGCGATCCAGCAACCTAAAAGTCACCACATGAAAATTGTCGACTGACCCCCTGTGGAAAATCCATGAAAAAAACGCGATTTTCCAAATTAATATAGCACGCCATCCGGTGGACGCAGCAACGTGAAACTTTGTCATATAAGTGTTTCAGCGGTTCTCTTTTCAAAACAACCATAATATCGGGGATAAATTAGATCGTTGACGAGAAAACCGATTTTTATCAATAAATCCATTTTTTCTGTCGTGGAGCGATCAGTTGTTGCCTCGATGGAGCTGAAACTTGCACGTATGGGCAGATACGCGTCTGGGTGTCATTTTTTTCCTGCTCAACAAAGTCGATGTGTGATCTTTGTGCATCCACAATGCGTGAACAAACATTTCAATCCTAATTTTCTCGGTAACGCACAAAGTAAAAGTGATGCACGCTGCTGTGACAATGATGCGACACTCGACAATCTATCAAATGGGCCTAGTTTCAAACGCGTATCATAGGACCAAAACCGATCAAGAAATCCTAGATTCTAAATTTTGACTTTAATCACCATTTGCTCAAGAACGGTATAATCGACCACCGATTTTATTGCAGATTTACTTATCAAGAGGAGGTCGATGCATCGAATGACATGACTCTCAGGTCACAAGTGTATAGGCTGCCAAACGAATTTGAGATTTGTCGGGACTTGAACCTCTTAAAGGCGTGTGGACCCTTCAGGGACATTTTGACCTGACCAACTTTTTTTTTTCTCCAAAATTTGAACCACAAAAGACTTGTCGCAGCACCGCGAAACTTTGCTACAGATGGCCGTCATTTTCCAAAATGTACGCGCCAAAAGTAGAAACTGGTGAAAGTTGATGCGTGCGCTCGCGGCGCGCGGCGCAAAATACGATTGACGCGCTGGTGTAAGCATGAATTGCGCGGGTGTACCGCTGTAATGCACTGAATTCAAGTCGCCTGAATTTTAAAATGAAAAAGAGGTGGTCTGCAGCGTGCAAACCGGACAAAAATTATGAAAGATCGCTTTGAGAAAGGAGAGCAATGGTGTGCCTTTTCCTGACAGACAAAGCGGACCAATCACGTGGATGGCCTCGATGCCTTTTCTGGGCTTCCCCTTTTGTCTTGCCTTTTTCTTCTTCTTTCACCTTCTTTTGACTTCTTTTTCATACAACTATGTCTGACTTTTCTGACGACGACTTCCAGCCCCTCGAGCCCACACTCAAGAACGTCCTGGATCAGGATTCGCTGCACTGGATCTTTGTTGGTGGCAAGGGTGGCGTTGGTAAGGGAGTCATCTATTGTTTTTTATTTTATTCTTTTGCGTGTCTTGAAAGGCTCATCCCAACACGCTTGGCAAATTAGGCAAGACCACGTCGTCGTGCTCGCTGGCCGTGCAGCTGTCCAAGGTGCGTGAGTCGGTGCTGCTCATTTCCACCGATCCCGCGCATAATTTGTCGGACGCATTTGGACAAAAGTTCTCAAAGGAGGCGACGCTCGTCAATGGCTTTGACAATCTGTACGCCATGGAGATCGACCCCACGTCCAGCATCCAGGAGATGATTGAGCAATCGGATCAAGGCAACGCCATGGGCAGCATGGTCCAGGATCTCGCCTATGCCATCCCGGGTGTGGACGAGGCCATGGGCTTTGCCGAGGTCATGAAGTAAGGGCCAACTCCATTTTGACATGGCTGGCACGACACGTGGAGCTAATTCTTCTTGTCTCTCTCTCTCTTTTTTTTTTTTTTTTTTTTTTGCCAGGCAAGTCAAGACCATGTCGTACTCGGTGGTTGTGTTTGACACGGCTCCCACAGGCCACACGCTGCGCTTCTTGTCGTTCCCCACCGTCCTGGAGAAGGCGCTCGCCAAGATCAGTGGCCTGAGCGGCCGTTTTGGCCCCATGTTCCAGCAGGTTTCCGGCATGATGGGCATGAATGCCAATCAGGAAGACATGTTTGCCAAATTGGAGGAGATGCGGTCCGTCATCAACGAGGTGAACAACCAGTTCAAGGATCCCGTAAGCCTGGAAAAGAAAAAAAATCATGCACATGGGCCATTGACCGCGTTTTCTTTTCTTTTCTTTTTTGGACGCGCCTATTAGAACATCACAACATTCATCTGTGTGTGCATCTCTGAATTCTTGTCGCTGTACGAGACCGAGCGTATGATCCAGGAATTGACGTCCTACCAGATCGATACCCACAATATTATCGTCAACCAGCTGTTGTTCCCCAAGGAGGGTAAGTCGAGCCCTTTTTATTTTTGCCATTGTGGCCCGGCTGACACTTTTTTTTTTTTTTTTTTTTTTTTTTTTGGAATCGGCCCCCTTTTTTACCCCTGGCCCCCTTTTTTTTTTTTTTCCAAAAAAACCCTGACACTTTTTTTTTTTTTTTTTTCGTCTTTTAGGTTCCAATTGCGAGCATTGCAGTGTGCGACACAAGATGCAGCAGAAATACCTGGAACAAATCTACGACTTGTATGAGGATTTCCACATTGTGCGCATGCCGCTGCTGACGTCCGAGGTGCGTGGCACCGAGTCCATCAAGGAGTTCAGCAAGATGCTGGTCGAGCCTTACAGCCCTCCTAGCAACTGAGCAATTCTGGATCATAGATGTTTTGAAGAGCGGACAAATAATAAAATATGCTTTATCTTTCCAAATGCACGCAAAATAGGGGGTTGCGTCATGTTCCAGCTTCCAGCATTTGCCAGAGCGTCTCTGATTCAATGTCCGCATTTGGCGACGCACGCCTGTTCTCTAACCCCCTTTTTAAAGCGAGGCTGGGCGGGTTTTGACCTTGCTCATTTCTCTTTATTTCCTCTTTTTCTTGCTTTTCCCCCTCTTTTTTCTTTTCTTTTTTTTTCACACTCACACATACACAAATCACATATCATGGTGAGAGAAACAAAGTTCTACGACGACTTGGGCGTCAGTGTCGACGCGTCCGATGCCGAGCTCAAGAAGGCTTATCGCAAACTCGCCCTCCGCTATCATCCTGACAAGGTAAACTTGCACAAGCTGACTGTCCACCCACCCGTCAGACACCTGTCCGTCATGGCATTGTGGAATTGATGTTATCTTGGTGGGAGGGGGATGGTGGAAAGAGGCCATGTGTCTCTGATTATTCATCGTTTTTTTTTCTTTTTCTGCCTTTTTTTTTCCTTTTTTTTTTTTTTTTTTTTTACAGAGTGACGGGCAGAATGAATTTTCAGTTTTTTGCGGCGCGTCTCAAGTTTTTGTGCCTTTTTTTTTTTCTTTTTTTTTTTTTTTTTTTTACGTTTTGCAGAACCCGGATGCCGGTGACAAGTTCAAGGAAATCTCGCATGCGTATGAGGTGTTGTCGGACCCGGAGAAGCGCCAGCTTTACGATCAATTCGGCGAAGAGGGCCTCAATGGGCAAGGCATGGGCGGCATGGGCGACGCGGAGGATATTTTCTCGCAGCTGTTTGGCGGCGGTCTGTTCCCAGGTGGCGGACGCGGCCGGCCGTCGGGACCGCGTCGCGGCAAGGACATGTACCATGCGCTCAAGGTGTCGTTGGAGGATCTTTACAAGGGCAAGACATCGAAGCTTGCGGTACAAAAACACGTGATTTGCGCGCAATGTGAAGGTCGTGGCGGCAAGGAAGGCAGCGTCAAGACATGCACGACGTGCCATGGACAGGGCTTCCGGATCATGATGCGCCAGATGGGACCCATGGTGCAGCAGATCCAGCAGCCATGTGGCGATTGCCATGGTCAGGGTGACATCATGGACGAAAAGGACCGGTGTACCGAGTGCCACGGCCGCAAGATCAGCAACGAGCGCAAAATCCTCGAGGTGCACATCGACAAGGGCATGCGTGATGGTCAAAAGATCACGTTTGCCGGCGAAGGCGATCAGGCACCCGGCATTGAGCCTGGCGACATTGTCATCCAGATCGACGAGAAGCCTCACCCACATTTCAAACGTCGAGGCGACGACCTTATCCACGAAGTCGAGATTGACTTGCTCACCGCCCTTGCTGGCGGCCAATTCACCATCCCACACTTGGATGAGCGCGTTTTGATGGTCACGGTGCTTCCCGGCGAGTGCATCCACCCAGGCATGATCAAACTCATCCCTCACGAAGGCATGCCCACCTACAGACACCACGACAAGGGAAATCTTTTGGTCGTTTTCAGCATCAAGTTCCCCGCCAACAATTGGACAGACAATGACACAATTGCAAAGCTCGAGGGCATCCTGCCCCAACGTCCCGCCTTGCCCGACTTGAGCGGCAAGCATGTCGACGACGTCGTCATGGCCGATGCTGACCATTACCAAACTTCCTCCTCGCGACACGCACACGACGAGGACGAGGACGCAGAAATGCACGGCGGCCCAGGCGTCCAATGCGCACAGCAATAGGTTGACAAAAAGAAAAGAAATGGAATCGTGCCGGCTCCTTTTTGCAAAATTTTTTTTTTTTTTGTCATTGTCACTTTTTTTTTTCTCTCTTGTCCTTTTTCGCCCTCATCATCTTTTCCTCATCCTTTCTCAATCTGTTGTCATTTCCGTCTCTCCTCCCTTTCACAAAAATTGCGTAAATAAAATCTGTTTTCTCATTCCCATATGATATGTGCGTCATCTAAAGTGGACAAAACGTTAAAAAAAATTGAGCTGCGTTTATTCATATTTTGTTGGAAGCTAGCCAAAGAAAGGAAGAAGGCGCCAGTGCTTGACGGCTGGAGCTGCGTAAAAGGTAGCAGATTTCTTGGAGCAAAGGATGTGGATGACGGCGGCGGCCTTGTCGGACACGTTGGACGAGAGCATGTGGGCGGGCTGCGCGTACCGCAAGCCCATGGACGCGACGAGCAGCACGTCGCGCACGTCGTCGTCGCAAAGGCGATAAGAGACGTGGCTCTCGAGGCGACCATCCTTTGGTACGTCGCGCAACCAAATCCTAACGGGCGCAGAACCGCGTTTTTGCTTTTTTGGATCGACGAAAACGACGTGAACGCGCGCTCCGAGAAAGTCGCCAACTTGCTCCTTGACATTGATGCGCGTGACATTGGGCAGCGACAGCCAGCGAAGCGACGAGCCTTGTTCGCCTTGGTATCTTTCGAAAAAGGTGCGGAATTTCTCCTCCCATTCCGTCATGGGTGTGCCCTGCGGCTGGAATTGCCATGTCCTGCACGTCGATCCAAAGAGAGAGATGGTTTTAAGATTTGGCAGCTGACGAAGGGCGCGTTCCAGCACACCGGGATGATCAAACTCGCACCCGTCAAGTTCCAGATGTGTAAGCGCCTTCATCCCATTGACAATGAGCGGAATGTCGAGCAGATCGGCATCATGCTGCTGCACCGATAGGCCGTGGACAAGCGAGCGTGAAAAGTGATCGAGCGCGCCATAGAGTGCGGGCGTCTTTAAGACAAGATCAAGCTCCAATGGCACGTGTTTTAGGCGCGTACCATAGAAAAACGCCTCGTCATTCGACGTATTCGTCGTATTTTCGGTCGAGAGAGCGGCTGTGAACGCGTCGTTCATGGCGCGTGACCCGTTGCGCGGCAGGGGAGGCAGACGACTGAAGTCCAATGGCAAAATTTGGGCGAATTCGGTGCTTGTGCTGAGCAAATCCATGCGCAATTGCATTGCGCTAATACGCGGCGTCAAATGGGCAAAAAAGTATGTCAGACACATCAATTCCGGCGGTTCTGTCGGGTCCTCTGATTCGAGTCCAAAGGAAAGCGTCTTGAGGCAATGGTGCTGCGGCAGATGCGCGAGCGATTTGTACGTGAATTCGCGGAAAGGCTGGCCGCTGATTTTTAGGCTTGCAATGCGAATGGTCAAACTCTGAAGGTGTGGTAAACGCTGCAGCAGCGTCAACACGTATTGCAGATCCACCTCGAGCACCTGGGTCCCATAGTCGAGATGCTTTAGCCAAGGATGCAGGTCAATGGGTCTGAGCGCGTACGACGGCGCAACAGATGACAATTTCAGCGCCTGCAGCGCGGGTAATTGCACCAATTTGCGAATCGTGTCCATCTGGTGCTTGTCCAGCGCTAGATCATTCGGAAGATCCACGTGCAGGCTGCGCACCTCCTGCAGCTTGGGCAACAGGGCCGCCGCCATCGCCATTCCATTATCAATCGCGGTTGCCCACGGCACCACAGGCAACGACGCCGTCCACCCGTCCATCTTCATTTCCGCATACTTTGCAGGAAAATACGCGTCGGGACACGTCCCAAAGCACGCAGCCATCTCGCGCACCCGATCCAAGTTGGACAGATCAAACTGAACTCGTTCAAACGCGATACCCGTGGCGGAATGGTGCCACCGACGGCTAGCCAACCGCGCGTGCTGAAGCAGGTTGCTCGTAGGCAACCATTGAAGAATCAATGGCAGCAGCTCGTTGGGCAAATCGTTCAGTGTCGTCATTCCCGTGCAAAAAAAAAAAAAAAAAAAAAAAAAAAAAAAAAAAAGGGAACGAAGAAAAAGAGGTTGAGAAAAAAAAACCGTCGTGTGTCAAAAATGCACCCCTTTTTTGCGCAATCATTGAAACCCCGCCACCGCCCGCAGTAACAAAAAGAAGCACTTTGATGCGTCAAAGCGCTTTTTGACTACTATTTTTTATGCATAGACGCCTTAAAAAGTTGCTTCAAGCTTTCTTTTGAATTCACGAGCATTATTGCGCAAGGCGAAGATGAGGGACAGGGGTGCAGATTGTATTAATTCATTAAAACACGATACGAAAAATCACAAAAAAGCTCTTTTGACATGATTTCTATTGTAGCATGCAAAGCGAGGCACCTCAGCGCCACGAAACACGTCGCAATGAGAAAGAGCAACCTGAAAACCCCGAGTAGGATTCTATTTGCACCTGTGCCGCGAGTCATTGAGACGCGCCACAGGCAAATCAAAATTTAGGCGCGGCGTGGCTCTCAAAACCAAATTGAAAAAACTTGGTTTGCAGATTCGTATCAAACTTGCCCATAGGAGAGCCAGCATGGAAGAGCAACGGAAAATGTCAAATAAGAGCGAGGTCCATTGGCTCGGAAACGAGCAATGAGCAATTTTAGCTTAAATTTCAATTGCGAATTACTACGAGGGAAAAAGAGTTTATTATAGGGCCGTTCTGACGCGTCCATTAGCAAGAGACGGTCCATGTACACGAATGATGAGGAGGAGGCGCGCGTCGCTCCAAGCTTGACGCGGTTTTTTACGCGTCAAAAATTGCCTATGATTTAGAAACCGCGAAAAAATGCCCAGAGTTCGCCTTTTTCATTGATCACCGATGTCCACGTATGCAACGAGCCATGCTCTTTTCGATGATCCGTGTTTCAAGGCGCTGCGGCCAATACTTGCTGAGTTTGCATTGGGATGAAAAATCGCAGATTTTCGCGTTTTACGCGACAACCAGTCAATGCACCCCTGATTTTTATTGCATTTCAATCGGTTACGAGAGTGCGCTTACAATATGCATGATTGTGGTGAACTGGTGATCTGAGGGCCAAAGTTTCATCATTTTTAAATCCTCGACTGCACCACTTGAATAATTTATGATTTTTGAGAATGGCGTTTGCGCGCCACCCAGTGGTTGTAGTGACCCAAGGGCGCGCTCATTTGAACAAAAAAGGCCGTGAGATGATGGCTGGGTCAAAGGTTTGGTGGCATTGTTTCGTGATCTCAAGTTGAGGCTAGCACATCATACTGTATCATACGTGGACACGCTCATTGAGAGAAGAACTAGAGACGCGAAAAGTGCTGAGGAAACATGATGATGTCGAGGTAGCGTTGCTTAAATTGACAGCATTGAGTGGGGGCAAGTTCAGAATCAGCTTTATTAAATGATTTTGTGGTACTGCATGGAAAATGACAAAGAAAATGGCTACAGCGGCGGAGGAGATGAAAGGAGAAGACGAGAGCAGGAAGAGGGACGAGGGACGAGGGACAAGGGAAGAAGGAAGAAGGAAAATGTGGATCGATGGAGGAAGAGGAAAAGATGTGACGCAGGGTGTAATCAGTTGTGGGTTGGAGAATACCAGGTTGGTCTCATTCGTTTTTTGAGCGGATGGGCAAGTATGACTGGCGCAGGCCGTGATCGCGTGGCGCCAACCGAGCGCCGGCGCTCTTCCATCAGTTCAATCTGATCCTGAACGCAATTGGAGAGCGATTCCAGCTCGCGACGCAAATAAAGCAGGATGGCAAGTGTTGGATCAAAGCGATGCAGTGACTTGATCGAGCGCTGGAAGTTGATTGATGATTGCGGTACCGCAGCGTAGATTTATTTCTTCTTCGGCGTCCAGGTGCACGCTGGTACAGTAATCGCACCTTTTTGATTCTCTCCGCTACTTCTTTTTCGACAACGTTGTTCAGCAGATGATCCACTATATCATTATCCTTTTGCCCTCCCGCAAAAGCTTGCCATGGTCATCATGAGAGAGCTTGTCGTCGTCATCGTGGCGTCTTGCAGCTTCCATAGCGCACAAATCAATCGACTCCTGGCCCTTTGCTGCTTGGAAAATCACGCGAACATCGATCTTGAACGACGTGGAGCGACTCTAATAAATGGTCATATAGTGGGAGCCAGAGTCTAAATACAATGTCGTATTCGGGCGCGTCGTTGTCAGCCAAAAGAAGGCGATGCACATTATTGTACGACATTTATTTTGGCCGATTTTGATTTTCTCCGGTAAATGTGCGATTTTTTCACGTTTTTACTAAGAGAGCAGGACTCGAAAGTAACACCATTTGATTCTAAATTAAATTTTACATCCAAGGCGACGCGTTACACCCTTTAAAAGCACTTCCTGGGGTCCTAGCAACGGCCTACCTGTAATTTTGTGGAATTCAGTCTAGAAGAGGCGCATTTTGGCTTTAATCTCTTGCTGAGCGCCCAGGAAATGCTCTGAGAGGATTCAACGGGTTGCCCTTGGATGTAAAATTTAGTTTAGAATCGAATGGTGTTACTTTTGAGTTCTGCTCTCTTAGTAAAAACACTTGATAATCGCATTTTTTTTTGCCACCGGCAAAGGTACTGTAAAAATCGCGTAAAGTGCGATTATCTCGAAATTTTATAAGTTAACGCACAGCCTGTGAAAACTTTGTTCGATTCTAAATTAAATTTTACATCTGGCCGCGTAAACAGAATTACGAATTGAGCAATTTTTGCGTTAGAACAAACCACAATATAGGTAGGCATGGCAGCCTGCCTCTCGTCCCAGCTTGATTTCGCAGATGGTGAGGCGCGCGGCCAGACGGAACTTTCGGTGAAGCAACTTGGACGGCGCTGCGGCGTAGATTTTGCGACAAATACGCAATGCCAGCCAAACCAGAGCTCCCAACGGCACTCAAAAATGACAGGAGGCACGGGCGGGACTGCATCTCGCAACACAGATCTTCCAGCACCCACCAAGACCATCAAGTCGTCGCGGGGCTTCGCGCTGTCGCCCATCTACTTGACGCTTATCAATTGCATCGCCACCTGCTGGCGGACAACGACGCGTCCGAGTACGACATCGCGTTTAAACTGTGGCTGCCACTGTTTGATTCTGTGTTTGGCAGCGATTCCATGCGCACATATATTGCTGAAACAGTCAATTCGTACTCGTCGGCGCAAAAACGACTTGCACGGCCAAACAGCCGTTCCAGGTTTGTGGATTTTCTCGGGCGCTGGCAGGAAGCAATAGGCCTGGGGTTGGGGCACGCGAGTCGTTGCGGCGATGTTCGTTTTATAGATGAAGCTTGTTTTCTCAGCCACGTAGAAAATCAAAAAAGAAATCAGGTGCTTTTATTTTTCTTCCTCTAGAGCAAAAAAAAAAAATCTAAGATGACGCGTCCTGACGCGTGTCGCGCTCCTTGAAAAAGTCACGTGTCGTGCCGCAGCTGTCAAAGGTGCATCCAGGGCATCGCAAGTACCACTGGGGCGAGACAAGCGTGCCTTTGTCGAGATGTTCCTTGACAATGGTCGCCATGGCCTTTGTAAAGATGGGATCGTCGTTGAGAGCCTCGGCGCGCTTAAAGCCCGTGATGCCGTTCTTTGCGGAAAAAAAACCAGAGTGTTAATTCGCGTCCTTTTCCTTGTCACAAAGTAAATTTGCTTACGGCAATGGCCTCTTGGCCATATTCATGGTCCAATTCATAAAGTGTCTCGATATGGTCGCTTGTGAAAGCAATGGGGACGACGACAATGTCCTTGTTGCCTGCGTGGGCATACTGCTCGAGGGCTTTTTGAGTCTGAGGGCCGAGCCAAGCCTTTGGGCCGACCTGGGACTGCCAGACGAGGCGGTAAGGGTTCTTGCGGCCGAGACGGTCCATGATGCGATCGACACTGGCGGCCACCTCGGCGGGGTAAGGGTCGCCGCGATTGACGACGTCCATGGGGAGCGAGTGAGCAGAGAAGAGGATGACGGCGTCGTCGCGCTGAGCAGGCGTGGTGTATTCGTTCAGCTTGGCCTCAATCTTGCTGGCCATGGCGTCGACAAAGCCCGGATGCGTGGGCCATCGGTCGATGATGGACCACTCCACATTTTCCATGCCATTACTCACAATGCCTCGATGCAATTCGTTCATGCTGCTGCCCGTTGTCGAGCACGAGTATTGAGGGTATTGCGTGAAAACCACGGCTCGTTCCACACCATCCGCCTTCATCTCCTCCAGCGCAGCCTGCGTCGACGGCTGCACATATCGAAACGCGATGTAATGCTTGTGAGGCGCTAAAAGCAAAAAAAAAAAAAAAAGGGAAAAATGAGCCCATTATTTAGCCAATTGGCCATTTTTTGGGGCTATTTGCTTACCCGTCTCGGGCGACATGGTATCCAAAAGCTTCTCCATGGCTTCGCCTTGTTTCTGAGTCCAGTACAGGATGGGCGAGCCACCGCCAATGGCAGCATACTGCTCGCGAATGCTTGGACTGCGTCTTTTGGCAATCCACTTTGCAATGTTGGCTTGAAAAGGCAATTGCATGATATCACGGTCCGTGAAGAGATTGAGCAAAAAGTCGTGCACGTCGTCCAGGGTCTTGGGACCCCCCATATTCGTCAAAAGAATGGCCGTCGGCCTAAAACACCCAAATGAGCTGCGCAAAAAAAAAAACGAGAAAAACAGGGACTCACGGCTTTTTGGTCACGGTGGACAAGGGACGAACAGCGCGTGCCAATAAGGTAGGGCCTAAATAGAGTACGTGAGCAACAAAAATGAGCAAAAGCCAAGAGTGCTTACGTGACTTGAGCAGGTGTGTCAACATGACAGGTGAAAATGCAATAAAGAAAGAAAGAAAAGAGAGGGGATGCGCGGTACAAGATTTTCCGAACCGCCGCCCTGCCTTTTATACACGTGATTGATTTCCATGAGAGACGGAGAATCCTTTCAAAAGTCCGCAACGCCACGCGCGTTTGCCTTTTTTTTTTTTCTTCTTTTTCTCGTTTCACATCACCCTTTTTTTGATCATGGACGAATCCGTGTATGAGACGCTTGTTGGCGTGACCAACAGCGATGCCAACATTCGCATGGCTGCCGAGACGCGACTCAAGGAGCTTGCCAATGCCCCAGGTAAGCCTTTTTTTGTTTTGAATGGCAACAAGGCAGTAAACCCACGTCTTTTTCCATAGAATACTCGGTCAGTCTCGCGCGTCTGACGGTCAACAAGGACCTGCCGGTGCCTCATCGTCAAATATCCTTTTTCTTTTACTCGCTTTCAGTCCTTTGATTGCTTTTTACGCTTTTTTTATTTTTTTATACGTGTTATCCTTAACCTGTTCTTTCCTTGCTTTTTTTTTTTCTCTCGCTTTACTTGGCCGCCCTGTCCCTGAAGAGCTATGTTGACAGCTACTGGTCCGCGAAAAACGACAGATTCGTGGGCCCTGAGCCTCCTCAGCAGGTAAAATGACAGAAAATGCGCGAGGCAGCTATCGGATATGCATTTTTTTGGCCATGAGACGGCTCAATGTGGCGCGCTGCGCCGCTTGGGCTCGATCTGGGAGCTCAATTTGTGATTTGCGCTCGTGTGACACGCGATTGACGCGATTCGCCCCCTCTTTTTCTCCCTTTTTTCCAATTTTTTTTTCAGAGCAAGGAGGCGGTGCGCCACATCATCATCACGGGCCTGGCGGACTCCGAGTCGCGTATTCGTGTGGTCAGCGCCTATGTTGTGTCCAAGATTGCGCACGACGACTTCCCCGAGGAGTGGGGCAACCTGTTGGACATTCTTTTCAGCTACCTCAAGAGCAACAATGCCGACAGCGTGCACGGCGCGATGCGTGTGCTGCTCGAGATGGTGAAGAAGGACATCAGCGTGCAGCAGCTGCCCACCATTGGGCCCTCGCTCGTCCCCGAGCTGTTCACCGTCCTCACCTCCGACAATGTCTACTCTTTCCGCACGCGCGGCCGCGCCGTCACCATCTTTAGCTCGTGCATTGAGATGTTGTCCACTCTCCGCGAGGAAAACCCCACCCTTGCTGACCAGATGGTCGGCCCCATCCTGCCCCAATGGCTTCAGGCCTACAGCACCATCCTCAACCACCACGTCCAGGACAATGCCGAGAAGGCTTCCGAGGAATATGGCCTCAAGATGGATGTCATCAAGGTAAAAGAAAAAAAAGGAAAAAACGAGAGAGAAAAAGAGAGAGAAAACGAGAAAAAAGCATGAATCTCGCTTTTTGCTCCTTTTTCAAAAAAAAGAAGCGCCTTGTCTCATTCTTTTTCTTGTAGAGCATCTGTACGATCAGCGGCGAGTTCCCAAAGTACATCTTGTCGTCGTTGCCCCAGCTGTTTGAGCCCATTTGGAACGATTTGCATAATTTGCGCGAACGTTACGTGGCCGAGTTTGTCAGCGACTCTGGCGACGCCGAGGAGTCGTTCAAGGACTCGGACGGCAACGAAATTGGCTTCCAAAACTTGATTTACGTGCTGTTTGACTTTGTGTCGTCCGCCTGCAGCAAAAAGTCGGTGCGCCATCTGTTTGTCGCCGCCGACGGGCAGCAGCCCACCGACTTTTTGGCCCAGCTGCTCTACGTGCTCATTGTCTACATGCAAATCACCCAGGAGCAAATGGAGGTTTGGTCCACCGATGCGAATCAATTCGTCGCCGACGAGGAAGAAAGCACTTTCTCTTTCAATACCCGTGTCGCGGCCATCGACGTCCTCCTGGCCCTCAGCGACAGCTTCCCCGTGCCCTTTTTCAACGCACTGGGCAAGGCGGTTCAGCGCCACATTTCCGAATCGGTTGAAATCCGCAACAATGGCTCGTCGGACTGGTAAAAATGGAAAAAAATAGAAGAAGAAAACAAAAACGCGACGCGACGCGTCTCTATCTTGACTGACCGCGTCATTCACTTTGTCTAGGTGGAAGATTCATGAGGCGTGCTTGCTTGCGACAGGCCGCATGAACGAGGATCTCGCCGAATACCTCGAGGATGACAGCCGCCAAGTGCAATTCGATCTCAAGAGCCTGTTTGACCACGTTGTCCTGGAGGACATGAAGATGACGGGTAAGAATCGTGCCTCTTGGATGTCGTTGTCGCGCGTGTCTCATTTGTTTATTTATCATTTTGCTATTTTTTTCGCTTTTTTTTTTTTAACAGACTTGCCCTTCCTTCAGGGCCGCGCGTTTGTGTTTGCGTCCGAGTTTGCCAAGATTCTGCCTGCGGAGATGGCGAGCCAATATGTGACGGTGGCGGTGCAGGCGCTGCAATCGCCTGCGAGCGGCGTGCCTGTGAAGATTTCGGCATTGCGTGCGCTTTGCAACTTTTGCAAGCACATGGACCCGCAATACGTGTCGCCATACCAGGTGCAGATCATGGAAGGCTCGTGCCAATTGCTGCCTGTGGCTACGGAGGAGTCGCTTATGCTCTTGCTCGACACGTTGTCGTCCAGCGTCAAGATCAATCGTCAGGTCACGGCCCAATATGAGCAGACGCTGACGCCCGCCATCTTGGACGTGTGGAGCAAGTTTGCCTCGGATTCGATCATCATCAGCTACATTCTCGACGTGTTTGAGGAATTTGCCAAGAACGAGCATTATTTCCCCAGTCTGTGCACGCGCTCGCTGCCGTTTATCGCGCAGACCCTCGCGCGCACCGACGCCGAAGCTTCTGTCCAGGGCAATGCCATTGATCTGCTCACGGCCATCCTCACCTTTGGCCCGTCGCCCCTGCCCGTCGAATTGTCGCAGCAAATGTACCCTGCCCTCATGGACCTCGTCTGGCGCAACCCTGACCCCGAGATCCTCCAGAGCAGCCAGGAGTGCATCAAGCAATTCCTCGCAAAGGACACCGACCACATTGTCCAATGGCGAGACCAAAGCGGCAAATCCGGCCTTGATTATGCCATCCACTTTGTCGCCAAGCTCCTCGCGCCCTCGGCCTCGGATTCCGACGCTCTCTTTGTCGGCGACCTCATTGTCACCATGATTCAAAAGGTAAGGCAAAAATGGATTTGTTGGTCGATCTCACTCTTTTTTTCGTTTTTTTTTTCGTTTGCATTTTGCACGACTAGGTTGGCAATGCCATTGCGCCCGTGCTGCCCGAGCTGCTGAATGCCGTGCTTGTGCGTTTGGAGTCAACGACTTCGCAGCCTTTCATCCAGGTAAAACAGAAAAAAAAAAGAAATAGATACTCAGTATGCTCACCCTCCCCCCTTTTTTTTTTTTTTTTTTTTTTTTTTTTTTTTGCTCGCTTAGTCGCTGGTCCTGGTGTTTGCGCATCTGATCAATTCGCAGCAGGACACCGTGCTTGATTTCCTTCTCAAGACGTCCATCAATGGTAAATCCGGCCTGGCCATTCTCATGACCCACTGGGTCGACAATTACGACAGCTTCTCGGGCTACTATTCGCTCAAAGTCAGGTAGGGCTTGTCAAAAAAAAAAAAGGAACGGCACGTGTCAGGGTCGTGTTTTGACGTGTTTTTTCTTCTATTTCAGCGCCATTGCGCTGTCCAAGATCTACTTGGTCAACAATGCCGATCTTCTCAACATGTCTGTCAAAGGTGATATTGTTGTCAACCCCAATGCCGGCATTGTGACGCGCTCCAAGTCCAAGCGCAGTAAGAATCGCGCAAGAAAAGCAATAGAAACGCTTGACTCATCCCTCTTTTTGTTTTCGTAGACCCTGATCAGTACACGCAAATCCCCCTGTCAATGAAGATCATCAAGCTCTTGGTGGCGGACCTGGGCAACAGCTTGGCTGCCGATACTGGTGCGCAAGACGAGGCGGATTCCATCGGAGATGAGGTAAAAATAGGCAACAAAGAAGAAAAAAGCATGGCTGATCCGCTTTCCTGTTTCTCAGGACGGCGAATGGGAGGATGTTGTCGACGACGTGGCCATCCGCTCTCGCCAAGAGTATCAATTCTTGTCGGATGTGCTCGCCAACATGACCGAAGACGCAGACGATGAAGAAAACAACCCGGATCTCAAGAACGACCCCATCTACCAGACAGATCTGCGCGTAAGACAGCCTCTGCGCGTGCCCGTGACACGTGGCGCAGCGCGCAATATGGGCGTCATGTGTCATGGAGACTCATCCAGAGCGTTTTTTTCCTTTTTTATCTCATTTTTTAGGCGTACCTTTTGGACTTTTTCCGCAATTGCAGCGTGCACAATGTCAATCACTTTATGGAGATCTGCCAGCAGCTCAATGACGACGAGAAGCAGATCTTGCAAGCGGCTCTCAACTAGATGCCTATGCAATTTTTTTTTCAAAATATACACCCTTTTCCCCCATTTCTTCCACTATGATACTATGATTTTAATAAAAAATTGACTACCAACGCGGCTCTCACGCTGATCGTTGCATTTAAAAAAAAAAGACGAGAAATAAAAAGAAAAAAGCCGAAGAGAGGAGAGAGAAATGCTGGCAAACAAGGAAAAGGACGGCGGTTGGCGTGCAATGCGACCCATTTGACAAGGCGTCGTTCGAAGAAATGGTGGCCCAAAATAGGAAACGCATGGCGGTGTTTCAAATAGAAAAAAAAAGGCGGGTGTCCGCACCGCGTCGCTTCGTTTCTTTCTTTGTTCTCG
Source organism: Gongronella sp. w5 (assembly GCA_001650995.1). Lineage (NCBI taxonomy): Eukaryota > Fungi > Mucoromycota > Mucoromycetes > Mucorales > Cunninghamellaceae > Gongronella > Gongronella sp. w5. Next base: position 26,475 of record KV441944.1, read on the forward strand.
CTTTTTTTTCACTTGCCCTTTCCATTCATTCCCCTCCGCCCTTGTGATGAGCACCACGGCTTTCCTCAACACGCTGAAGAAGTATGATCTGCAGCAGGTAAGCACGACACAGGCCATGCGCTTCTTTTTATCTTTTTTTTTCTTTTTTTGCAAAAAAAAGACACTCAGGCACCACGTTCACTCACGTTTTCTTTTGCTGACCCGTGTTGTTATTGTTTCCTTGATTAGTATTACCCAATGTAAGGCGAGACCCCAGTCAATTGTTCCTTTTGCGTTGACTTTTTTTTATTTTTTATTTTTATATTTTCGCTAGCTTCCACGACAAAGGCTTGCCCACGCTCGAATATCTTGCCCAGGTACGAGGAAGCGTGCACTTTAGCGACTTTTTCCCTTTTTCTCAAATTCCTCATGCTTGTCTCTTTTATTTCAAAGTTATCCATGCAAGATTATTCGAAACTAGGAGTGCGGTCGTTGGATGATAAGCGCAAATTCATGGAGATTGCGAATGAGGTGCGGCAGATGCAATTGGAACGCGAGCAGCAGACGCAGCAGCGTGCGGAGCAGCAGGCTGCACGGCGGTTCCAGCAACAACAACAGCAGCAGCAGGCATTGAAGGAGCAACAGGCATTGAAGGAACCACACAACGACAAATCGCCCGGCGACGCGTCTCGGAAGCGGCCACATCTCCCCACAAAGACCGCCAGCCCCGATCGCAAGAACAGACGCCTCACTTTTGGCGGTGCGTTGCCCTCTTCCTCCTCTGCACGCCGAAATGTGCCTTCTTCCTCGGGCGCCATCATCCCTCGCAATGCCCCAAAGACAAACACGGTGTCCAATTCGTCCGTGCCCGCGTCACGCCGCATGTCATACGCACCGTCGCGCTCAAACGCCGCCATTTCGCCTCAACGCCACCAAACAACAACCACAACCACGTCAAAACCAAGCCCTTCGCGCCCAACCACCAAACACAGCCCCTCACGCACCGCCCCCGCGCCACCGCAGCCCGCCGCAACCGCAGGCGTCCCGCTCGTCACACCAAAGCCGCCCCAGATCCCCGTCACGCGCCCAGATCGTCATTTGGACGCCTATGGCATTCCTACAAAGGCAAAACGCCGCCTGAGTGCAGATGCCATGCACGCAAATACCTCCGTCGACGACACCGCCGCCGCTTTTCCATCCTCGTCCCCGGAATTGCAGCAGCGCATCCGCGTCTGCGTGCGCAAACGGCCTCTTAGCAAAAAGGAAATCGCCCACGGCGAAACAGACATCTCACAGCTCGTCAGCGCACATACCATACAGCTCAATGCCCCAAAGTAACCCACATCACGAATGTCTCCCTCCCCCCATCATGGCTCATCATTTTTTTATAATTTTTTTCCATTTTTTCTTTTTTTAATAGGATGCGCGTCGACATGACACCGTACACGGAGCAACACACGTTTACATTTGACGAGGCATTCGATTCCGACACGTCAAACATCGAGGTAAGCAATCAATGGCCTTGCAACGCGTCAAGTCGCGCTCATTTGTGCTTTTTTTTTTTGGTAGATCTATCATCGCACCGCCAAGCCCTTGGTGGATTATATCTTTCAGGGTGGCAAGGCCACGTGCTTTGCATTGTAAGTTGCCATGGGCCAGGGAAAACAGCGAGATTCACCCTTTTATTTTGCGTTTTTAGTGGCCAAACGGGCTCTGGCAAGACGTACACGATGCTGGATGCTAAGCACGGCCTGTACGTCAAAGCGGCCAAGGATATCTTTGCCATGTTGGAGGATCCAAAGTACAAGCACTTGTCTGCATCGGTTGGATTTTACGAGATTTACCAAGGCCGCCTTTATGACTTGCTCAATCAGCGCAAGCAGCTGATCCCGCGTGACGACGGCAATAGCAACATCATCATTGCGGGCCTGCGCGAGTATGCCATTGACGACCTCAATCGCCTGCTTCAGATCTTTGATTTTGGCAGCCGCTCGCGCACCACCGGCAAAACCGGCGCCAATGACAATTCGTCCCGCTCGCACGCCGTCCTCCAGGTCTTGCTCCGGGAGGCGGATTCAAGCACCATCCACGGCAAGCTCAGTTTCATCGATTTGGCCGGCAGTGAGCGTGGCGTGGATCGCGGCGAGGCCAATCCAAAGGCTAGAATGGAAGGCGCAGAGATCAACAAGAGCCTGCTCGCCCTAAAAGAATGCATCCGTGCACTTGACCAGGACAAGAAGCATACCCCCTTCCGCGGCAGCAAACTGACACAGGTACAGCGCGCCCCCCCAAAAAAAAACGAGAAAAAAATGGCAAAAGTGCTAAATTTTCTCCTCTTTTTTTTTTTTTTTGATTCGTTTGTGGGCGATTCGCGCACGTGCATGATTGCGACGATTTCACCAAACCATGCCAACAGCGAGCACACGCTGAACACGCTCCGATATGCGGATCGTGTCAAGGAGCTCAAGGGCGAGACGGACCCGCGCCTTCAATCGTCGTTTTACGCGTCATCGGCCGGTCTTTGTCCGCAGCCATCGCATGCGGGCCATGAGGGCGACGACGAGGACGAATTGGACGCGACACGGCAGCTGATCAAGGACGCCGACGCGCTTAGTGTGGCGACCAACGATCTCTGGGAGGACAATGCCGCAGAGAATCTAATGGAGATCGATTTCCCAGCGGCGGACGACGCCATCAGCCATAGCGCGCTCGGTACACCGCGTGTCCAGCGCGTCTGGTCGACGCCGCAGCGCCAGGAGCAATTCTTGCGCCGCTTGTCGTCCCCGCCACGCGATTTGTTCTACCGGTCGGACGATAGCAACCAGAGCATCTTTGACGACAGCGACCCGCACGCCACAAGCGCCATCAGCGGCGCCTTCACCTATCACAACCACAACAGCCACTCATCTCACCTGGGCTCCTCGAATTCCGCACCAGCAGGCATGACATCCATGCCCACACCCACCACACCAATCACTACCACCACACCCGCAAACGCAGCCACGCAAAGGTCGTCCGCCTCCATCAATGGAGCCATCGCAAACACCGTTTCCACCTCGGACGAGTTTTTCGACGCAAACGACAAAACACCGCAACGCATCGATCCTCCTCCACCACCACCACCCTCCAATGCCTTTGCCCCCACGCCCGAACTGACCCCGTCCGTCGAACACATCCGCGACGTCATCCGCGTGCACCGCGCACAGATCAAACAGCTGGAGGAGTGCATCAAACACGAGAAAAAGATGATTGCCAAGCTCACTCTCACCGTGTCGAGCCACCACGACTTCAATGACGACGCGGACACCGCCAATGACCACCACCCCGCGTCCTCCTCGCGCGACAGACACGCGCCAACATCCCAATGGAGCCACGCAAAGGTCGTCGCCGAGTACGATCGCTACCTGACCGACGTCAAGGATATGCTGGACCAAAAAAACAATCTTATTGGCGAATTCCGTGATCGCCTCGATGCAGAACAGACGGATGACTATGACAATTTGGATGTGTAGCTGCTTGTAGCCATACCAATCTTTTTTTTTTTTTTTTTTAAATCATTAAAAGCGAAACATTCATCTGCAAAATGGTGCATCATGCGATCTTTCTAGTGACTTTTTCATATCATACATTTCTATTTTTTTTTTTTTTTTTTTTTTTTGGCACGACGAACAGAAATTCAAAACTTTTGCACCAGAAAGGCATTAAGATGCCCAAAATACACCAATTTTGGCACGTCGGTGCCGCTGTCGTGACCGGATCGCGATCAGACTTGGACCGGTTGTTCCTCATCAATTTGAAAGAATTTGACAAAAAAAAAAGTGAGATGATTCTGTTGAATTCTCGGCGAGCTTGCTGATAAATCCCTAATTTTACGAGGATCTTGTATCCTACCTGCCGAGTTGTGCTAATTTGATTGCCGAGAGAGCTTGGAATCATACGATTTCCATGTTGTGCATCGCTTGATTCAATTTTTGAAGCATTTGAAAAAGTCGATCAGCTGAATCTAATCAGATAGCGACTTTTCGCATCAACAAATCAAGGATTGAAGCCTTACGCCGTGACGCAAGTTTCATTGACGGGCGAGCAGACTGTAAAAAAAATCCTGGAGGCACAACAGCAGGCCGCCAATGTCCGAAAAACTCGCTTTTTGGTGTTTAATAAAAGACAAATTAGCACGTTTTTGTGCATTGCTCTGTTGATTTCGAGGAGTGTAGCGTGTTGCTGCAAGCTGCATCAATGATACAGTATGATAGTACTGTATGGTACACAGCGTTGAAATTTCGGCGCGCATATGATATCATAGCCGCGTACATATGAATGGTATTGTACATGCAATAATTTTTTTAGTGTACGTAGTTTTCACAGAAAAAAGGATGAGCGCTTAAGATGTACACGAAATCATCCGACTCGTGCTTTTTTTTTGCTTACAAAAATAGTGTCAGAGGAGACAAATGCGCATAACAATGATGTTTATCATACATTTTTTTTATATACTGTAATATTGCAGGAAATCTATTATTATGATACTATATTATTAGGAATCGGCGACTCGACGTTCTGAGGATGCAAATGATTTTTAGGTGCGCATAGAGCATGTTTAAATCACATGTCAGAGATGAAAAGAAACTGACCAGACATGGCAGCGATAATGACCAAGACGATTGCTGTATATTTATGATTTACCGTCATCAAGATCCAAAACGATGCCATAAAGATGATTGCCGAGATGGCGTTTTGAGATGCCAGGGTGACCATGGTGACTGAATCCACGGGCCCAGTAGGGGTGTGCACGATGGCTGCCTTGAGCATGTCCAGCGCCGTCAAAAAGATGATGCCAATCACAGTGCCCGTGATGCCGTCGAAAAATGATGCAGTGGTCTTGTTTCTGCATACTTTCTCCAGAATTGGCTGGCCCAAGATGGTAAAAACAAAACATGGCAAAAAGATGCCAATGGTCATCAAAACAGCGCCAGCCACGGCGGTGCCGTACCCACCGTCGATGTGCCCGCCCTGAAAGCCGACAAACGTGGCAAACATGACAAGCGGTGCTGGAATGACATTGCCCAAGGCGATGCCGTCCAAAAAGACGCGGTTGGCAAGCCATTTGCCCAACGTGACCGCTTCAGCTTGCACAAAGGGAATGGCGGTATAGGCGCCGCCAAACGAGAGGCATCCAGACACAAAGCCCAAGAGTAGCAGGTGCGGCAAATCGGGCACAGGTGCAAGCCCAATGGCAATCGCCGTCGGGCCAGGCATGCCCTTGAAACCAGCGTAAAGACCATAAACAAGATAGTTGAGCCCCAGCAGCGTACCTGCCAACCAATACCAACGCCGGTCATACGCCGTGTACACCAAGCCAAATACAGCAAGAGTGATAAAGTAATTGATATGCAAGATCGATTGGAGCACGGCCAGGATGGCCAGACCAAAAAGCGCATAGTTGATCTTTTTGTCGGGCGTGAAAAACGTATGCTCGGCTAGCTTTAACACTGCCTTGAACACCATGGCCGCCACCAGGGGCTGGATGGCTCGAAAGCAGGCGTTGAAATAGATGTTGTCCAGGCCGACAATCGTGTACACGTAGCTGAGGATCAAAAGAAGCACGAATCCAGGCAAAATGAATGCCAGGCCGGCCACCATGCCGCCTAGACGACCACCCACGAGGCACCCGAAAAACATGCACAGCTCGGTGGCCTCGGGGCCGGGTAGGATCTGGTACACCGCGTATACTCGCTGAAACCGGGCAATCGTGATCCATTGGCGTTGCACAACGAGCTTTTCTTTGATCAGCGCAATCTGCGCCACCGGGCCGCCCCACGCCATCAGGCCAAATTCGACCAGGAAAAAGTAAAACAATCGGAACAGGCCCATGGAAGGCACGTTGCTATTGTCGCCGAGATCGTCAAAATTGCCATCCGCATCCTTAGCAGATATGTTGTCGCCATCTGCATCCTTTGACTGCACATAATGCGACGTTCCGATCGACACTGCATCAGGATGCGTCATCGTGTCAGATGGTGCTGCTGCGGACGTTCTTCCACTGGTGCTGGTCTCGATATTGCGTTCTTCGTCATTCATGAGAAAATAATCGGCGGCGAGACAAAAAAAAAACAACAACCAAGAACGAAAGGGTATTGTTTTGAAAAATGAAGAAGTAGAAGAAAAAAAAAAAAAAAAAAAAAAAAAAAAACCAGGACCCAGGTGATTCCCACAATGGGAAAAAAGGAACCACAGTGCTGGATGATCTCCAGATTGCCCCAATTCGGAAATGTAACGTTGCAATTTATTCTTTGGCCTATCAAAAGAACGGCAGTGCGCACGTGATATATCTCAGAAGCAGGATGATCCAAAAAAAGGCACGAAAATGGGCAAGCGTTTTTCGTGCTTTGCTGCAAGCCGCTAAATGGCAGCTCACGGGAGTGAGGTTGCATTTGATGAATTGCACGGCAAAAAAAAAAAAAAAAATGAAGGGCACAACGCAAAAAAGTGATGTTGGTTTTATCGACATGAGCCTCGTTTTGCATTGCCCGGCACGCCGCTGAAAGAGTCGAAATTGTTTCAGGTTCATTGATTTTTGAGTGTGGCGCATCTAGAAGCTCGTTTTTTTGGCAAGAAAATGCGCAAAAAGCAACAAAAACACGGATTTGCTCCGTTCCCAGTGTATTTTTTTCTCGATCACATAACACATTGCTCCAAGAATTATAATTATAGATAACGCTGTGATTGATTCGATTTGCGCCTTTTTGGGAGGGATCAAACAGCAGATGGATCGACAAGATATTGCCCAAAGCGATTTTGTTTACTTCGTCGCGCAATTTTGAGATCAATGGCGTGACTAGATTAGAACGCGATTCAGCCTGGTTGCAAGTCATTTTTGTTGCTACCTTCCGCCCAAGTTTGAGTAATGTTCGCACGCGACAGGGCAAAAACAAAAACAAAATAGTCAAAACAGGTTCAATTATACGTATCATATCATACTTGTGCTGTTTTCAGCCATTTTGAGCGTCGCGATCGAGAAATTTGAACTCATGCGTACCGCACGCTGCGTAATGTTTCTTGACTCATCGAATTTGAATGCTGCTTGCCTATAGAAACGGTGTTAAATCGTCGAATGTAAACCATTGAGACGAAAAAGTACCAATACCAGTCACTGTTTCTCCAAGGGAAGCCAGTGTGCAAAAGCAAGTTGAGCGCGCTGGCTGGGCGGGGTTTAGGGAAAAAAAACACGACGCGGGACGCGGAGGCACAGTCGCCCTCTTATTTCTTTCTTTTTAGCAATTGTCGCGAGTCAGAGCAACGCACACCGTGCCCACTCGTTTTTATCCACATATTATTGACATGCAGCGACGATGAAGCGTTCTCGATCCACCACAGAAGCGACAACCAGCGGACAGCGGCGCCTCGATCATTTTTTCTCTTTTTCGGCCAAAAAGCAAGCTGATTGTGCCCCTTCCCCTGCACCGACGATGCCTGGAGAATGTTCTGTCACGACGAGCGGCGTGCAAGACCGCGGCAAGCAGAGGCGTGCGGGCAACAGAAACGAGAAAAAGCCGAAACTTGCCGATCTCGGCTCGACGCCAGGTACGGACAGCAGCGACAGCCCTGGAGACAGTAGTGGCAGCGGTGGCACGCCATTGTCGGTCAATGCGGTTGCAGCGAGCAGCGCAACCAGCAGCAGCCAGGCCGACGTGGCGGCTTCTTTTTATAGCACGTCCATGTACACGGATCTGGTGGACCAAATGATGCACACCGTTATGGACGGCGAGCAATTCCTGTTTCGCGACGATGACCTGGCGCGCATGCAGCAGTACCTGACCATGGACGCCGACTCAAAGCACCTGCTCGTGCGCCTGTGGATGCGTCCGCGCAAATGGATTCGTGTCGACAAGCTCGATTACAGCAAAAACATTCAGGACATCGCCGCCGCCGCCGCCACGCTCGTTGCGCTCGACCTCGCACATGACCAGGACAATCTCGATTGGGACGATGCCCTTGCCCTCGCGTCTGTCGACGAATTGAAGGACATCACCACCACTCTTCATTGCATTGTTGGCCAAAACAAGATTGTACGCGTTTTTTTTTCCCACCTGTTGGATGAGAAACATTGACACTTTTGTTTTTTTTCTATTTTGCCCATGCAGAGAGCCGATTATGTGCAAGCATTGACAGATGCGCGCAAGCAACGCGCCATGACGCCCGTGGATCATTTTGGCATTGTCAAAAAGGCTATTGGTACGGGACAGAGAAGGGAGAGAGATGGAATTGAGGCGACTCAATCCGCATTTTCTGATGATAGGCCAGTGCATCCTAGTGGACGAGGCTGCATTCAAGATGTTTCAGCGCGTGTCGATCGTGTTTTTCCGCCAGCGCGACCCGACACAGAGCAATGAGCTGCAGTCGGCCATCCTGTCGAAAATCAATCGGCGGCGCTACCCAGATTATGTGTATTGTCGATCGACGGACGTATGGCCGACCATCGACGCGCTGGACCAATACATTGACGCGTTTTGGCTGCAGCAAAACTTTGAACAACTGGTCGAGGCGACCACCATGGAACGCCGCTACTACAAGACGGAGAACACAAAGGAAATGGACCCTGCTCTACGTGCACGTTGGCTCGAATGCTGGAAATTATGCGAAAACGTCATTGGCGTCTGGGACGATCTGCTTCTTGCTTACGACATGCAGCCGCAGCGAGACAATGAGCGACCATACTTCATGCGGCGCTTCGAGGCTGGTATGGGGTGCAAAAGAAAAGTCTGGAGATGAAGGGCGCTCGCGCTCACAAATCCTTTTTTTTTCTTTTTTCGGCAGGCTATCTGTACACTCATATGATTGAACACGGCAGCAAGATCCTCGGACGATTGCACGAGTACGAATTGGAGGCAACGATCTTGCGCAAGTTGCTGGAACAACGGCGCTATCGCAATGGGAAACGTGGCAAATGGTATGACCGTCTTGCGTTGATCCAATCCACGCACCTGAAGGAGCCCGCCGTCCGACCGCGCAAAAAGATGGCCCTGCAGACTTGCATTGATGGCGTCCAGGACCCGCGGGTGCATCAGAGTAAGGGCCACGCGTCAAAATAACGGCAAAAAAGTGATGATAATTACAAGATGCATCTTTTTTTTAGTCCACATGTATAGTCTCCATCGGCGGATCCACAAATTGGAGCGCGATCTATGCATCCCCAAGCGCGAACAACACGACTTTTCGTACATGGCGCTCCAAAAGCCCTCGGAACGCGTGATTTACGGTATGTGTCGTTCATCCGGACTGCCCCCCTTTTTTTTATTTGCTCACCTTTTTTTTTCAGGTGAGAGACTCACAGACCCAAAAATCGGTTCAAAATCTGTGTGGCGCTCGGACAATGGTGCCGAGATCTCTGTCGAGGAAGTGGCCATCGAGTATTACCAGAAACAAGGCTACAAAGGGTAAAAAACAACAAGCATACATGCGCAACAGCGCGATCTCACCAGGTCTTTTTTTTCTGCTTTTTGTAGATTGCACACCGAGAATGGCGTCATTTCCATGCTGGTAAGTCAAAAAGAAGACAATTTTATCATGGGATTTGACGCGTCTTTTGTTTTGCAGTACACATTGCTCTTTTGGGACATCATCTTTGCACCCATCCCTGGCGCCTTTGAGACGCCCTATCAGACTGCGCCACTGGATTTGGAATCCGACGCTTTTTACGTGGAGCGGGTCAGCCTGATCCATGATCGCGTCGAATTGGTGTCTCAGAGCCTTCAGGCGGCCCTGGATCTGATAAAGACACACGACGACCAGAATCGGCCACTCAACACCATGTGTACAGGCGTCAATTGGAACTATGCGCTTCAAGATTTGCTGGAAATTGCAGAGGTAAGGGACAATGACATGGAAAAAGGACGCATTTCAAAGACTGGACGACGACTTTATTTTATTTTATTTTTCATACAAAAAATCAGTGCATTGGTGCGCACTCGCTCTCTTGTCTCAGCAGTCTCCTTGCGGAAGAATATGGCCATCGGCGCGGCGGAATGCCTGATTTGTGGTAAGATGATGCCAAAAGCCGTTTCGACACGCGTCTCATGCCTTTTTTTTTTTTTTTTTTTTTTTGGGTTTTTTTTTTTTTGGAGCTGCTGGGATTATGATAACAAAAAGTGCCTCTTTGCCGAGATCAAGGGGCCGTCCGACACGCTGTCCGAGACGCAGAAGATGTGGCTGCACACGCTGTCCAACATGGGTATCCCTGTCGAGGTTTGCCACGTGGCAGTGTGGAAGGGCGAGGACGTGCTCGATGAAGGCAATTGACCCTCATGAAAGCTAAATAAATAACTGCATGCAACACAAAGCTGCAAAGGAAAAAAAGAGACTCAAAAGTCGCAAATTGGACGCGTTTTTGCAAATTACTTGCGTACGATGCCACGTAAAAATTCTAAAGCTGATGGATAGACGAAGATGGACAAGCTAAATGCAAATAAAAAGTAGCAAAGCGAGACGAAAGAAACGACAAAAGGATCGAAACAAGCAGAAATTCAACCTTTATCGGCAAATGTCTCAAGCGCTGCGAGGGGCGCAAAACTTCATGCACTCCTTTGTTACAAACGAAAGAACAGGGAGCAGGCTTTCTTTGAGCCACTCCTTGTGCCCCTGGGTGCGCAATTTGAGAATCGATGGCGTGTTTGAGATTTGGCGCGCACCCGCGGCGAATTTGACAGAAAAAAATTCAATTCCTCAGATCAGTCTCAAACCTCCAGGGAAAGTGGACACCAAAGAGCAGTAACAGCAAAAAAAGTTTCAGACGATTCTGCTTTGTGGATTTTGAGAAAATCCGGTTTTGCGAGCCGGACATGTTGTTTTAAATGCTCATTGTTCGACGGCGAGATGAGCTAGAGCCGATCTCTCAATACTTCCTCGGGGAGAATCACCCAAAGGTTCATGTATGTGCATTTTGTGGCGCTCCGATTAGTATGATCCAGAGTATCGGCGCGTCAAAACTCACCTTCAAAAACACGGTTTTGACGCGCCCCGTATACGCACAAAAGCGCGTTTTTTTGGCGCTCCCCGGCGGCCTCGTGTGCGCACGAACCACGTGCACGAGATATGTTTTTTTCAGACTGCTAAAAGCACGTTATCGATCGATGGCATTGAATTGAAAATCAACGTTTTTCGGGCTTCCATTGCCTCTTTCTCCTCAGCTTGCATAACAATGCTCGACCCTTGCCAGCGTAAGAAATGATGAGGGAGGCACGGTCCAGCTACTCTCAAAGTTTCGCGGCAATCTAACGACCTTCTTTGATTTTCGAAAATTGGCCAGGGGTTCATCCATTGATTTTCGCCATTTTTTAGTGTGGCTGCTACGTGCCATCCAGCGATCGCAGTGCCGCAAGGGTGGGCTCAAACAAAAGCCTGGCGCGACCTCTACGGCGCGAGGCGAAAAATCAGCCGATCGGCTTCCAGGACACACACGAAAAAGTCAAATTGGATTATTTATTGCAATTGTGCATTTTAATCGCGTCTGATCATGGCGCGCTGGAATAAAACCGATACCACTCGAGAGTCATGAAGGTCCACTAACATCCATCTGCCCAGAGCAGCTCCAGGTTCCTAGCTGCTTCTCGAGCGACTCGCGTCTTTCGAATTGAAAATTCAATCTTTGGCGCCGCTGCTATGAAACGCCATTGTCTGCGGATCCCCATAAGGCTCAGGGCAGCGCAATGGGTATCAGGGTCATTTTTGAATAAGCGCCAAGCCAATCCTAGTACGATTTTATGCCGCCTGCGGCTCAAATCACGAAAATTGCGAAGTAAAAAAATAATGGAGAATTCGAAAAATCAGCTCACACCCGACCGGTCTGGCTATTGGTAAATTTGGCGGGGTGCTCAGGGCAAAGATTTTTTAATCAAGAGGCATGCAAAAGATATGATATACTGGGTGAAAAGGGATGAATAGGAAAAAAAGCAAGATTTTGGGGGGTGGGGCATGTTTAAGCATAGAGCTTCTTCTCGTAGCTGTGGAGACCGTGGACACCGCCCTCCAATTGAGCGGCGGCAGTGCGCTTCTCGAAGCGGACCTTGCCAGCAAAGACGTCCTCGTGGAAGGCGTCGGCCGAAGTGCATCCAATGTCTTGGAGAGAGTGCTGGACGCCAGTGATGAGATAGGTGAGGAAGTTACGAGCGCTGCCCTTGTCGACGACGCTGCCAACGACACCCTGGGCAACCTTGACGGTATCGCCCTCGGAGAAGTAACGCTTGGTGGCGGCATTGCCGTCCTTGGAGTTGACCTTCGTCATGGCATCAATGGAGCCCATGCCACGGTAGCGCTTAAGACGCACACCATCCTTGAAAAAGTACGTGCCAGGCGCTTCTTCGCAGCCAGCCAAGAGACCGCCCATCATCACCGCCGACGCGCCAAGAGCAAGAGCCTTGACAATGTGGCCAACGTTGCCAATGCCACCATCAGCAATCGTAGGAACACCAAAGCGACGAGCAAATTCAGAAACGCGGTGGACAGCCGTGGCTTGAGGACGGCCACACGCCATCACTTCTTGCGTGATACAGATCGAGCCGGAGCCCATGCCAATCTTGATACCATCGGCACCAGCAGCAATGAGGTTGGCAGCCTGCTCGCGGGTAACAACGTTGCCGGCAATCACCTCGACTTGGGGCAAATTGGCCTTGACCCACTTGATCATCTCCACTTGGTAAATGGAGTTGCCCTGCGACGAATCCAACACAACAACATCAAGACCGGCCTCGGCAAGCATGGTAAGACGCTCCTTGTCATCGGGACGCGTGCCAACGGCAGCACCAGCGAGCAATTGCTTGGACGAGGGCGATTTGGACGCCAAAGGGTAGTTTTGATTCTTGAGCAAGTCGGAGCGCGCCAACAACGACACGAGGCAGCCATTTTCATCAACAATGGGCAGCTTGCCCTTCTTGGACGAGAACAGGATGCGATTGGCATCGGCGAGCGTGATCCCTTGCTTGGCAACCACCAAATCCGTGGTCATCACCGCCTCCAAGGGCGACGAGTCGTCCGCGTGGAATTGAATGTCGCGCGCAGTCACAATACCAACCAGCTTGCCGTTCATCTTGCCAGTGTCTGCAAAAAAAAAAGGGGAAACAAGGTGTCAAAACACACATTTTTGCCTTTTTTCCATTTTTTTTTTTTTTTTTTACCAGTGATGGGGATGCCGCAGAAGCCCTGAGTCTCCTTGATGTGCTTGACGTCGGCAACGGTGTGCTTGGGGGACAAGACAACAGGGTCGACAATGAAGCCGTTTTCGAACTTTTTGACCTTGCGGACCATTTCAGCTTGCTCTTCAGCCGAGCAGTTGTGGTGGATGATACCAATGCCACCAAGGAGCTAAAAAAAATCATGCATAAATCATCTGTGGATCCAAATTCCGCGCCAATGGCACACCACGCTTGGACACCGAGGCGGTGGAAAAAAAGGTGGCACAAAAAACAAAAAAAACAACTTACAGCCATAGAGATGGCCATGTCAGCCTCAGTGACGGTGTCCATGGGAGACGACAAGAAAGGCGTGCGCACAGAGATCTTCTTGGTGATCTTGGAATCCAAGTTGACTTTGTGGGCAGGGAAGTCAATGTAGCCAGGGAGAATCAAAAAGTCATTGTACGTCAGACCGCCGCTCAATTGCTCATCCAAGAGCTGGCTCACAGAGAGACCATCACGCTCCTTGTACTCCTTAAGCACTTCCAGGGCTTGAGTGTGATCCAAAACAGAAGAAGACATGGTAGGGAATCAAATGAAATGCAAGAAAAAGGGGATTTATTCACAAAAAAATGGGCAGGAAAAAAGTATGGGTTTTTTTCGAGGGGGGATTATCCCCCCCTTTCTAAATTATAAGCGGTTTGGGGCCCTTTTTATACTTTTGGGCCTTTGGTCCCGTGTCATCCAACACCTGTTTTTTAATTGGCTGCAAGAGTGAAAATTTTTTTCTCATTCGTTGTCCGCAACGATGCGCTGCCAAATCGATTAGTCACACCACAGGCCCCATCTTCCCATTCTCCCCAGCAAGGGCTACAATCAGCCTACATCCTCCCTTGACATGCATTTCGTGCATTCCCACGGCCCACGAAAAAAAGCGCTTATTGCATTCCCATCTTTTTTTTTTTGTTTTTGCTCGACAACAGACCAAGATCATGATCAGTGGCCATCCAAGCGCATGAAATCTAGCCAATGGCATGAGAGAGCCACTGGGCAAAAAGAGCCAGGGTGGAAAAAGTGAAAAAAAAAACCAGGGACCGGTGGCTTGCGACGATGTTGTCGGATGCAGAATCACCCGCAATCTTATCTTCTTTTGTTGCTCACTAGTGCATGAATTGGCTGCCGTTTAGTGTTCCTGGCATTGCTTTTACTTTGAGAATACCAAAAGTTTTTTAAGACAAGAGGTCTCGTGCTTTTGCATCGACAGGGCGTGGAACAAGATATCGCGTTCGTTTCCCTGGTCACAGAGAAATAAATTACCCCCGGCACCTTCTCTTTTTTGCTTTTTTTGTTTGCACATACCCAACACAATCAAGGCCAGCCAAAGATGCCCTGTGCAACCGACAAAAAATGCGTACATGCTCAAAACGAGGTGCCTTAAACAGGGAAATTACCTTGCCACTCTTTCCGTTTTGCTTGGCTCAGGCGTCACCTCGGCTTGTGAGACGCAGCAGCGTCCTGTTAAAGCCATTCAATGCCACTGCTTCACCTCTTTTTGCCATCTTTTTCCCTGTTTTTTTTTTTTTTTTTTTTTTTTGCTTCTTTCACGACGAGCGGCGACCCTGCGATTCCGAGGAACCGCAAGCATGATCTCAGCCGATGGAACAAAACCAGCACGCTGGAAAGGCTGGTTTCATGTTTTCCAGCCGCTCACCAGAGACACGAAAAAAAAAAATCTAAAAATAGCAAAAGGCACACAAGACACCGCGTGCGACGCGAGGGGCGTGGATCCATGTAGAGCACAAAAGAAAAAGGACGATCGACGCGTCATTTTCGCGCGAATTGATCAACAAAGGAAGCCACGAGGGACGGGATGGGATCAGTGGCATTTATTGGGGTTTTAAAATTAGTTTGGTCTATCGAGGGTGGAATAAAAAATACAAGAAAGATTCTATACAAATACATATACGAGGGGGGGGGAAGTTGCAGGATGACGAGGGAGCGACTGTGGCGCGCCAATTGCGCATTAATGAATAAAAAAAAAAGGGGGGGGAAAGGGGAGGAGGTTCAGCTAAATACACACTAGATGAGGAGAAAAAGAGAAAAAGGGTGGCATGGGAAGGTCTAAAGATGGCTAATTTACAGAGGGTTTGGTGGCAATGAAGGTGTAGGTGCGCGTGAAGCCATGGTACTCTTCAAATTCTTCTAGGGTCTCTTGGACGAGCATATCACACTCGCTGATCGAGATGCCCCACGTTTTCGCAATGTACTCGCGATTGTTGCGGATCCGCGCGCGTTGCGCTTCTTGATTGATGAAACCAAATTGCTTGAGCTCTGAAAAAGCAAAATGAATGAGCAAACAATCGGACAGAAAAACAAAAAAAAAGTCGCGTTTTTACCTGGATCCGTGGGCCATTCGCCCAAGGGAATGTCGAGCGCCTTCTTTTCCAAGTCAACAAAGCCAATCTTTTCTAGATGGTCAGACAGATGGTCGGGGGCGTGATAGTCAATCTCGGTCTGTTCGCATTGTTCCTCCACAAAATTGCAAAACGCTTGTTGCATGGGCCCCGCATTATGGTTGGGGAAGTCTTCCTCGACCAATTCAACGTGGCCGCCAGGCTTGAGCACACGATACATCTCGCCGAGCACCTTGACCCAGTCCTGCTTCTTGAGAGCCTCCTTCATGTGCCGCAAAAAGATGCTAAAGGAAAAAAAAAAAAAAAAAGCGGAACGTGATAAGCGATGATAAAAACAATCAAAAAACCTGGGACTTACAAATCAACGGCGTTGTCACTCATGGGCCAGGACTCGGTAATGTCGCATTGAACGAAGCGCAGATTGTCCACGCGGTGCTGTTCGTGGGGCATGACGCGATCGAGACCTAGAACCTGGACATCCGGGTACTGATTGGCCATTTCGACTGCCCAGATGCCGGTTCCCGTGCCGACGTCAATGATGACGGAGCCCTTGTTGGTGTTAAGCGGGGCCCACGCATTGGCCTTGCGCGCACTCTTGTGCAAATAGTGCATGCGCTGCCATCGGTCGAATTCCTTGAAATCGTGGTCTGAAAACGCCGTTGCGGGGCGCTGCGACATGCTGGGGCGGCGCTTCGTGAAATACTCGGTAATGGACTTGCGTCGTGGTGGCTGCGGAGGGCGAGGCGCAGATGCTTGCTTGCCAAATAAATTGTCGCTGCTTCCCTGCTGAGGTCGCGCCTTTTCCATGGCCGCCGCAAGCGCACCAACGCTCAGCGTCGTCAGCTCGTTCTCGTCAATCCAATCGTAATTGCCGTTTGAAATGTGCGACGACAACGACCGGTTTTCCGCCGTCAGCGTGCTGCGCCGGCGTTGTTGCAAATGCTGGGATTTGCGCAATTTGCGATCTTTGCTCTTTTCGATAATGCGACTCGCTTGATTGCCCATGGTGACAAAAGGTTGCAAATTGAACAATAAAAATAAAAAGGAAGGGAAAGGGGGGCGGACAAAAAGGAAACGGCCAAAAGGAAATCAGGGGCTTTTATAGGGATTGGGAGAAGCAAAAATCACTCTACAAAAAGGCGGGCCCGACGTCACAAGATGGAAGGAAAAAAAGAGATGGAAAAAGAATTGAAAGAGAGAGAAAAAAAAAAAAAAAAAAAAAAAAAAAAAAAGAGCAGAAACAAAAAAAAAGGAGGCGAAATAGAGAAAGGGTTGCTTGGAAGGGGAAAGGGGGATGCTGGCTATGCCAATTGCAGAAGGTGACACAGGCGCCATTTGCCATCCTTCTGCGCATCGAAAGACCAATCACGCCCGTTCCAGTTGATTATGGCCTTGCTGGACCTCAACACTCGTTTCATTTTGACATCATCTCTGGCTCCACCCAACCCTTTTTTTTTTTTTTTTTTGTCGCTTGCTCGGTGCAACCTGATTACCAACGGCCAGGGCTGAGCAAGCCACGATTTTAGATTCATGGGGCTGCATGCTGATGAATCCCCCCCTCACTCGCCAAGCAAAAACGACAAGTTTTTGTTTTTTTTGGGAGAATAAAAAAAGGAACCCCCGGAGACAGATCAAGGTTGCGCGCGGGTTCAATTTGTCCCTGAGATTGCAAACGTCGCCATCGGCGCTCGGCCAATGGCATTGCCTTTTTTAGTGAATAACATGGCATGCGTCATCGGGTTCCCTGGAGCAAGCCCATTATTTGGGCCTTGGCTGGCCTCGCGTGGCGACTCGATCTTTGTTCCCGAGTGGTGCATGTTCCCCCGCACTCGCTGCTTCTCTCCCCACCCCCCAAAAAAAAGACGCGGGAAACGCCGTCGTTGAGTCAATCAATTCCGCTCATTTAGTATCTGGTAAGCGGAATGCATTATCGACGTGTGCAACATGTTTATTTTTACGTCATCCACCCCGTTTCACAAGCCCAATGGACGCGCTCGTCTATGAATTGACGCGTCGTTTGGCCATCAATGCGTCTTTGGCCACAAATACGTCGTTTTGATTTCAAACGCGTCGTTTGACCTACAATGCGTCATTCCAATTCTCTTTTCTCGCCATGGCATGCTCAAATCAAATGGACAAATGGACTTAGAAAAATAGACCGTGATTTTTATTGTTTTTGCTTGCGCGGCTTGCCAATGGTCTGGCGCTTCTTGGCGCGGCCGCGCTCAATGTACTCGGGCGAGTCGTAATAATCGTCGACGCCGCGCGGCAGCGGGTCCTTGCGATTGCTGCCCGAGGCCACCTTTTGGTGCGCGTCCTTGCGCGCCTTTTCGATCTGTTCTTCATACGCGGCGCGGTCGTGGTCGTTTTGCGCCATCGTCTGACCGATTTGCGTGATCTGGCTCTCCAAAGCCTGGCCCAGTTTGGCCACTTGGTTCGTCCATGTTGCAAGATGCTCAATCATCCCGTCCAGCTGCTCAGGGCGCAGATCGCGACCCATCGTGTCATCCACAAGCAACTGCTGCTTGCGCTGGTCAAGCTTGCCCGTCAACACGCCCTGGTAAATCGCATCAATGATCAAATCTTCAAGGTCGCGCACCGTCTCCATGTACAATTGGCGTCGTAATTCATTGTAGCTCAATGTCTAAACAAAAAAAAAAAAAAACACGCGTAAATACTCGCTTTTCCCACCAATTCTCGCTCAAAACCCATACCCTGTTGTTCTCAGACAGCGTGACAATCGACAGCTGCTTCAATTTCTTGGCTTGCGCGGGTGTCAGCGCGGGTAATTCAGATGCTTTGCCTAGAACAAACGAGGAAGAAAGCCAATGAGTTGTGAATTTCGGCGCATCGACACGCTCGAAGCCTTACTCATATAGTCGCTGTACGTCCCGTACAAAAAGCAGCGCAGTAAGGTATAATAGGGCTGGACCTCGGGTAGGGCAGACGCCTGAAACAGGTCCAAAAATGAGAAAAAAAATCAAAAAGTGAGCACAAAAGACCCCATTTTTGATCAATTGGGCTCGTGCTGTCCGAGCGCGTGAGCGTGTCGAGTACTTACGTCCTTGACGGTGGGCGCTTCATACAATTCCGAGAACACGTAAACGCCAGGGGCCGCAAGAACATCTGAAATGAACTTGGCATTGGCGGCGCCCTTGACATTCTTGGCCAAGATCAGGAACGGTTGCAGTGTCGAGTGTGTGTGGATATTTTTCATGACGCGGTATCAGCAACGCTATGTACAGAGGGCGGCTGCAGAGCGGGGTCAACACGGCAACGACGTGAAGGAAACAAGAGGTGAAAAAGAGGAACAACGGAAAGAGCGGAGACCCAAATCGGACCAAACGACCGCTTGTACGCCACCATGGTTGTGCCGCAGCCGGCATTGAGCAAACTTGGAGATAGCTTTTACGCATTAATCAGAAGAGTTCTTCATAAAACCATTTTTAGAAGCAAATCGGCCTAAATTTCATCAGCCAGGCGATGCTAGGCTCCAAACCGCATGCCAACATGAAAAGACAAGCTTGAAATCCCAGAAGGACGCGCTTTGCAGAGGACCCCAGTCATTGGGGCGCCCGCAATGCGCAAATCAAAAATTGATCACTGAAAATTTGGGTTCCCAGAATGATGTCAAACTTACACACAGGAAATAACAGATGGAGAAACGACGGGAAAGGCCAAAGCCAAGCATGGTCCATCGACTTGTTGTCGGCCAATGGGCGATTTTAGTTTAAACGTTTCCTGCGAGTTGCGCAGCACAGATGCGCCCAAGAACCGCGCCGACGCGTCCATTAGCAAGAAACGCTCTGGTTTTATGAAATTGATGAGAGCAGCGAGCAGGCAACTCGGTTTTAGCACGATTTTTCAAGAATTGCAAATGCCCTAAAGTAAGGTGTTTTTAAATCGTGGCAAATCTGCCCGGAACCTGGATATCGTTGCTTTTTTTATCATACACACCGATGTCAACGTATGCGCCAGGCTATGCCCTTTCCGATGATATCATACCACTTTCAAGGCGTTGCGGCCTGTCCTCGTCAAGATAGCATTGTACATTGTAATGAAAAGAAGCTCCAAACTTTTGAAAAATGCGTTTTTCGCCAAAACCAGTCAATGCATTCCTGGGTCTTCTTTCCTTTTTTTTTTGGTGATTGGGGTGCTTTACTTATTTAGAGCGTGGTTGAATGGCGTGGTGGTGATTTGAGAATCTACATTTCTCATTATCGTATCATATTCAAATCCAAAACTCTATCCCTTGAAAAGTTCGCAATTTTCAAACACTGTCCTTGCTCACGAACCTGCCGTGACCGCAGCTCCTTGTGAGTGGTGGACGCTTTTGAAAGAGAATTGCTTAAATACTGTAACAAGCAGTTCAATACAGTACAGTACAGTGCCCGGACAAAAAAAAGTTCGCCTCTGTCTATTGCGCTGCAGTGCCAGCACTCAGATCAATCACTTTAATCTCTTCTGTATTGATCAAAAATGACTTCATATCATTGGAGTCATTTTTGATCAATACAGAAGAGATTAAAGTGATTGATCTGAGTGCTGGCACTGCAGCGCAATAGACAGAGGCGAACTTTTTTTTGTCCGGGCACTGTACAGTAAGCTGTATATGATAACGGATCACTCAGTCTTGAGGAATCCCGAAATTGGCATTTTTTGCTACATTGTGAAAAATATCATTGAATCACTGTCAAAATACGTAATAATACTTTTTCATACGCGTTTTTCCTTTTTCTCATCAATGCATCATGCTTGGATCATCGCTATCATAATTTCATAATAAACGCTACCACAGTCATATATCATATTACGCATCATCATATTTCATGGCTTCTCTTTTCATAAAAAAAATAAAAAGCCCAAGGGCGATCAGCCTCCTGTTGTCGAGACGTCGTGCATCGTTTTCACGAATTTCACATGAAATCCTACAGTAGATAGGTATTGTTACTGTTGTACAGTACTGTACCGTGCGTACGGCGGACCACCGCAAATCATAAATTGATTGCCTCCAATTTTTTGCCACTTTTCGGCGCGTCTATCATACTCTAAAATCCCAAAAAATAGCGATTTTCACAAATCCAATATTAAACAACAATACAAATCATGAGTGGGTCGCCTTTAAAACTTTTCATTACTGTAGGCCGTTTCGTCGCGTCTCTTTTCAACACAGCGTTGAAAACCAGAGGTCAGTTGAGTCGTTGCGCAGATGAATCCTAAATATCGATACAGTAGAGTATCGCTATATCGGTCCTCGCTATATCGGTTTTCCCGCTATATCGGCAGCATTTCAAATTTTCGTTACATATAAAAATCAAAAAAGCGTCTCACTTTATCGGCGTTTTGCAGGCGATTTTTATATCGGCAGCCCAAAAATCGAAAAAAGTTGAAACCGATGATATAGCGGTACTCTACTGTATTTTCACAAATTCAGCAGTGGCTTTCGAAATACAGTATTTCGTGGATCGGGACGAAACTGACTCACACCATTCGAAAGAAACGCGCTTGGACGTCATTTCCAGAATGTTTATTTGCCCGATGCATGATGACCTTTGTACACTTGTGAAAGCCGTTCAAACATTTCAAAAATCTTCAACCTCGATGTTCTCGGTAACTGATTGGACAGCACACGGCACTTTTACTGTAACGTGTCAAGGGCACTTCTTACATCTCTATCGAATGAGACAAGTTTCATCGAACATGGATGGCTAAAACTCGCAGAGAAAACTCACGTTACCGGTACCATCAAAATCTTTGATCACGATTTGGTCGACAACGGTCTAATAAACGTGTGATTTTTATTCCAGTTTTACTAAAAACATGGAGCAAAGCATCTAATGGGATGACTTGCAGCGCGCTGCCTTGGGTTTTAACTTTTGACATCGGTCATTTCACCAGCGTGCAGCCCACTCAGCGCACAAAAATGTGCAAAAAAAATAAAAAAATAAAAAATAAAAAAATACGAACAAAAAAATTCCATGCAATTTACGCACCTGAATTTGGAAGTGTCAAACCTTAAATTTTTGCAAAAAAATCTTGACTAAAGTAGGCACTTTTCTCAGTCGATCGCCGTTCATGCGTCACTACTCTTTGGACTTTATTTTTTCTTGCTTTGGGGGGGCGACCTGTCGTCATTTTGTCAGCCAATAGCAAATTGTCGGAATTACCTGTTTGGGATGCATTGATCACTCGGAGTTCGAATTTTCCCAAATTTGGCATTTTTTGAGATTGAAATGTGTGATGACCCCCTGAGTGACCCCTGAATTTTTCAAAAGTGGTTGTAGCGCTTTTTTGGAGGTTTAAGCTTTTTTGTTGCAAATTTCGCGCAGAATGCGATGCGGGTATTTTTGAGCGGGGTCGACCATACAGATGGACAGATGAATGCAAAATAGTACAAATAGGATATTTTTGGCAATTTCGAGTCCAAAAAATTGGGCGGGTGCTCCGTCTTGCTTGAGCACTGGGCTACAGTACGGTACTGTATACGTAATACTGTACAGTACAGTACTGTACTGTACTGTAGTTTACGCCGTGACGCAAGTTTCATTACAGTACAGTACTGTACTGTATTGGCGGGCAAGCAGGCTGTAAAAAAATTTCTGGAGACATAATACCGGTATGAGCAACAAGTGGGTTCGTTGACAGAGTACAGTAGTATGTTGTGTTGCTAGGTAGGTTTGGTTGTTGCTGGTCAAAATAGCTGGGCACCGATGATAGGCGATACCGGTAGCTAGCAAGGGTGCGTGATGCAGCTGCACGTTCCGTGACACTACTCTCGGATCGCCAATCGTCGTCGCTCGAAAACCACCAAGCAGCGCTCTGCCCAAAAGGGGCGGCTCGGAATCTCATGCAGCCAGCTTTGTTCTTTGCTTTTGTACTTGGCTAGGAGCGATACGGGCGTCGCACGGTCGACACAATAAGTACCTACCAGGACAATAGGAGGTAGGCGAAACAACGCGCACGCATTATTGCCGTTTTAAAGTTAAAATGGTTGTCCTCCCATTTTTTTGAGCAGTGAGCCAGTGACGATGCAGTGTTTTTGAAGTGCTGCTTTTGCTGCTGTATGACCTGTATGTATACAGTATTACTGTATGATGATGATACATACAGTAATACATACAGCGAATCTTACAACAGTGTCATCATTTTGTACGTATAATAATACAGTATGTATCATGTACAGTATGTACAGTAAATAATGAGAAATAAAATCGTATTTCATACAGTAGTATCATACTGTATGATGCAGCAGTACGTAGTAGAAGAACGAGGCGACAGCACTTCTCATATTTACTCTTCGTGGTGACTCGTCGTGACGACTCGACTCGTTTGACGACTCGACTCGTTCATTGAGCATTAACTCGAGTCGGATACTGTTTGTTGTACACCACGTCATGACTCGTTTTTCTACTGTATACGGCGGTATCATACAGTATTATACTGAGTAGTGAGTCAAATCCGAGTCTGAAGAGTCAGACTCGATTCGTTTCACTCGTTAAGAAATTTAGCCGTACAAATCGAATCTTACATACTGGCAATCCGAAAAATGTAAGAAAGACCTCAAGCAAAAGCTGGAAGTGATATGATTCATAGTGTTGTGCAGTATGTCACGACAGCCACGCCACCCATGGCAATAGAAATGCAAAAACGTGAGGGTTAAAAAAGCAATGTTTGCGCATTTTTGTGACATAGTCGTGGCTAGAGATTCCAAATGATTGATCCAGAGTTACTTGTAAAAAAAGTGCCTCCTCGTCGAAAAAAAGCAAAAAAAAAAAAAAAAAAAAATCGCACGATTTCCTGCCAAAATCAAAATCAGCCTAAGGCCCAAAATGTCGTAAAGAGCAATTCCCTCGAAATTTTATTAAGTTTACAAACGCCATCGTGTGAGTACTTCATTTGATTCTAAAATAAATTTTGCATTGGCCGGTGGAACAAAATGTTTATTCAAGCAGTTTTTGAAGCATTTACATTAGAACAAAAAGCAAAATTTGAGCCAATTCGCAAAATACTCAAAATGTAACAATTGGACACGCAAATTTAGACATTACGCGAGTTTCTGCACGCCTGCTGACACCTAAAACACCATTTAGAGCTTGATCACGTTCGGTCGAGGCGGCGCCGCGCCTTGCGCAATTGATCCTTGATGTAGTAGGAGATGAACACGAAAGGAAGATTACCAAGGCAATTAAACTGTACATGGACCGCCTGCCCGACGTGCCCACGCAAAATCCCATTAGCGAGTCAACATCTGCTCAATTCTACATTGTAGCGCTCTTGGAATCATTATTCATTGATTGCAGCTGCCAGATAATCTTCTATTATACCAATACGAAGGCCCTCGAAGGCACAGATACAGTATCGAGATTGACGCGTTGAACGGCCGACCCGACATCTGTATCCAGTGCGACGAAGTTGCCCACGTGGCCACGACACACGGATATGGCGAAATAAAGCCATTTAAGAGCATCAATCGGTACGGAATCGCCTTGGATTTATACCGCGTCGGTGTTTTATGCGCCAAAGCCATACGCGCTGCTGCATGGGCATTCAGGTCACCGGCTTTTGCATCGCCTTCTATCATACCTCATTGTGTGTTCAGCGCCATTCATCCACGTTACGGTGCAAATTGCGACGCTGAACATTCCCCGGCTCATTCAAGGACATCAAAGCACTGATCACCGACATGCCTGCATTGCTCTTGGTGCTCAATGTCTGAAAATCTTGTAAGCACGGTCATTGTTAGGAACACGAGCAAACGTGTCCTGCCAAGGCAGGCTGCAGGCACGAAGCGAAAGGAAAGTGCCCAGCAGTCATGTCAACCGCGTCATCCTCTGCACTGCCCGGCATGAATACTGTATTGACTTGGGAATGACGTCGGCCGACGAATCGCCCTTGTCATCCTCATTCGCCGGTTCGTTTCGCTTCTCACCAATGTCATTATCCCGGCTCCGATGAAATCGCCACGCCTGTCAACTCACGGCCCTTTGCTCTCTGAAAGCGCATTAGCCAATATCGTCTCACCGGCGAGAAACAAACGCGCAAAATGATTTTTAGACAGCGTGAGGCGCTGGCAGGAATTGAATCTTGCCCACATCGGCATTTGGCTATTATCCATGCGGCAGTCCTGAAAAGCGTCGTCATTTTATTGTTTTTGGCAAGCCTGGTCATTATTCAAATTAATAATGCTACAATAATGCGTAGCGAAGTTGCTGGACGCGTCGCATTAATTATTATTATTTTTTTTTCAAGAGGAAAATGAAGACAATTTTTATTTAAACACAATACACAGGAGGAAGATAGCGAAAAAAGGGCATCTATGAAGGAAAAAGAGCAGTGAAAGGGAAAAAAGGATGGTGGGGTGGGGGATAAACACGAGAAAAAAAGAGAAAAAAAAAGGTTGATGCGAGAAAAAAAAAAAAAAAGACGTTAGAGCGTGACATCAATCAGCTCGTGGTTGTCCATGGAGTGCTTTGAGCTTGATGGTGTGATGCGATCCTTGACGGCGCGCATCCATTGCAAGCTGGATGAGTGTGAGGACGATTTTTTGGCGGTTTGGTGTGGCTCGGGCGCGGTCTCGTAGCGACGCAGCTTGAATTCGTGCAGAGGCATCCAATCGCTGGAGGTGATTCCCGAGGACGTGAGATTGGTGGTGGTGGCATTGGCGTTGAAAAAGGCGGGATCGTCGAGAGACGTATTGCTGGAGCGCCTTCCTCGGTAGACGGCCGTGCGATACGCATCAAAGGCGGATGCGTCGTCGGACGAATACGCGAACCCGGTGAACGAGGCACGTTTGCCCGAATTCATGTACATGATGGAGCTATTGCCCGTGGCCTTCATGACAGATCGGTCGTTGCGCGAATACACGGCGGCCAATGGGGTTGTCACGCCACCATCGGCGGCCCCATGGCTTGCGGAAGGATGTGGATGATCGTCCAGATCGTACTCAAAGGACGATGGCTGGCTGTCTTGGCGCATGAGCATGAATGGCGCGCGTGTGGGCGCGGTGGTGGACGTTGTGATCTGGCTGAAGGCGGGTATACTGGATTGATCGCTGGTGGTGCGCGTCAGTGTGATCTCCTCGTCGGTGGGCAGCTGCGAGTGATGCCTGCGCGAGTGGCGGTGATGATGGTGGTGCTTGTTTTGCCGCTTGTTGCCAAAAAAGGGCGATGCGGCTGCGGCATGCGACAACGACTTTCGCCAATTGGAGGGGGACGACGATGACGACGTCGAGGAATTCCCAGCACCATTGCCGGGCTTGCACAAGACGAGCTCGCGAATAATGTCATTGTCAAAGGGCTGGTGCATATGCAGATAATACTTTGTGATGTAGCGCGGCAGCATGCAAATGACAAAAGTGACGACCAGACACAACCAAAAGGCGGCCTCGTGGAAGAGAATGTCCTCGCCATAGAAATTGAAGGTCATGATGCGTGCATAAATGGCGGTCCAGATGAAGAACGTGGCGGACGACAGCGTGATGACCAGCACCATGATCCATGTCCAGCTAAAGATGGTGAAGCCCACGAGCGCATTGGCCACAACGACGGCAATGCCGGCAATAAACGTGCCCAGCTCAAACACGCCCTCGGTGTCGTACCCGCCGCTGCTCATCTTGCCGCCCAAAAACACCATGTATGGCACCCCAAAGCAGATGGCCGATTGGTAAATCGCGTCAAACACCGTCAGATAGAACCGCGACTTTTTAAACTTGTCATTGCGGATGCCCATCAAGTACAATTGCGGGTACATGAACGAAAATTTGGCTTTTAGGTCTTGATCCAGCACGCCCGCAAAAATACATGGCAGCGACGTGAACACCAGATTGTATAAAGTAATGTACGAGTAGTCAAACATCATTGTGCCCGTAAAACTGGAAAAAAAAAGATGCAAGGTAAGACATTTTTCACATTTTTTTCAATTTTTTTTTACCCGCAAAAGAGCTGATACCAAAAGAGCACGAGTGTCCACATGATGTTTTTGTAGAAAAAGGTGAGGATCATTTCGGATGTGCGCAGGTAGGACCATCTGCCATGGACGAGCAGCAGCTTGCCAAGATATCTGAATTGAGCAATGGCGTAATCCGAGGCCATGACGGCCTGGCGGCCTTCTTCGCCCGAGATGCCGACGCCGACATTGGCTTCCTGGATCATGGACACGTCGTTTGCGCCGTCGCCAATGGAGAGGGTCATGACCTTGAGGCCCTTCTTCACGAGATTGACGACTTTTGCTTTTTGCATAGGGCTGACGCGGCAGCAGATGACGGCGACGCACTGGGTGCCGAGGCGCAGCAATGCCTGGTTGACGGGGGGCTCAAGTGCGTATTTCAACGATTCGCCGTCAATGACCAATGCGCATTTCTGTCCGTCGGCGGCGTCGACTTGATTTTGTGAGCGGTGTAACTGGTCGAGTGTGTCCTGCTCGCTGCGAGCATTGACGCTGAGCAGCAGCATCTCCTTTGTGAGCAAATTGCAGGCGAAGCCAATATTGATGGCGGTTTCGATCTTGTCGCCGGTCAACACCCAGATTTTGATGCCTGCGCGTGCGAGCACGGCAATGGTGTCGGGGACGCCCTCTTGCAGCTTGTCTTCGATGGCCGTGCCGCCAATCAATGTCAATTGTTGCTCGATTTC
Source organism: Gongronella sp. w5 (assembly GCA_001650995.1). Taxonomy (NCBI): domain Eukaryota; kingdom Fungi; phylum Mucoromycota; class Mucoromycetes; order Mucorales; family Cunninghamellaceae; genus Gongronella; species Gongronella sp. w5. Next base: position 53,661 of record KV441944.1, read on the forward strand.
CTCGCAGACGCGTTCAATCTGTTCATCGCGATTGTGGATGGCTGAGGACGCTTCTTTGTAACGCACAGCCCACGCCGCATACTCGGCCTCGGGCAACACGCGACTCGCAATGCAAAGCGTGCGCAGACCTTCATTGGCAAATCTTGCGAGATCATGCAGTGTCTGCTCGCGGATGCGCCGCTGGTCGTCGTCGTTTTCACCATTTTTGTCATTTTTGTCATTTGCACCCATGTCGTCATCGTTGACGTCCACGTGGTCGTCATTGACCATGTCGTCCTTGTCGTCCAAGGGTGAAAGACGCTCGTAAATGACGGAATCAGCGCCTTTACACAACAAAACAACCTGGCCATCGGCACCACGCATAATCACGCTCATGCGCTTGCGCGTCGAGTTGAATTCTAGCACCTGCAGCAATGTCATTTGTCGCCGCTCGCCCATGGCGTCAATCGTAATGGTGTCTTGCTCGCGCGCCATGAATGTAAAGCCAACATCGCGTGCCGTCGCCACCAATGCTGCCTCGTCGGGCGATTGCGCCTTGTACTCAATCTCGTCGGGCTTGTCCGGGTCATTGATTTCAGGAATCACCGTGTGGCAAAACGCCAAGGCAGAGAAAAAGTGGATCACTGCTTGCGATTGCGCGTCCTTGTTGGCCAAATCGTCATAAATCTTGGGGTCGATAAACGAAGAATGCGGATTCGCATACCGGTGCTCAAACAGCTCGCCTTGCTTGCGCATCATGTCCTTGCGCGCACGCTCGAGCGCAGCATTTTCAGCAAGCCTGGCCGCTTCTTCCTCCATCTTGGACACACCGTTGCTGCTGTTCTCGCGCTGCTTGGCGCCCAATGATGCCTCTGTCTCGCCAAGTCCGTACGTCACGCCGTGAATCGTGCACCGCCGAAACTCCATGATGTTCTGCGTTAGCGTCCCCGTCTTGTCCGAGAAAATGTACTCAATCTGGCCCAAATCGTCGGAAATGTTCCATGTCTTGGGTATACACGGCTGGTCCAGCCGATCATTGTACATGTCAATGTCCGAATGGATGAAATATGCCTATTTTCAATTTGAAAATGGAATTGAAAAGAGCATCAGTTTTGCGATTTTCGCTTTTCCCCCATTTTCTCCTCATTTTTCAATTCTTTTTTTTTTTTTTTTTTTTTTTTTTTTTTTTTACCGCCGCGGTCTTGACGATTTGCACAGAGATGTAGAGTGAGATGGGGATAATGTTTTGATAAATCACCAGGGTCGTCCTGCGCGTAAAAAAAAAAAAAAAAAAAAAAAAAAAGTGGCCCTGTTGCCAACTACCAAAAAAAAAAAAAAAAAAAAAAATGAATGGATTTACCAAAACATCATAAAACCGGCCATGACGGCACTCTCGTCGCTGCGGAACTCAAAGAGCGTGGCGGAATTGTTGCCAGAAAAGACAATGCTTGCGGCAACGGAACAAATCATGCAAAGCACGAACAAGAGCACGAAATTGGCAATCACCTGGATAATAAAAAAAAAAGGGGAAGATGAGATGAGCACAATTGTTTCGCGTCAGGAACGGGTGGCGTCCACGACCGGGGGGGATTTTTACATGAGGATTGGTGGCCTTTTCCATTTTGCTGCGCTTGCTCGGCGTTTTTCCGGAATTGAGCATGATTTTCGTCTCGTTGCCGGTGAAGAGCACGAGGCCAATAATCCAGTCGGTGTTGCGCACGACGCAGCCGCGCAGCAGGATGTTGCTACTGGTGATGGCTTCGGTTTTTTCGTGGGCGACGGGGTCGTCATTGGCGGATTTCTCGGCAGCGGCAACCGCAGGCGGCTTGGCGACCAATGGCTGGCGTTGTGGCATTGGCGTGGGTGGCGACCCGGGCGCGGACCACTTGCTATAGGCATCGTCTTCGTCATCGTCGTCGTTTTCGTCGTCGTCGTCGGATGCTTGCTGATCTTGGCGGCCGACGCGCCATTTAAGCACGCCATTGTATGTGTACAAATTTGCATGTGGCGGCTCTGAATCGATGTAAAAGCTGCAATGGTCGCAATCCTCGGGTCGCTGGATGTCGCTCGTGGCCTGCAAGCCGCGCTTGATTTTCAAATTGGTCTCGCCATCCAAATTTTGCGTTTCCACATAGCACAGGCCATCAGGCTCAGAGCTCGACAGCACCACAATATCCGCAGGCACCGCGTCATTGTTGCGCAAATATACGAAATCGCCCACTTGCAAGTCTTGCCATAGTGTGCGCTTCCATCGTTTGTCGATATCACGCCGCCGGCGTGCACGGCGGATCGCATCGGCATCCAATTTCTTTTTGGATTTGCTCTTCTTCTTTTTCAGCACCGAATGCGGCACAAGTCCCGGCCGGTACGGGCTGTCGCGCTGGAAAACACGCGTGAATGACGTTGTGCTCGATCGGATGGTCTGGCGCAAAGATGAGATGGGCGATTGAGGCTGTGGCGACATGGGTGGCATGTCCATTGGTTGATTGCTATGGTTGCTATGGCTCACAGGAAGCGGATGCAGCGTCGATGTGGTGGAAATGGTCGTTTGTTGCGTGTTCATGCGGCTGAGCGCAAATGGATCGTCGTCGTCGTCAATGTAGCTGCTCTTATTGCGCTTAAAGGGCGACGTGAGCACCTTTTTCAACGCATTGAGCCAGCGGCGCCACCGCGCCACCTTGTACACTGGCACATTCACATTGGTCCATTGCGACAACGTATACGTGACCGCCTTGTTCACGCCCTGATCTGTCTTGTGCCGCTTATTGTCCTCGAACGCGTCCTTGGCGCCCGTCAGCACAAGAATCGCGGCAAGCGGCAAAATCACGAGAATGGGCGACGCCGACGTGCTGAATTGCGGAAACATTTGCAAAATCACCAAAAACAAAAAATACAGATTCGCAATGCCTCGAAACTGCTCAAACAGATTCTTGGGCAAGAACGTGTACCACGTGTACTTGGCCGTCCGGATCTTGTTGCCAACGTACGACCGCAGGGGCTGCTCATAATCGTCCAATTCGTCTGCTGGCAGCGTCATGTTCACATAAATACTGCGCTGCTCCGTCGACACACCGGGCGCGCTTTTCTTCAGCTTCAGCCCCTTCATCGTTGGCAAAGAAAAGTGTATAAAAAAAGGGGGGGAGAGACAAGAGAGGGAGAGGGAAAAAGTGAAAGGAATGGGGAAGGGAACGACGAATTATCGAGTTAAAAGGGAGGAAGAAGCAAAAAGAAAAACGACGACAAATACAACCTAGTGCCCCATGCAAAAATGAGCAACAAGAACAAAAAGAAAAAGAAAAAAAAAAGGGAAAAAAAGTAAAGAAGAAGAATAAAAAAAAAAAAAAAGAGCCCAATTGAAAAAATAATAAAAAAAGGGGCCCCTTTTGATTGGCCGCTCGAGCGTAAACCGTGTAGATTGCCAATTGAGGGTGAAAGGCTCTTGTTTCCTCCCCCCTTTTTTTTTGCTCGCTTTTTTTCTTGCTTTTTTTGTGAGGCGCACTCCTATTCCCCGCCGGCTTGGCCATCGTCATTAATGCCTTCTTCTTTTTCTTCTTGTTCTTTTCATCCTTGGCAAAGACGCTGAGCATAAAGACATGCCTTGCACCGCGCCTTGGCACCAGGATGCGGATGGCAACCCAGCACGTGGCGTCCAATTGGCCTCAAATGGGCGGGAACATGGTCGGCTTGTGTCACCAAGCCCGTGCCCGCCTTTTTTTCACTTTTTGTGCTGGGTCGGCGCCATGAAGCGGGTCTTTTTTGATTTTTTTTCCAGGCTGCGCTTACGTTAGCTGGGGGGAGGCTGGTCGGGCGCTGTGTCAAAAAGGCACCAGATTACCCAATTTTCGTTCTTTTTTCCCTTTTTTTCATTTTTGACACGCAACGATGGCCAGTGACAAGGACGCCGACGCTCTGTTTCATGAAATTGAGACGGACCGCAAGGCCCAGTACATGACCTGCAGTGTCACCCAGGCATTCGATGACGTATGGCGCTGCTATAGTGAGTTTCTCCACTCTTTCCCCTGCTCAAATGGCCAATTGACATTTTTTTTTTCATTTTTTTTCTTTCTTTTGCTTGCAGCGCTTCGGTCACAAGCCGTGCACTACTACCGATACGGCGCAAGGAAAGACTGCTCGGAAAAATACGAGGATCTAAAGTATTGTATGCGTACAAAGACAAAGTCGGCCAAAGACGCTGATGTAAGTGGCCTGTTTACATTAACGAAAAAGTCGACTCACAGATCGTCCTTGCTTTTTAGGATATGTTGCATGCACGCCAGGAGCAAAAACAGCAAGATTTCGCTAAAAAGCGGTCGTCCGAGGAGGTTTGGGCCGCGCGTGTCTAGCTCTGCCTCTCCCCTATCATTTGTACATAGAAGAACAAAAATAAACGAATTCATGCAGAATGATGTATCGAGGTGCGTCGGGTTATGTTGTTGCCATCGGCCAACAACTGGGCGACTTTTTTTTTTTTTTTTTTTTTTTTTTTTACCATTTTGATCAGACCCGCTTTTTTCTCTTTTTTCGCTTTCTTTTTATTTTTTTTTGCGTCTCTTTCATTTTGTTCGCTTTTTGCTTTGTGAGGTATGACACAACCAACACAAGCGACCGTGGCCGACTACTTTTTTGTCGCGGGTCTCGACGACGCGGAGCTGTTGTTGCCGAGCGCAGGGTGCGACTATTACCGGCATCAGGAGCTCGCGCTCAAAAAGGACCCCCGGGACGACCAGCAGCCGTCGCGCAAGCGCGGCAAGAGCTTGCCACTGTATTCGTCGGCCCAAGAGCAGGACTCCCTCGTCCACGGCATGCTCCACCACGTCCAGACCGTCATTGACAACTTTGACAAGGAACGCGATATCGCTAGAGATAATGTTATTGCACTGCTGCCCGAAAACACAACACCAACCACGTCCACAAGTCGTATGTCCGCCCCACCGCTAATTCGCGCATTTTCGTCCCCATTTTCTTCACCATGGACTCAATTGCTTTCTTTTTTATTAGTGGATCTCGCATCGACACGGCCGCCACAACGCCAGCACCGCGCGCGCCAATACTCGCTGTCCATCCTGCCATCCATGACAAAAAAGGCGCCGAGGAATCCATTCACTACCACGCAGCCGCATCTGCTCGACATCCGCTATACCCCGACCGTCCTTTTGCGTTCTCCCGAGGGAAGGGACCAAATGCCCTTCCCGCCGTACCTGTCCATGGTAAAGAAAACGAGGAAAAGCGGCAAAAGATGTCTTAAACCCGCTTTTTTGTATGTTTTGTGCTAGTTTTGCTTCCCACATGACATCTCCTTGGTATACGCCAGCGAGCCACCCCCTGAGCGAGTCCACTCATTCGTACGTCCGAGCCGCAGGATGCACGGCACAACTCAAATTGAAAAAATGGGCCCATTTCTCAATTTTTTTTGTATCAAATAGGCCATGACCGATGACGTGGGCACCACCATCTACGGCACGTGTTGCATATTTTACGAACCTGTCAGTGAAAAATTCAAGCCGCAAGTCAATGACATTTTGCAATCGTGGGTCCATGACAATGTCGTAAGATGCTCTTTTTCGTTTTTTTTTTTTTTTTGGGTTTTGCCCTTTTTGTGTGACCTGCATGATTTGTGTAACCGCTGACCCCTGATGATGCTCTTCTCCTCCTTTTTTTCCCCCCCAGCCGACAAGCACGGTCGAGTACGCGCGGCACCTATTGGAGAAGATGCGTGTCGAAAACGATAAATTGCAGGCGCTGCAAGCCGGTGGCGGCGGCGGCCATGGTGTAGATGACGACGACGAAGACGTGCTGCGCACGTGCAAAGAGAATCTCGCGCTCTACAGGGAGTTGCTTGAGCCTGTCAAGCGGTCGGTGTGCGACGCCGATCATTTATGGATCCCACGCGCCGTTGGTTTGCTCGGTCGCATGCCATGGCTCGAGTTCTACGGTGACTGGATCAAGATCCTCCTCGACTCGGTTGTCGGCGTCAGAGGGAAGAAAAACACGCCCCTGTCCCTCGACGTCCCTAGGTAAAAAAAAAAAAAAAAAAAAAAAAAAAAAAAAAAAAAAAAAAAAAAAAAAAAAAACACCCCCCTTTTTCGCTTTTTCACTCATGAAGCATTCTTTTTTTTTCTCACAGCACTGTCCACTACTTGCTGAATCAGGTGCCCATCCCGCCGCCAGGACGATTTGAGATTGGGTTGGCCATCAATGATCGCCCTTTGTTCATTTCACGCCCGGCCATGAATGAAGTGCCCATTCTGAAAAATGTAATTGCTTATCCCTGATATTGAGATGCGTCCTTGACAGACAGATGTGCATGACTGATAATCCTTTTCCCCTTTTATCGGTCAGTTTTCGCTGTATCCGCTATTCCGCGCCCTGTCGCCGCATTTGATCTTGGCCATCCTCGAGGTATTGCTGTCTGAAATGACGAATTGATGCGTCTGACGCGTCTCATGTTTTTTTCTAGACTCTCTTGGCCGAGGGTAAGGTCGTGTTCCTCTCGCAACATCTGGGCATGCTCTCTGTCACGGCCGAAGCATTCCGCTACCTCTTGTTCCCCTTTTATTGGCCCTATGTCTACATTCCCATCGTGCCTGAGAAGCTGTTGACATGTCTGCAGGTAATGTTCCCGCATTGCAATGGGTTGTTTTTGTCTTTTTTTTTTTCTCATTTTTCTCACTATTTTCTCATTTTTCATCATTTTAGGCGCCTGTCCCTTACATCATTGGGTTCCAGGGCAACATTGACGACATTGAGGACTATCGGCCGGACGACGTAAGCAATTGAGATGCGTGGCAAGGTTGACAATGGGGCGCTGACATGCATTTTATGTTGTTTTTGTTTTTTTTAAAAAAAGGCGTGTATTGTGAATTTGGACAGCAACACGATGCATCAGAACGCGCGCGTGCCGATGCTGCCTGAGCGACAGCGACGCAAGCTACAAGCGAGCCTGGACCAGCATTGCTCGCTGCACACACGGTGCCACGTGGGCTATGGCGTGCCGCTTGCTATCCAACACGCATTTCCAAAGGGCCGCCTCATGATGACCTCGCATCGATCCAAAGTGCCCATCTCGTACGATGCGCCAACCAACACAATGACCAATGGCAATACAAACAATCACGTCTCAGCGACTTCCACAGTGTCATCCACCTCCTCGTCTTGGCTCAGCCGCAAATCCCATCTTCCGGGCAGATCGCTGTACACTTCATCCTCCGAGGCCAATGGCACAAACACAAGTGTCAATGGCCTCTCAAGAGCCTCAAATGACTCATCGCACTCGTCTGCAGACTTGTCGCAATCCACCATGCCTCAAGTGCCCAGTTTCGCCCGGCTTTCTATCAACCCGCACGCATTGTCGTCCACATCCTCGTTCCAGAGCGCCCATTCTGTGTCCCCCATCAGCCCAAGCATGTCCCACGACAGGTCGTCGCTCCCAGGCACCCCAAAATCGGCGCATTCAACGCTCGCAGCCTCAAGCAACAATGACATCATGGATGTGCGCGGAAGTCATCGACTCTCGGAACCGCCCATGAAGCGAAAGGAGGAATCAACACAGCAAGACAACGAAAGACGCTTCTCTGACATCATGCCAAAGCCCCATGCCACGTTTTATCAGGTAAAAAAAAAAAAAAAAAAGAATCCACCCCCCCAAAATTGGACTCAATGCCCCATTTTAAAAGGAATCGTCGCCAAAATACAAGGGCAATTACGTGAACACACCGCTTTCGCATCAAATGTATCATCATTACGCGTCGTCGTCGCCATCGCCACCGAGCCAGCACAAGGACGCGCCAACGCGCCGCGTAAAACACGTCGAGGGTCACATCATGACGTCCCTGCTTTCCCAAGAATTGACCGCTTTTGCAGGCTATCGCTGCCTGTGTGGCAAGACTGTCGACAAGGACGATCCGCGCCAGCAATACATGCTGTGCCAAGGTAAAAACCTGCCCACGAAAAAAAATCAAGTGAGACGCGCTTTTTTTCCTATTTTCTCCTTTTTTTTTGTTCTATCATAGAATGCCACTTGGTCACGCACGATATGTGTGCAGAGCACATTTTACACCCGTGTCTGCCTGCGTCGTTTGATGAAAACAAGGTGCACGAAGCCTTTTTGCGTATGTTTGCCTCGTTGTTGTATAGTTACCGCTCTGGCATCAAGGAGACGGCCACGTCCACGTCCCCGGGCAAAAATGATACCCCAAGAACCTCCGTCTCATCCCCCTCGGCGCTGTTTTCCAAGGATGAGTTCTTACGACACTCGGACAAGGACACAAGGGTAAGAAAAAAAACCTGGCAACAGTTGTCTCCATTTCCCCTTCCGCCCCTTCTCGCCCGATCCTTTCTCCCATCGTTTCGCTCCCTCTCCGTTATCCCTTTTTTTTTTTTTTTTTTTTC
>KV441944.1:62090-102554 GCA_001650995.1 Gongronella sp. w5
TCCCCCTCCGTTTTCCCTTTTTTTTTTTTTTTTTTACGAAAGAAGGAGCACGATTGGCTCATGACGGGCTATTTTTACACCTCTTACTACTAGGATTACCTGGCCCACCTCGTGGATTCCCATCTGTTCAACCATTTCATCACACAGCGCCTCACAAGGGCCCGGAATGACCCTGAAATCCTCATGTTTGACGAATTCATCAAACTCAAGCTGAACCGGTCCAAGCTCAAGTTTGTCAAAGCAGGCACTCCCTTCCTCAACGTGAGCTTGGCCTTGTTTCTCCGCGCAAAACGCGCACGAGCGGACATGGAAAAAAAAGCGACGCGTGACGCGTGTCTGACTTTTTCAATTTTTAGGATGATTCGTATCGAGTGTCGCAGGTCATTTGGACGACGCCAGCCAAAGTGTGCCCAAAACGTGAATGTAAGCTTAAGTGACGCGTTGCAAAGGGGACACAAAAAAAAAAAAGGGAAAACAATAGGCGGCACGCGCGGCTGACCCCCTATTTCTTATTTTTTTGATACTTTGAAAAGATGATCGCTTCCCCACCGACTGGTCGCCTCCATCGCCGACGCCATTGGAGGACACCACAGCCTCCTGAGCAACCCAATTGTCGTGCCCTCGCGCCTTTCCCCCGTCACCTTCCCCCTTACCCCCCCTCGTCTAATGTCTCCCTCTTTTTTTTTTATTTCTCTCGTCACCTGTCGCTCCATGGCACACTTCTCGTACAATACACACGCACCCATGGCGTGCGCCTTGATACCAGCGACTCGCCTAATCTTTACCTTATGGTGTACCTTGCCCCTTGTTTTATAGATTTTCCCTTTTTTTCCTTTTTTTCCTCTTTTTTTTTGCACTTTCCCCCGCATCCAATGCTCCTGTCCGGTCCCTCTTGACTCTTCCTCCTATGTAATTTTCGAGACCGGCTCATGACAATGACAATAAAAAAAACGAGGCATGCTCACGCCCCTTTTTTGGTCCATTTTTTTTTTAGCATGTCTCCTATTCGGGCCACCCAAGAGCCTCCAATTTCAATGCAAAGGAGCGAACACGCTTTCCATGCTCTCTCCCATGTCCCAAGGACCTAAAAAAAAAAAGCATGCTCTCTCACATAACGCGCAATGGCGCAAAGAGCAACAATGAGCATGCAATCCAGGGCTCCCCTTTTAGTCCCTGAGCTTTTTTTTTGCTCCATGATGAGATCCGCATGCTTTTTGTAAGGAGTGGGGCTAGGCACTCATGGCCAAGGATGGGATGAGGCCATGTTGAATTTCTGCGGCAACAAGGGCGGCAAGGAAGCTTTTGCTCAGGTTACACCGGGACTCGCACTTTTTTCTTTTTTCTTTTCTTTCTTTTTCTTTTTTTCTTTCCAACGTCTTGCGCCCCCCTCCTTTTTTTTAATATTCACAGCATCATCTCCATCTTACAACAATAAAACTGGTTTTTGTTTTTAAAAGATGGCCACCATTGTATATCGATTCAGGTAAAAAATGAACTGGTTGTGTGCATGAACCCGCTTGTGACACCTGAAACCCTTCTTTTCCCTTGATTTCTGCATCTTAGCGTTGACGCTTACGATCTAGACGGCACAACAAGCTCGCAATTCACGCTTTCCCTGTGTACCCATCAGACACAACCTTCATTCAACCAATTGACACAGCGATTGCAAGAACGACTAAAGGTAAAAAAGCCCATGAATGTGGATACAAAAAAAAAAAAAAAAGACCGTGCAAGCTGACCTGTTGTGATTTTTTGTCAATTTTTAGGGCAACGTCGCGGATTATGCGTATTTTCTCGAAGCACGAGACGGGTCGCGGTGGCAATTGCGCAACGACGCGACGGTGCGCCATGGACTTACTCATTTCTCCAAGCTTGAGCTCATTGTCATTCATAAGATGCGCATGACCACATTTGTCAAACCAAAAGTCAAACGATGGCTGCCGGCCATGCTGTCCAACGTGGGCAAATGCCGCGTCGCGCCCATTGTTAATGTACCTAAGATGGTCGACGCAGTAAAAGAAGAGGCGGCAGCCGCCGCCGCCGCCACTATTGCCACCATTGCCACACAACAACCAGCTGACATGGATGACCGGCTCGTCCATGACACCAATGGCATTGACAATGGCAATGACGATGACGACATGATGGACGACGTCGTTCCAGCATCCGATGCGTGGGCTGCACGCAAGGACTCGGGCATCTCCTGGGGCACAAAGGACGAAAATGACAAAAATGACGAAATGGATGAAGATGATGAAATGGACGAAATCGATGACGATGAACACGACGAATTGGTGATGCATGGCAGCGAGCCGCCACCTATTTCCGCGTCATCATCGTCGTCCACATCCACATCCACATCCACGGCCGCTTCTTCCTTTTCTTCTTCTTCTTCTAATTTGGCTTTGACTTCCTTGCCGCCGCCACCACATCCATCCGTGTGGCATCCGCACCAACAACAACTCCACCATGGCCCGCTAGCGCACCCCATGATGTACTTGCCGCCATCGCCACCGCCATCCATGTCATCGTCGCCAATGTCCATCTCAGGGTCATTATCGTCATCCACCTCGACAAGTGACGAGTATGCGGGCCAATGCCACCGATGGCGCGCCAAGCAGGCGCAAATGTACACATGCGTCCACCCGAAAAAAGACGGTGGCGTCTGCGGCCAGACATTCCAGCGTCCATACGACCTGACACGCCACCAGACCATGCACATGAAAAACAGGCCATACGTTTATTGCCAGGTGTGCACCAAGCGCTTCACGCGCCTCGACGCCCTGAGACGCCACGAACGTGTCCAGGGCCATGCCCTACAGCAAACATTGGCACCATCATCCTTGCCTCCTCCTAATTCTTCCTCTTTGCAAACAAGACATCCCGCTGCACTGCCATCCCCTTTATACCAAGACGCCGCATTCCCATCTCCTGTAAAGTACCCCCATAACCTAGTTCCTTGGCACCACTAAATAAACGCACACCAGCCTTGGATCAAGGCCGTGTTCCTCGTTTTAAAATGAGAATGCGCAAAAAAATAAACATCAAAAAGCACGCATCGCGCTAGTTTCATGGATTCATCCGAAAAAAAAAGCCAAACCCCGTTCATGACCAATGTTACCAATGGTCACGGCAAAAGGGGTCAAAAAAGGCTCAACAAGGGATGTCGGGAGAAAAAGGGGCCGAGACAGCACGCCTTGGACCGTAAAAAAATAAAAAGGAGCACGGCTCTCGTGCCTCCTATTACGTGCTTACCATTGACAGCATGATGGTGCCTGACGGCTGCCGTGGGCCGCCTCACCCTTGGATCTTTAATACAAAAGTTGTTCTTGGCGTCTCAAAACACACAAAAAAAAATCAAAAGCGCAATTTTCACGCTGCCAATCTCAAAAATGACAGAGCGAAGCACGCGCCAAAAAAAGACATTTCACCGCTGTGCATCCATTGGTACTCGACTTTTATTTAAAAATGCGCGGATGCTGGGAACATTGCAAGATTTTTCAAAAAAAAAACACGTCATTGCGAAATTTCCCAAGATCTAGCGAGACAAAAGTGCATAAATCGTACACAGCTCGGTCGAGAGAGAGAGAGAAAATAGACGTGGCGGGTGTAGAAATTGTCCAAACTGACGGGAAAAGGTGGATCCATGGCCTTTGTTCAACTCTCCATACTTTTAGGGGCCATCGCCCGTCATACACCTAGCGCTTTGCGCTCCATTTCTGCAGCGCCTCACTTTGTCTCCTCACCCTTCATATCGTGGTGCTTTTGATCTTCCAAAAAGGTCGATATCCCGTTGAGTATGTCGCCAAAAAATTTTTGACGATAGTTTATAACAGAGCTCGCTCAAACAAACACAGCACAGATACGAAACGCATCTCATTGCAAAGAGACACGCTGAACCTGCTGCAAGTCCCCAATTTGCGGCGGTAAAAATACCAGGGAGGCGCGACATGCACAAATCAAAAATTAGCCACGAGCCCTCAAACCAAAATTGAAAAGTTGGGTTGCCAGAATTGAGCCAAACTTACACGCAGGAAACAGACCATGGAGAAACGGCGGGAAAAGCCAAAAGCGAGAGCGATCCATCTGCTGCCTGACGAGCAGTCGGTGAATGAAGGTTAAAATTAAGAATCAAATTGTATCTCCGAATCGCGTGTTGGAGTCGCGTTCACGCGTCCGCCAGAAAGCTGTGCTTGAGCTGCATATATTTGATGAGAACGAGACACGCAAACAACAACCACAGCGTGAACCAAGACGCGTCGCGGTTTGCCCCAAAACTTGCCAAATATTTCCACCCGTGTCAACTCTACTAAAAAGCGTTTTTTCCATGGATCACCAATTGCTACATATGCTCCTGGTCGTGCATTTTCTGATGCTCCGAGTTTCAAGGCGCGGTGGCCAATTTTCGTCGACGTAGCCTTGATGTGAGAATGCGATCTCACTCGCCATAAAATCGATTTTACGCCAAAGCTAGTCAATGGACCTCCGATTTATATTTCATGTTTATCGGTAAATGAGACGCGTTTACCATGTCTATGAATGGCCAAGCGATCCGAGACTCAAATTTTCAATTTTCAAATCCTCGACTGCACCCCTTGAAAAATTCACCAATTTTGAAAATTGAAATTACGCGTCATTTAGTGCCTGGAATGACGCCAAAGTGGGCTTGTTTGAACAAGAAAGCGTGGAATTGTCGTTTCCAATAGCTGATTCCATGGTAAAATCTAAAAGCGCACGGACGAGCGTCTAAAATACAGAAAAAATAACCCAAAGGCGAATTTCTCGGTCTTTTATGTCTCGATCGCGATGATACTTCCACCGTTAGAAAGAGACGTGCTCGCGCATCATTTCGTCTCCGCTCGACTGACGCGATAAATTTGTTTGACACGATTTCAACCCTCGATCCGATCATTTGCGTGCGATTTTTGCAGGTTCTGATAAGGCGTGCAACTGCGTTTTGATACAGCAATCGCTCCATGATACAATCCTGCGTCAAAGAAAGGGCACTTTGAACGCTGTGCAAGTACAGAGTCTTGCCAAGCTGTCAAAATCTTTAAAATTGGTTCATTTTCACCATTTACATCATTTGCTCGCGCCCTGTCTACTCCAACAGCCCAATTGTGGCATCTCACGCACTGCTTGCCTGTGTCTATTGTCTATATGCTTGTTTTTTTATCAATGAGCGATTTTAAAAGAGATCCCTATCTGTTTGGTTTATTATTTTTGGATAATTTGAATAAGATAGATATGAAAATAAGATGCTATGCATAATAACTAGGAATAAATTGATACGCTAGGTAGAGAATGAGGAGTTGTGGATGTTCACTTGAACGTTGCGCGTGGCGCGAGGGCCAACAATGTCGAAATACTCGAGTGCATGAAAAATTGCAGCATGCGTGCTATGCCAAATGTCGATGGTGACGATTTGTGGCCAGAACTGGTGAGGAGGGTCCAGCGGGCGAGATTCGGGCAAGATTTTCGGCGCGCTCTTATTGGATGGATAGTTGTGCTGATGGATGTTCAGAGATTGCGCGTCAGGGAATTTCAGGGTCAAATACGACAAAACATGAACAAAATACGCAATAGGATATTTAAAAGTGCTTGGAACAGTGACAGAAATATGTTGTACCTTTGGCATGGGCGGACAAACTTGACAACTCGGATCGCGGCAATGGACACGCGACGCATGCGCCATTTTGCTTGCGGGCGAGAAGCCATATCGAGGGAATCTCCGGTTAAATTCAAAGGAAATGGAGGCCAATTGTGTAAACCGAGTGTGACGACAAAGACGGCGCATGAAATTCAAGAGAGCCTTGGGCTGCACCAATGAGCCACTGTGAAAGCTCAAAAGCGATAGATGGCGTGTAAAACTAAGCTCAGGGAGCCTGCGCATACCATCATAGAGAGCAGGATAAAATTGGATTTCTAGAGACTCAATTTGCTCTGAGCCAAAGAGAATGCCAAGGCATACAGCACCATGGCTAAATCTGGCGGTCAAGCAGACGCGCGACAAATTTGGGCAAGAAATCAACAACTGGCGAATGTAATCGGCGTCGTAATTGAATTTCACAATTGACGCGGAGCGCACCAATGGCCGCAAATCGTGGCAAAGTCGAATGCTCGCGGATCGTGTCGCGTAATTTCTCAGCCAAAGCAATTTAAAGGAAGCGAGGGAGCGTTCTGTCGGCTGCCCGCGTTGAATTTCAATGCGCAGCTTGTCAAAAACAAAGGGAGTAACAAGTTTGCGCATACGATGGCAGCACAGGCGCAGCTCGGCTCGCGTGCGGCGGTCCATGAGCTTTATAATGATTTCGAGAATCTCAATTGGCACTGCAATCACGTCGTTTGTGTCTCGTCGAAGGATATCCATGATGCAATCGATACGGCAGGGAGTGAAAAAGGAAAAAAAAAAAAGCGCGGAAGAGAGAGATGAGAAGCGCCGTGGTGCGATGACGTGTACAAGTAATAGGCCAGATGGTCTCACTCGCGCAAAACCTCTCTTTTGGAAGCATTGGGACTGATCTACAACAGCAAAAAAAAAAAAAAAAAGAGCGATGAGGTCTTGTAATACACTTGATTTTGCCATGTTTCGTTGCACACGCATCCAAAACCAAGGACAATCAAGGTGAAGCGCTTGCTCGCGGATCTCCATGTGCTCATCACTCCATCGAATGGGTGCCACATTGGTCCAATTGCAGCAACATGGCAGTCAACAACGCGCGACACTGCAAAAAAAAAAAAAAAAACCAATCCAGCTCTTTCTCGCTTACTTTGAGGCCGGTGCGCTCCTTAAAAGCTTGCAAGCGATCCATTTTTGCTCTTTTGTTTCAAAAAATCATTTTGGAGATATAGCGAGCTAGCAAAGCAAAGTCTGAAAAGCACGTTTTATTGTTTCCAATGGCAATCGTGTGCTTGTTTTGTGAAGCGTAGCGCTGAATCAAGCATTGAAGTGACAGCGTGCGACAGGTTCTGTCCGATGACATTAATATGGCTTGAAATATGTGTCCCCTGAATTTTTCAAAAGTGATCGTAACGCTTTTTAATCCTTTTTTTTTTTTTTTTTTTGCAAATTTTGCGCTGAACGCGATGCAGCTATTTTCGAGCGGGGTCGACCAAGCAGATGGCGAGATAATGCAAAATACTACAAACATGAGGTTTTTGGCATTTTCGAGTTCAAAAAAAAATCGGGCGGGTTCGTCTTGAGCATTGAGCTGTAGTTCGTGCCGCGACGCACGTATGAACGGCAGGCAGCTAGGCTGTAAAAAAAAATTCTGGAGGCACAGCGGGCTGGCAAAGTGTGAAAAACACGAATTGTCGTTTTCTAAAGCCAAATGTGTGCATTTTTGAGCAGCATAGTGCGGGGCAGCAGGCATTGAAGCGATAGCACGCGTCAGTTTCTGTCCACTGACGCACTGAGATCGAAACTTGGACGGATCGAGTCACTTTATTTGTGCGAAAATCCAACAAAACAGATGAAAATGATGCTTTCGTGCATTTTTTCGGGCGATTGCTGATCGCATAGAGACAGGGCACGTTTCAAGCCTGCAGCAATTTCTCGCCAAATTTGGGAGTTATATTTTATGACAAGATGGCTGAATAATAGGTGCCACTGTATCAACGATCTTAAATAATGGTCATTTTACGCGTAAACATGCTTTTCACGACATCAAACGTTCGTATTGGATCAATGAAAGCAAAAAAATCAAAGTGATTGATGCGTTTCTATCCAGCATGCATTTTGAAAAGATCACCAGGTGGTAAAGTCACGAAAAATGACAAGAACAAAAAAGTCAGAAAATCGAGGTTTCTCAGGTTGGCTCTGCTTGTGATCATCGTACAGCCTGAAGCAGGCACTGGAAATGCAGTATCATAACCATTGGTTGCCGCGTGGCATGCTTATGCCATGTGGTTCAAAGCCAATGGTCAAGCAATCAATGTGCCAAATGCAAAAAAAAACAAGGGTCTAGCTGCACGCATTTTTAATGAGGCGGTGCTGCGAGCGGGGTGGCGGGGTGACACGAGAGCAGGAAATCTCAGGCCCATAAAAGGCAGCGTGGGATTTTCGACGCAGCAGACGTTTCTCTTTTCCGCTTTATCTTTTATTTTTCACCATGAAGAAGCTTCATTTGGCACTCCTCGTCTGCGACACGCCGCGGCCACAGGTGCTTGAAAAGTATGGCGACTATCCACACATGTTTGCACTGGTGTTTGACAAGGCGCGACAACAAGGTGGCAAGGACGTGGCCATCACTTGGGAGGCGTTTGACGTGGTGCAAAAGCAAGAGTACCCGGCAGACCCCGCGGCATTTGATGCATTCGTGCTCACGGGCTCCGCGGCGTCGGCGTACGAGGACCTGCCATGGATCCTCAAGCTCGTCGAATTTACAAAGGCGCGCCTCGCCGACCAGCGCAAACCAAAGATGCTTGGTATCTGCTTTGGCCACCAGATCATCGCACGCGCCGCAGGAGGCATCTGCTCCAAAAACACCAATGGCTGGGAGGTGAGAAAAAAAAAAGCGCGCAATCGGGCCAATATCCGCTGCATCGGACGCAAAAACGCACAGGACGCTCATCTTTTATTATCCTAGTTTGGCTATTCGCAAATCCAGCTGACGCCCCTGGGCCGCCGCTTCTTTCACACCGACAAGAATTTCCTGGTAAAAAAAAAAAAAAAAAAAAAAAAAAAAAAAAAAAGCGACACGTTGTGCCAATCTTTTGTAATTCACCCTTTTTTTCTTATTTGGGTGTTTTTAGCGCATCAACCAGGTGCATCAGGACCACGTCAGCGAGCTGCCTGCTGGTTTCCACAGCCTGGCGACGACGGCGCCGCACACGCCCGTGCATTCGCTCGTGTCGGACGACGGACAGTGCTTGACGATCCAAGGCCACCCAGAATTCAACCGCGACACGGTGCGCATCCTGCTGGGCCTGCGTGCTGATGCCGGCGTGATCCCGCGCGAGTTTGCGCAGCGCGAAATCGACCGACTCGACACCGTCAGCACCGACATGGACGATTTGTGGCTCGTGCAGCACTTTATCGACTTTTTGCTCGGCGACCTCGTTCTTGAGGAGACTGTCGACTCGGTCACGGACGAAACAGGCAACCCTCACGGCCCCAATGTCAAGATTGGCAATGATTAGAAAGCGTATCCTACAGTGTAATAAAAACAAGCCCATGCACGCGTCATGTCGTTCAATGGGAGAGGGGGAGGATGATCCCATGATCAGCATGCTCCTTTTTTTTTTCTTTCTTGGGAAAAAAAAAACAAACAGTGGGCGGTGGCGCCATGGGGGACCTCGGAAGACGCCCATGCCATGTGGATGATTTTTAATCATGCACGCAAATGGCTCTTTTTTGTTCAGGGCTAGGGAGGCGCAACCCATTGCCGAGGGCGCGCGGCGCGGAGACGCGTGCATGCCCATGACGTCAATGTCAAATGCATTTTGCAGACACAATGAAAGGTTGCATTTTCTGATAAAGCGCAAAAAAAAAAAAAAAAAACCGCAAAAAAGTAGCATTATGCTTTTCCTGCCATGACGACGCATCCTCTTTGTAAGCATTTTTGACGTGAAGGGTGACAGCGCGAGCTAATTGAGGGCGGCGGGGTTTCAAAACAAGGTGCCAAATCGAGCGCTGACTCAGGGGACCGCCGTCGAACGCTTTTGTTTCCCGTTTGTCATCGCTGTACCTTGCTGCCGACGCGTACAACACAACCATTATGAGCACAGAAACGCCCACCGACACAAAGGTCTTTGAGGCCTTTGAGAAATATGACTTTGACGCGGACGAAAAGTTCAAGGTACTCGTGTTTTTTTTTAAAAAAACAATAGAAAATAGAGAGATGAGGGCAGCCGAAGGACGTGACCTCACCAGTCGGTCTCCAATTGCTTAGGCTGGCGCTGCATCGATCATTGCCAAAGAAGGGGGTGGCGACGATGTGCTTCTCAAGGCAAAGCTGTACTATTATGCAAGGTAAAAAGCGCGAGAAAGAAAAAAAAAGCAGGAGAGCGATCACTCAAAGGTTGAGCTGCATTTGTTTACGCTAGATTCGTGGAGGCCATTGACTTTGACGCCTATCAAGCATGGAAAAACGAGGATGAGGAAGCGCAGGCCAAGGAAAAGGAGCCCACAACGACGGCCATGGGTGACACCGTGACGATTCCGCCCAAATTGACGTTCCAGCAGGTCGTTGACATGATTGAGAGTGGCCAAGAGGTGCCAGGTAAGAGGGCGTAGGAAAATCAGGGCGACGAACGGCGAATTGAGCGCGTGGACGTGCTAAAAACGTTGCTAAAAAAAACATCTGCCCCCTTTGCCCCTATTTTTTTTTTTCTGGTAGGCATTCGGCAAATCCCCAACAAGCTCAATGAAGGGACGCCCAGTGAGGCCAAGATGACAGTTAGGAGGAAACCATGGGAAAATGAATAAACAACTAGGTCATTTTATTTTCAGCCATGTGTGTGAACCTTTTTGCACAAAAAGATCAGCGAGGAGAAGAATGGGCGAGAGAGGGGGGTGCATGTGGGATGCCTATTTTTTTTATTTTTTTTTCTCTTGCTCATCTGACGTGGAGAAAAGGAACAGAGAACATGTGAATCGCCATTTGGGCGTCTCCTCCATGGAAACAGAAAAAGAGAGAGAGAGAGAGCATGCAAGGGGTCAGGAGCCTGTTGGTTGCTTTTCGACAAATTCACCAAAAATGAATAAAGAAAAGGGGGCAATGGGTCCTGCAAAGGGAGCACCAACCAAACAACCCTTGCCCATTTTTGGAGAAATTATTTTCAAAAAGGCAAGGCACATCAAAAAAGAGCAAAAAAAAGGGGAAGGGGGGAGACGAGGGATTGAGGGAGCACACAGCATTGAGAAGAGACAAGGCAGGGAGACCCAGCCCATATTTTCAAGGGGGGAGGAGAGAGAAAAGCGAGTGTTTACTCGCTGCATCGGATAAACAAAAGCAAGGGCATAATCATTCAGAATATAAATAACCCATCCTTGTTTTCCATGATGCTCTTTTTTTTTTTTTTGTGAGTTTGCCAAAGAGTTTACATCCACCCTCGCCCCGTTTTTATTCATTTATACCATTGATCTTTTATTTTCCATCCCATCACCATCACCATGAAGGCCAGCCATCGCATGTCCATTGATCATCTTCTGTGCAAAAGCCAAGACAAGCCGTCCACATCGTATATTGCTAGCCATGGGATGCCAAGCCCGGTGTCATGTTATAGTGGCGACGACAGCATGCCATCATCGCCAATTCCATCGCGCAGCTCTTCGTCGTCCACACCCTTGTCCCCCTCACAATTGTCGTCTGTATCACCAAGGACCCTTCATGGCTCCATGCCTGCCACTGGCATGACGCCACCGGCTTCCTTTTATTACGCGTCGCCCATGCCCGTTGTCTTGATTGCACGCTCACGGCACGCGCCGGCGCGTCGTGCAATGACGCCAACGCGCATGGCGTGGTCGCCGTACGAGGACGAGCTGCTGACGCGTGGGTATGCGCTGGGGCTGTCGTGGGCCATGATCTCATCGACTTATTTGCCACATCGGTCGCGCGGGTGCTGCTGGGGACGATTCAAGACATTGCAGCAAAAAAAGGTGCTCACCGTCACAAAGCAGCGCTCACACAGAATCAAAACCAAGCCGTGGAAGGCATTTGAGCCCGACAACGAGTAACAATGGCCCCAATCTAGTGCCGTTTTGCCTGGGCGTGCGAGAGGGGGGAGGACCAACCTCCTTATTTTTTATTTTCTCTTTTTCCCCCCTTTTGGCTAAAAACCCGCTGCTATGACGACTGCCGCAAGATCCAAAATTCATGCAGCTTCGCATCCCATCTGTGCCCAGCTTTTTTACTTCATATGACTTTTATGCCCCCTTTTTTTTTCCTCTTCCCCTTTCCCACTTTTTTTATGCAAGCATCATGCAACAACTCATTTTTAGCTCTCTCTCTCTCTCTCTGCCTGTCTCTCTTGTTCTCTCTTGTTTCTATTTTTATTTTATGCCTCTCCCATATGAATCCTCTTTTTTTCAAAGTAAAAGCGACCCATCACTCTGATCCCTACTTTTTTTTTGCAAATGGCCCCCGTTTTTGAAAAACACATGCGCGAGATAAAGTGCTGTGGAAAGCGCGTGGCAAGGCCAACCAATGGCAGAGTTGCAAGAGCATCGGAGCGTCAAATGTGGCGGAGGCGCTGAAAAGGGCGACTTTTTTTTTTTTGTTTCTTTGCCTTCGCTCTTTTTTTCCCTCTTCTCTTACTCTCTCTCGCTCTTTCTCCCTCTTTTTCTGTGTCGATGGTCAAGGCAGTCAAAGGCGTTCTTCTCGAGTGTGATACGACTGTCAAGCAAATTGTATTAAATCTCAACAAGCGCGGCAACTTTGTGATCGAAGACTTGGACGACACGCACCTGTTTATTGAAGCATCCTGGGTCGACCATTTGAAGCAGCAACTCGACCAGATCCTCGACGAAAACGCCTATACCATTGCCGCCGACGACGCGCGCAAAAACAAGGACAAGGAATAGACGCGTCTCGTCTTCTCTTTTTTTCCCCCTTTCTTCCCCCACCCATTTCTTTATTTTTCTGCTCTCCCCTTTATTTTCTTTCTTCACTTTTTGCACTTTTAGATTTGTTTTTTCTCTTTTTACTTTTGCATGCCCATCTTTAAACAGCACCCCTGCCCTATATGTGGCACCATTCGATACAAGCGCTCGAGCGAATCCGGCTACGTCTGCCGCAATGGCCACGAGATGATTGTAGGAGCACAATTGAGCCACGCAAAATACAACCTGGCGCTTATCGTTCTCCCCATTTTGATTTTTTTTTAGGGCGTGCGGCGGCAAGAAGGCGACGAAAACGAGGGACGCGGCAGGCACACGCGTCGAAAAGTGCGCGACAGGCGCAAGACACAACGTAGGTCACCGATGGCGGTCCATGGAGATGGAACTCACCCCCCTTCTTTCACAAAATCAGGGCTTTATGGCAATGCTGCGCGCGACGCGGCGCGACGCGTGATGCAACACACGCTTCAATTCCTCTGTCGTATCTTTATCCAAGATCTTGGCATGCCACCCGAATTCGAGGTAGGCAAAAAAAAAACAATGTCAAAAGGACCACGACTCATTTTTTTTTAAAAAAGTACATTGTGCGCGAATTGTGGTTTATCTACGTGTCCAAGAACATCACGTTGTCCATTGACATGGAGGACGATGACGACGACGACGTAGCGCGGCGCAAGGCGCTTTACACCTCGCTTCGAGCACCCGGGACAACGACAAACGACAATGATGACGACGATGACGACGAATTGAACCCCGAGGATCTCTTGGAGGAAAGCGACGAAGAAGGCGACAAGGCTGACGCGGCACCCACCACGCAGAATGACCATGTCGAAGAGGACAATCGCATTGAAAATCGACAAAAGCATACGAATGCTGGTCTGTCCGACGAAAGCGTGAAGCATTTGCGGCAATACGCGCAGCGCGTGATGCGCAGCCGGCATCGCACGTCGTTTGCCATGTCGCTGCGGACACGCGAGGCATTGCGCGTGCGCAAGCAGCGGATGATGGCGTCGTTCCACGCCGTGCGGCGGAAAAAGTACCTGAGCTTCACACCGCTGCCGCCGCGCACGCGCAAAGGCGATTTCCCGCCCATCCGCATCTTTGATACCATCCTCTTCTGCTACCTGGGCGCCGTCTACCTCGGCTGGCCCATCCTCACCGCAGACATCCACCGCTGGTCATGCTCCTTGCGCGTCCCCGTCCTCACCGCCATCAAATCACTCCCGCGCGAAACAATCGCAAACCTGCCCGCAAAAATACACACAACACAGCTCCAATCGCTCCCAAAATTGCGCGATACTTTACGCGACTATCTAAACGCGTTTGAAAAAAAATGCAACATCGACCTCCCAGAACCAAACGTGTCGCTCCTCATCTACCGCTTCATCAAGCAATTTTACCTGCCAGGTAATCCCCTCAAAACAAAAAAGCGGGAGGGTCATTGTCGCTCACTTGCTGTTTTACTAGTGGAAATGTATTTTTGCGCAAAGGCTCTATACGACGACTATTGCCCGCCCATCTTTGTTGCCGGCGCAAAGACTTTGCGCAACGAGGAAGTGCGCACCATGATCATCGTCCTCTTTCTCGTCAATGCATGCTATGATCTCGGCGGACCCATCACGTAAACAACCAAAGAATGACTTTTTTTGGGTTTTCACGTGTCGCTGATCCTGTCTCTCTCTTTCTCGTAGTAATCCATACTTTTCCAATTACAAGTATGCGCCGCCCATGCCAAAGGCCGAATGGCTGGCGTGCATCAAGGCCAATGTCGAAAAATGGACCCAGTACGACGAATCACAGCTGCTCACGTCGTCAAAGGCAGACATCTCGCAAGTGATCGCGTTTATCAAGCAGGGCGTCGTCGAAAAACAAGATGCAGAGGGCAAGCGACATGCTCGTAAGTGGGGGTTAGCGGATGAATTGGATCAAAGAGCGTAAAAAAACAAAAATAGAGAAAAAAAATACTAAAATTTTATTTTTTGTGACGCAGGGTCGCTGGTGCGGTCGTATCTGACGCAGAGTGCGCGGCAGCTGGGCATGGACAAGAGCGCACCGACCAATTGGAGCAACGACATGCTGTCGGACGTGCCAAAGCCGGACCTGACGCGCGCAGCCGCCGACTCCGCGCGTGTGCCGGCGCGCTTGTTCGATCTCAACAGGATCACGCGGTACAATTGCAGAACGAGGCGCGAAACGCAAAAGGAGTTCCTGTTTCCAGAGGAGTACGCGCTCATGATCGACCTCGCCTCAAGGATCCTCGGCTGGGACACCATGAATCTGCACATCCGCCTCCAATCCTACCATTATTGCTTGCATCTCCTTGTCCAATAAAAAAGAAACAAGTGAATACCCATCTTGACCCTGCAAGACACGCGCAAACTGAATTCGCTATGAAAAAAAGGCACATTTTGGTTTAATGTCACGCGGATCTCAAAAAAAAAAAAAAAAAAAAAAGAGCTTGCCAATCGTCGAGAAAAAAAGTGGTCTCGTCGATTTCTCGCCACGTTCCCATCACCAGCATCCAATTTAGGATCATCCATGGCGAGGCTTTCGACTGGAAGCATATAGACGTGGCCTTTTTTGTATATTGTTCCTTTTTTGTTCACGATCTGGGCACGGCAATTGCCGCGAAACGCGCTCCAGAATGAACAAGCACGCTAGAAACCACCTATGGCACCCGATTTGCATCTAGGCACACGTCATTTGGACGCGCTGCACGCAAATCAGCAAATGAGCCATTTCGAGCCCTCGGACGAAAATTGAAAACATGGGTTCCTCAAATGACACCAAACTCACATACAAGATGCATCGGATGGAGAAACGACGGAAAATGGCATAAAAGAGCACGCTTCATCTGCTCGTCCCCAAGCAATGAACAATTTAAGTTAAACTTAAAAAGTCAAATGGCGCGTCCGAAACGCGTCTTAATGGCGCGCCGACGTGTCCATCAGAAAGTCGCGTTCTCGATGCATCATTTTGATGAGACCGAGCGGCGCGAACAATCACGGCAGCGACAAGGATGACGCGTGCAAGCTCACCAGCAAATTTTAAAATCGCGTGCGGCTCGCGTGAGCTTGTATCATTTTTTGTGATCATGGATATCACAAACGCGCCCGATCGAGCTCTTTCTGTTGATCTGTGTTTCAAGACATGGCGGCCAGTTTTCGTCGAATTGACCTTGGGTCGAAAATAAACTTGCAAACCCATTTTTCGCCAAAAGATGTTCGATGGACCCCCCGTTTTTAGTGCATTTCCGTTGGTAAAGGTTGCGTGTTCACCATATGGTGTGATTGGCATGGTGATCTGAGGACCTAAATTTTTAGGTTTTCGGAGGGTCGAGGTTTCTCCTTGGAAAATCCTTGATTTTTGAAAATGGTGATGGTGCGTCTTTTACGGATCGCGGAGCTCGCGGGTGGGCTCATTTGAACGACAAAGGATGCCTCTATCGATCCAACGAGTGGATTTCATGGCAAGCCGTCACTTTATTGACAAACGACCAAAATGCACCAAAAAGCTCCAAATACAACTTTTTCTCGGAATCCATGATGTTGCTCGTCATTTATTATTGTACCCCACGAGACCACCCAGGTTAAAGCACGTTTTGTAAGCTTGACACGCGTTGGTTTAGGCTATTCTTGGGGGAGCTTTGTTTCAAAATACCTGAAAAGCCAACCCAGTCGCTATTTGTTGACATCACACCTGTTCGATTTCTGTCAAATGAGCAGCTCAAAAGGTCCTTCAGACGTCACTGAAAACATGACGCCGGATTTTGAGATGCCAAGGTATGGTCACCGCGAAGAGAAGCGTCAACACGTCCAATTTTACGAGCAATTTGCAAGTGTCATACCGAGAAATGAATGCGATGAGCCAGGCAACCGCGAAATGACGCATGCACATAGTCTGATGATCTAGCTGTAGCTCATCCTTTGGTGACGGGGCCGTGGAAACGCGTTAAAAACAAGAAAATGGGTGGTGTGCATACAATCGTGGCGTGATCCGGTCGTTTGTGGCACGTCCATTTAAGGAGGCGCGTGTCAGTGGCTGCGCTCAAGTTTTTTTAAAATCGGACGCGGTGCGCGCGAGAAAAGTGGCAATGACGCGTCTTTTCTGTTTCTGGCGAAAGCAATATTCTATGTTGGTTGGATCCCTAGGGGTTCAATGGAATCCATGGTGGACATGGACAGTGCACGCAATTAGTAATGTGTGCCATTTGTCGGGATGCACGACGCTGATTGGCTCGGAACGGCATAGGCGGCCAATGAACGGGCGCCGCCGTAAGCATGATTGCCGCCAGTCAGCAACAATGCGAAACCAGGCCCAAGCGATCGCACCATTCACTCTTTTTGGACAACGATGTGGCACTATAAAAGCTGGGGGGAAGGTTGCGCTTTTTTTTTTTTTTTTTTTTGTCTTTTCCAACTTTTTTTCTCTACACACACACCACTATGTCTGCCAAAACCTTTTTCGACTTTACCGTCAAGAATATCAAGAACCAGGACTGGAACTTGAATGAGCTCAAGGGCAAGGTAAGCAACGCACAAAACGAAAAAAAAGCAAAAAAGGCGACGCGTAAAAACATAAAGTAAACGTCGTTATCTTTTGTAGGTTGTCCTTGTCGTCAACGTTGCGTCCAAGTGCGGCTTCACCAAGCAATATGCCGGCTTGGAGGAGCTGTACCAAAAGTACAAGGACAAGGACTTTGTCATTGTTGGTGCGCCCTGCAACCAATTTGCCGGCCAAGGTACAGTTTCAACAAATGGAAATTGCGAGCAAAACGCTTCTCACACCCATTTTTTTTTTTTAAAAAAAAAGAGCCCGGCACCGAAGAGGATATTCAAAACTTTTGCACGCTCAACTGGAGCGTGACGTTCCCTCTGACGGCCAAGCTGTAAGATGTGGAAAACAATGTGCACGACAATGCGAGTGCGATAAAACTCACGCGATTTTTTTTTAAAAGCGACGTCAATGGCGATAACGAGGCGCCTGTGTTCAAGTACCTCAAGGAATCGCAGCCTGGTATCCTTGGGTAGGTCGTGGACGCGTTGAAACAAGGGGGGAGGAGAGAATTGACGCTGATCTGGGAACTTTTTTTATTTTTTTTTTTAGTCTGAAGCGCGTCAAGTGGAACTTTGAGGTAAGCGTGCATCGTGTGAAAAAGAGGACCAAGCGTGTGTGAGGCAGGCATTGCCCGAGACCCGAGACCAAGTGACGAATCCATCCTTTTTTTGGTTTTTTTGTGTCTGTGTTTAGAAATTCTTGGTTGATCGCGAGGGCAAGGTTGTCAAGCGCTTTGCGTCCACTACAGAACCCAAGTCCATTGCGCCCGAGATTGAGAAGCTCTTGTAAAAAGGCCTTTTTTTTTTTACCTGTGAATTCACGCCTACCATCTGTTTTACTTCCCCTTTTTTTCTTTGAAATATATTAAACCCGTATTATTATCTTTTTTTTTTCAATGCATGCCAACGGCATGTCAAACAAGGTTGCCCAGGGCATGCAGTGGCCACGAGCACGCGATTTTGGCTGTATCATCGCGTCACCATGCTTTATTTGAAAAAGACCACCATGAGGTCCGGGGCGAGTCTTGGGGTTGATGGTTGCGATGGCGATGGCAAATGGCAATGGCTGATCCTGCAAGACGATAAAAAGTCCGTGCTGCGGTATGAGGCCATGGCGCATTTTCCCCTTTTGTGAGAAAAAAGGGTTATTGAACACGCGACACTGGGCGCCCAACGGGCAAATCATTGGATGCGCAGGCTGTCAATGGACGCTCATTTGATCGCGCGCCCTGCCTCAGTTCAATGGATTCAAATGGGCGCGCAAACGCGTCATTGCGCAGCCTTGGCACGCGGCTTTTTGCCATCACGTCTCCAAAGACTCAAACGAGGAGAATCACGTTGTCCATGTTCGTCGTTTTATTTCTTTTTAGGGGGGAACATCAACAAAATACAAACAGTTGGATAATTATACAAAAATAAGACAAAAGAGAGGGAAAAAGAGAGAGGCGACCAGCAAAGGACGCGTGTAAACGGGGAAACAGGGAGTATACAAATAGAAAAAGAAAAAAAAGAGGGGGATAGAGGAGAGGGGAGAGACACAGAAAAGAAAAATGGGGGGGGGGAAGGGGAAGGCAAAGAAGAGGGGAAAAAAGTGTAGAGAGTGGGGGAACGGGAGGAGACAAATGCAAATTGAGAAAGAAAAAAAAGCCATTGGAGGTGTGGTCATGGCGAGGCATTGACGCCTATAAAAGGGAGGAGCAAGAGGTTGAAAAAAAGGGAGGAGGTATTGTTGGGCTTTGACGCGTTTTAAAGCGATGGGTTTCAGCGATTTCGCGCGTTTTTTTGTTTTTTTTTTTCTTAAGCGTAAGGGTTGGCGGCAAGGACACGGATCAAGGGTGGTGTGTGCATCATTTCGATGGTGAGGATGACGCGGACCTTGTCGAGAGCCTTGATGGTCTGTGACGATTGTTCGACGCTGAAGCCTGTGCTGTTGGAAAGGCGCGACTGGATGATGGACTGGCGCTTGTTGGAGGACTTTGTGGGCTCGGGGTGTTGCTGCTGGCCATTGGTGGTGGTAGTAGTACCATTGGTGGTAGCGGTGGTGCCAATATCGTCGATAAAGTCTTCGTACTCGTCGTCGGACAGCGAACATGTGGGCTGTCTGCCGGTGGACGTGTCGACGCCCTTTTTCCAGAACATGGTGAGGGCGCGGCGCGATTGGTCGAGTTCGTGGCGCCACACGGGCAAGTTGGCCAAGTGGATGCGGCGCTCCATGTTGAGCTCGGGGATCATGACGTCGAAAAAGTCGTCAAACACGGAAATCACGAGGGCTTCACGCTGCAACACGCGGATGCTGGGGTCGTCGACGTTGCGCGGCGTGGCAATGCTGTTGAGATACATGGACGCGAACAATTGGGCGCTCTGCTCGCGCGCAACGAGTGCCGCTTCCTTTTTCACGTTGCAATGTTGGCCCAATTTGTGCACCGTGTCGCGGTCCAAGTAAAAGTTGCGATCTACGGTAGAGTAAGAAACGAGGTTAGACGCGCCCTCTTTTTTTTTTTTCTCCATTTTTTTTTCTCCAAGTTTCTCCAAAATTTTCCCAAAAAAATTACCATTGGCGAGGGTGGCCTCGAGTTGGCGGTGGACGACAATGTCTGCGAATCTGCGCGATGGGGCGGTAAAGTGGGCAAAGAGGGGCAGATTGAGCGAGTAGTGTGCGAATTTGACAATGTCGAGGACGCCTGTGCAAAAGTATTTTGGCGGCTGCATGGTCTTTAGCAAGAGGACGGCGACCATGTTGCGGAGTTGGGGGTTGTCGATGGCCTGGAGGGATTGCTGGAGGCCCTGAGCATTGTCGACGTTGATGTGGACACCGAGCATGTCGCGCGCATAGTCTTGGAGTGCGAGGATCTTGCGCTCGAGCGGGCGCGGTTGGCGGCGCAGCAGCGCAAGCTCGGGCATGTGGCTCGACACCTTTTGCGCGACGCACGTGTTGGCCAGCAGCAAGAATTCCTTGACGACCTTGGCAGCCTCGATCTTTTTGGCCACGCCGATCTGCGAAGGGATGCAATGCGTATTGTCAATGACGTCGTGTGCAAACGTAAACGCGAGCGGCTCGCGCTGCTGGTGCATGGCGCCGCCCTTGGTGTAGCGCCGGTCGTGCAGCTGGCTGGCAATCGCATACAACGACTGAATATCGGCAGAAATGCCCGCACGCAGCTCTGCGTCCTCGATTTTTTCGAGCGCGTGGCCATCTAGCACCTGTTGCGCGTCTTCGTACGAAAGGCGAGCGCGCGACCTGGGGAAAGAAAGAAAAAAAGGAGAGAAAAATTAGCAAAAAAAAAAAAAAAAAAAGATTTTTTTTCCAAAAAAAAAATTTAAAATAGATTTCTTACTTGACCATGGACTTGCCGAACCAGGTGTCGAGGATCTTGCCCTCTGAGTCGAGTTTCCACACGACAGAGAACGAGAAGCGCGTCTCGTCGGGAACAAGATTGGTGACGTTTTGTGTCAATGGCTCGGGGAGCATGGGCACGGATTTGTGGATGAGGTCGACGCGCACACCACGCGCACGCGCCTCCTTGTCGAGCGGCGAATTGGCCTTGATAAAGTACGTGACGTCGCTCACGTGCACGCCCACCTCAAACGTGTCGTCACCGACGCGCTGAATCGTCAATGCGTCATCCAAAACTAAGTGTTTCGAGGGGAAAAAAATGAGCCCAATTTGCTCATTTTTCTTTTTTTTTTCTTTTTTCATTTCTTTTTTCATTTACCATCGGAGCCGGGCGGGATCGATAGTAAAGGCACGGATGCCGGTAAAGTCGCGTCTGCGGTCGGTGGGGACGGGGGAAAAGTCGTAGGGAATGGATGGCAGGCATTTGTACACCTGGTCGGTGAAATCGGTGTGGGTGACATTGTTGTCGGCGAGGATGGCCATGGTCTGAACGTCCAAATGGGCAATTGGGCCGAGCTCGTGCTCGAGGGTGCCAAAGGGATGCAGCGACGTGATGGGCCAGCGCTTGATGGAGCTCTGGTGATTGAGGGAAGAGGGAAAAAGGAAAAATGAGCATTTTTCTTTATCTTTTACTTTTTTTTTTCCCCCTATTCTTTTTTTTTCGCTCTCAATTCGTTCCAGTTCATTTTCTGTCCCATTGCCATTCCCATTCCCAATTCTCTATTCTCTATTCTCTATTCTCTATTCTCTATTCTCTATTCTGTGTTACTTACGACAAAGAGACGATCGGCATAGGCCTCGTGTTGGTCGACAAAGTCGGCGGGGACCTGTTCGATGGGGATGGCGATGAGGGGGACGCGCTTGTCGACGGCCTTGAACCAGACGATGCGCGGGGGGTCCTGCATGGGCTTTTCTTGCTGGTGGTGATGGTGTTGTTGTTGCTGGTCCTCTTGGGCGCGCTTATTGTTTGGGCGGCGCAGGGTGAGCGTGCCGGAAAAGACCTGGTTCTGAGCGCGTTCGAGGATGGCGACGACCATGCCGCAATATTTGGGCCTGACGGTCTCGATATCGTCGTCGCCGCCAAAGATGATCTCATTCTCGTCTTCTTCGTCGGGCAGACGCACCTTGACCTGGCCACCGTTGCGATTGAGCTTTGCTTCTTCCTTTTCCTTCTTCTCACTAAGGACGCGCTGGACATCGACAAGGCGCACGGCCACGACATCGCCTTCGAGGGCGCGATTGCGATCACGCGAGCCGCACACATAAATGTCTGCGTCCAATTCCTCGCACGACACATAGGCGTCGCTGCGATTGCGCTTGTTGACACGGAGCATGCCGCGCACGAGCTGGCGCGAGCGGAAGAGCGGGGTCAGGGCACTGAAGGGCAGATGCGGGATGAACAATTGGCGGCGCTGGTGCGGATTGGCGTCGTCCCTGGAGAAATTGACGCGTGTGGGCGTGAACGGGACCAGATTGAACGAAGGCACCGACAGGCTGCCGCCTCCTGTAGCACTGCTGATGCTGCTGCTGCCCATGGAATGGCGATGATGGCTGTTGGCGGGAGGCGCGCTGGATCGCCACGACGACGAGGCCGCAGAAGCAGACGACGTGGACGACGTGACATGAGGCTCAGGACCTCCATTGTGGCTGTTGATCTGGCCAAGCGAAGAATAAGAAGCTGAACGATGATGGTGCTTTTTGGCCTCGTCGAGATTGAGTGGTTTGTTGAATTGAATGCGACGCGATTGACGACGCGACGCACTCACGGAATCCACCACCGCGTTCTCTTGCAATGTAGGCAGCTGCTGAAGCGACAATCGCTTTTGTTGAGACAACGTAGGCGCGGGATTCACCACATCTTGACGCTTGTACGTGCCCATCAACTTGGCCTCGGCCTCGGCAAGTGCAGCGGCACGTGCAGACGCGTCGTCCCCTTGATCGTCCTCTTCAATCACAATATTCGGACGCAAAAGCGACGACGACGTGCGACGACTGCTCGAAGAAGACGCCGATTTGTGTTTTTCTTGAGAAGGCATCGTCTTGAGCGTGTTGATCATGTGCTGCAGATTGTCCATCGTCATCCCGCCCTTGTTATTATCGCCTTGTGGACCGCCATACGACGCGTGTCGACCCGCATGACCCTGATGGTGCTGCGGATGATGTTGATGATGGTGCATTGGCTGCTCTTCAGGCAATGGTTGCAATCCAAATGTCCCACCATGGCCACCACCACCACTACCGCCACCACCGCCTTGTTGCGGCTGATAGCTGCGTCGGAAGCCTTGCCCACTTTGCACCGTCTCGGCGGAAACAGACGAACGCGACCGAGGACGACGCTGAATCGGCAACGAATGACGCTCGTTCAGACCCTGGAAAGACAGACGCTTATCGTTGCCGGAAAGGAATGGTATCTATTATAAAAAAAGAAGAAAAAAACGAGGGAAAAAGAAGAGGGGGCGAAAAAAAAGTAAGAAAACCAGCGAATTTTAGAAAAACAATGCCTCCATCTTGCTTGCTTACCGTGTCGGGTGGATCAAACAGACCACGCGTGCTCTCGGGAGCCGTCTGATGCTGATCATCCATAGTTCACACACAAAAAAAAAAAAAAGAGAGAAGAGAGAGAGGGGGAAAAAGGGGGGAAGGGGGGAAAAGAATGAAACGAGGGCGTGCGCCTGGAAAAAAAAAAGAGAGAGACAGAAGAAAAGAGTCTGGAAAGAGGAGGGGGGAGAGGGTGAAGAGTGAGTGAGAGGATGAAAGAGCGAGGTAGGATGAACAGGGAAGGAAAGGGTTGGGATGCAAAAAAGAAAAAGAAAAAAGTGCAAAGGAACAAGTGAAAGAAAAGCGATTCGTGGAATTCCCGTCGTCCTTTTTTCTTTGGCTTGACCTTTTTGCTCCGCAACACACACACACGCATCTCGTTGTGTAACCCACCAAAAAAATTCTCACTCGCCTTTTGAATCGATCAGTCGATGCCCCAATGGCACGCTGCACGCCTTTTTATGTGATTTTGGTGCGGTTATTTCTTGCCATTGCTTGATGATCAGTACAGCACGACACTCTTTGCCCCTGTTTACCCGTGCGAAGACGACAATAAAAAAGTTGGACGCTTAAATTGCTTTCTGCCTTTTTTGGCGGCCAGCCAATCACCGCCCGGGCTGTGCGGAGTCTCAATGCCAGAAGCGTCACGCTTTTTGCCCAAAACAAAAAGTTTCGTGTTGATGCGTTTTCGTGTTTTGTTCTATTTTTTTTTTTCTTTTCCCTTTTTTTGTGACCCTCTCTTTTTTCTTTCCCTTTTTTTTCAATGGCTGATCACGCGCCCAGCGACCATTTGTTCACGTCTCTGCTCGACTCGCAGCAGGTGCCCATGGACCAAGAGTTCCCCGTGTCGTCCACAGGCCACATGGACGTCGATCAAGACCATGTGCCTCAGGCACCCGCCCATCGCGTCACTTTTGCCCAGGACACCGTCTCAAAGGTGCTCGATCGCACCGCCCTTGTCGTCATGGAATCCTTTGAGCACTTTATTGAGAGGTAAGTCCCGGGCTTCTCGCATTTCTGCACTTTATTTTGCTTGTTTTGCCGTGTTTTGCTCGAGAAACTCACCTTTTTTCGCTTCTTGGGGGAAATCAGGTACCGTGATGACAGCTCCAGCTACATGGCCACTCAAAGCGCTTGGACAGGCTACCCATACATGATGCAATTGGAGCAATTGAAGCTGTCGGATCTGCAAACCATCTTTGTCGACTTTGCGCACATCCGTGCCAGCGATGAGACCCTAGCCACGGCGCTGCTCGAGCAATACTACCGGTAAAGAAATACAAAGAGGGCGAGAGAGAGAGAAAGCAATTGACCCTTTTTTTTTTTACATGATTTTTCAGCTTCATGCCGTATATTCGCCACGCGATCCAAAACATTGTGCGCAAACACTTCCCGGATTTCATGCACGTGAACACGAGTCTGAGCGAGAATGCGTCTGGCGCCGTGCTGCGCGAGTTTGCCGTCGCGTTCTATGGCATGCCCACACTGCAGCGCGTCCGTGAGCTGCGCACCGACAAAATCGGCCAGCTCATCACCGTTAGCGGCACCGTCACGCGCACCACAGAGGTCAGGCCCGAATTGCTCTATGCCACCTTCTTGTGCAAAGAGTGTACCACCGTTGTCCGCGACGTCGAGCAGCAATTCAGATACACAGAGGTATTCACCTTTCCTTGCCAAAATCGCTCCCTTTTCCATGTCAAAATCGACCGCGGCCCATCTCATCCCCCTTTTTTTTTGTCATCCGTAGCCCTCCATGTGTAACGGCATTGGCTGCTTCAATCGCGGAAATTGGGAATTGTTGCTTGAACAATCCAAGTTTGTCGATTGGCAAAAGGTGCGCATCCAGGAAAACTCGAGCGAGATCCCCACCGGCAGCATGCCCCGAAGGTACAAAAAAAAAAAAAATAGGGCTTGCGTGTGGCGCAGCTCACCGATTTTTTTTCTAGTTTGGACGTCATTGTGCGTGGCGAGATGGTCGAGCGCGCCAAGGCTGGTGACAAGTGCATGTTTACCGGCACATTGATTGTTGTCCCCGACGTTGCCGCGTACCGCACCCCTGGTAAGCACTCGTCACCCTCCCTCCCCCATCCAAAAAAAAAAAAAAAAGCGAAAAATTGCGGAAAAACGAAAAAAAGGCATCATCTCATGGCCCTCGCCCCCTCTTTTCTCCCCTGAAAATAGGCACCTCCGTCGAGGCGCAGCGCGATACCAGCACGCGTTCGCGTGAGGGCATGGCCAACGAGGGCGTGACCGGCTTAAAGTCGCTGGGTGTGCGTGATTTGACGTACAAAATGTCGTTTTTGGCCGCCATGGTCCAGCCCGCCACCATCCACAAGACATCATCGGCCAATTTGCATGGCGAGGATGCCGAGAATGAGACACAAGAACAGGTGCTCCAAGACTTTACCCAGGAAGAGGTCGACAAGCTCAAGCAAATGCTCAATCTCGACTCGGGTATCTATAGCAAGCTCGTCGGCAGCATCGCGCCCAATGTTTATGGTAATTTCCCATTCGAGAGGAAAAAAAAAAGCATGGCGCAAATCTGACTCGGCTTTCACTCTTATTTTAGGCCACGAGTACGTGAAAAAGGGCATTTTGTTACAAATGATGGGCGGTGTGCACAAGCAGACGCCCGAGGGCATGAACTTGCGTGGCGACATCAATGTGTGCGTCGTCGGCGACCCCAGTACAAGCAAGAGTCAGTTCCTAAAGTAAGCAAAATCCCATGGCAAAACGACAAAAAAAAAAATGGGATTTCTAACTCGTTTTTTTTTTACGTGTGCGGCTTCATGCCTCGCTCCGTGTACACGTCGGGCAAGGCGTCCAGTGCGGCCGGTCTGACAGCATCCGTGATCAAGGACGAGGAGACGGGTGAATTCTCCATCGAGGCTGGCGCGCTCATGCTCGCGGACAATGGCATTTGCGCCATTGACGAGTTTGACAAGATGGACATCAAGGACCAAGTCGCTATCCACGAAGCCATGGAACAGCAGACCATCTCCATTGCCAAGGCAGGCATCCAAGCAAGCCTCAACGCCCGCACAAGCATCCTCGCCGCCGCCAACCCCGTCGGTGGCCGCTACAACAAGAAGCTGACCCTCAAGGTAAGATATAAAACAAAAATTTAGTCATTTTGGACTCACGCTTTTCGATCCATTCGTAGCAAAACATCAACATGTCGGCGCCCATCATGTCGCGCTTTGACCTGTTTTTCGTGGTGTTGGACGAATGCAATGAGGTGGTTGATTTCCACGTGGCCAGACACATTGTCAATGTGCATCGCCTCAAGGATGACTTTATTCAGCCCGAATTCTCCACCCAGGACATCCAAAACTACATCCGCTTTGCTAGAACATACAAGCCAAAGGTAAAAATAGGCGAAAAAAAAACCACGGAAAGTGTCACCCCATGGGACGCGCCGCTCATCCCCCGCGCTCTTTTTTTTTTCTTTATTAGATGACACCCGAGGCCGCGGCCAAGCTGGCAGACTGCTACCGCGACCTGCGCCAGGGCGACGCGCAGGGTGTGACGAAAAACTCGTATCGCATCACTGTCCGCCAATTGGAGAGCATGATCCGTCTCTCTGAAGCGATTGCGCGCGTCTATTGTAGTGACAAGGTACCCATGAAAAAAAAAATTGAGAAAGAGACAATGGGACTAAGATGAAGGCACCTCTGACACGCTCGCCCTTTGCCCCCTTTTTTTTAAAAAAAAAAAAAAGATCACCGAATCGTATGTGAACGACGCCTTTGGCCTGCTGCAAAAGTCGATCATCCGCGTGGAGCACGACGACGTGGACATTGATGAGGACACCACGGGCATTGAGGGCCATATGCGCAACATGCACGTCGACACGCAGCGCGACGCATCCCAACAAGAAGATGCCATGGAAGAGGACACCCAAGAATCCCAGCGCATCAAGATTGAATACGCAAAGTATTGTCAGATCCAAATGATGCTTGCACATCGCCTCAAGGAAGTCCAAGATCAGCGAGGTAAGGAAAAAAGAAAGAGAAATCACACCAAGAAATGCGTGTCTGACGCGCTCGTTATGTCTTAAAATCAATAGATGAAGGCATCCGTCGCAGCGATCTTGTCATGTGGTACCTCGAGGCCAAGGAAGACGAGATGGAAACAGAGGAAGACCTGGTCCGTGAGCAAACGATCATCAACAAAGTCATCAATCGCCTCATCAAAAAGGTATGAAAAAAAAAAAGGGATCCCCGACGTTCTTGGTTGTCAAAACAAAAAACAAAAAAATGCGCGCTCACACGGTCTCTTTATGATGATTTAGGACCAAGTGCTCATCGAGGTTCGTGAAAGAATGGACCCGGCGCCCGCCACGGACGGCGACCAGGGCGACGACGACCAGCAAGCTCAAGACGAAGAAGACGACGACGATCGGGTCCTCATGCTGCACCCCAATTATGTTTACGAAGAGTAGATGACCCATTTTTTTTCTTTTTCAATCCTCCATTGCTTTCCTTTTTTTTCCATGTATATAAGTAATTTTTTTTTCCTTCTCGTAATAAAGCGCATCAGTTCATCCCATCTCGTTTCATTTTTGGACGGCTGCGACATGACACGACCAAAGGGGCGGGGGCTGGGGCAGGATGAAAAAGATCAAGCAGGCGGGGGGCGCACGGCAGAACAAGGGGGACAAGCGAGGCCCAGCGCACCCGGATCCATCCTTTCAGGAACAATTGCACAAGGGCAGCCCCAAGCTCAGCCAATCGATGATAAAAAAGACCATAGCGGCCGCTCTTTGCCATTCTCGGAGACGCCATTTATAGAGCTTGCAAGACATTGCACAAAAACTTGGGAGCTTTCAAATGCGGCAACTCGCCTTTTGGTCGTCTTGACACATTTCCCCGACAACAAAAAAAAAATCCTTTTCACTATCGATGAGTTCTCCTTTGGGTCCCTTTAACCTTAAATGGCCATTGGGCGCGGGGGAAACAAAAAAAAAATAGAAACACCCTTCCGGCGATCGGGTTTCCTTGAGATACGGATGATGGGCCATTCAATGGATCTTTTTTTTTTATTGATTATGCTATTTATGATATACGGGGGTGATAATATATACTCAATGGGCGGGGGAAAGGGGTGTCAAAAAAAAGGGGGGCGACGGATTGTCCTAAAGGTTCATGTACAAAGAGGGTGGCAGGCAACGTGGGACGGGCCGTGCTCAGCGCGGAATAAGGCGAGAGAGAGCAAGATGCGTTATGATACAAAAGAGGAGGAATTGAGGGAAACGATCAAAAAAAAAAAAAAAAAAAAAACCAACATTTATGATATACGGGGGTGATAATATATACTCAATGGGCGGGGGAAAGGGGTGTCAAAAAAAAGGGGGGCGACGGATTGTCCTAAAGGTTCATGTACAAAGAGGGTGGCAGGCAACGTGGGACGGGCCGTGCTCAGCGCGGAATAAGGCGAGAGAGAGCAAGATGCGTTATGATACAAAAGAGGAGGAATTGAGGGAAACGATCAAAAAAAAAAAAAAAAAGCCATCTAGGCGGCGGTCATGACCATGGTTTTTGGCGGTGGCGGGTTCATGGAATATTGTGTGAACCAGACAGGTTGACGTGACGCGGTGCGCGTAGACCGGATGGAGCCTCTGGGGTAGGGCGTGGGCGCGGCGCGCAGCGCCTCTTGCTCTTGCTCTTGCTGTTTTGAGGAGGGGCCATTGTTGTCAATGGCCTGCGAAGTGTGGTCTGCCGAGTGTTTGCGCTTCTTTGATGAGAACAATCCGCTCAATTTGGACACAAAGTGGTCAATGACGGATGACCGCTCATGCAGAATCGACGGTGTTGACGCGTGGAAGGTGCGTCTGGGTGGTTGAGGCGGCGCACTGGACGCACGACGCGGCATGGTGGCCAAAGGTTCATACTTTGCCGGCGTGTGAGCAGATGCGATGCACGACCGTTGCGAATAGATGCTCTGACTCGAGATGGACCCATTCTTTTGCCGCACCGATGCCGCTGCAGGCGTGTACGCGCGCTCCGCCGTCGGCAAAAAGTGGTCGTCATTGTGGTAAGGAAAGGTCGCCGACCGCGGCGATTCCATCACAATGTCCTTGGATGTTTTGCGCTGCCGACGAGGGCGTGGTGGCGGCGCCAAACCAAGCGCCGTCGTCGTGGGCACTGGCAAATGTCGATCCAATGCCTGCTGCTCGCTGGATTGCCCATAATACCGCCGGATCGACTCTTGCTGTAACGAAGTCATCGAGTCAGACAGCTCGTTCATCTTGCAAATGTTCTCCTCCGTCAATGGCGTCATGGGCCTTGTTGGTCGTGTGGATTGAACGCGTCGCGACATCATGCAATGAATCAAAAAATCAAAAAAAAGACGAGGGAAAAAAAAAAAAGGGAACAATGGTAAAAGAAAAAAAGATGAATAAAAAAAAAGGATCGCCCACTCTCTTTTATACCTTTTGTTCTAGATTTGTGTGAGGTGCTCATCCCGACAAGAGAGTCGTGCCAACTCCCGAAACGACACACTCGCACAAAAAAAGAAAAATAAGGTTGCTCAGGGCGCGAGCGCAAAGGCGCGCTAAGACCCATCCCCCATCTCGTTCTTTCCGAGCCGACAGAGAGAGAGCGAAGGGGGGGGGGCACGGCGTCCTTGTGCTTGGCCCTTCTCACTACAATTGACACGACTACAATCTCTTTTCTCCTTACTATCCTTGCTTTCCGCCTTTTTTTTTCTGCCATTCCCGTAACCCCATCGCACCCATCGCGGCCGCCCGACGTGCCTGCGCCCGCATTTTACTTTTTTCTTTTTTTTTTCCAGTGCCGATGCCTCTTTTTTTCTGCTTTTTCAAATGTTGACTGAAAAAGGGGGGAGACAGAAGGCAAGATGACCAAAAAGATGTCAACCTGGAATGCGCCAAACAAAGCACCCAGACTTGACAAGGTAACACCAACTTCTAAATATAGGGTGGACCCCAGCGGTCGCACCCTGATTCATCGATGGAGGTGAGGGGGGGGGCACTGGGGGTCGCGTCGCTCCTCTTTTATCTTTTGTGGTCGAGACCACTGTCCATGAAACACCCTCCCCCCATCTTTTTTTTTTTTTTTTATAAAAAAAAAAAAAAAAAAAGAGGAGGATTGCTCGGGCTTACCAATTCCTGTCAAAAACAAACAACCGCCTCATCTGTCCCTCTTAAATTGAGTATGATCTTCTCTTGCAGCGCGCCCGCCACGTTTGGGCGTCCCATCGGCACTTTGCCTATCGTAGTGATTCCGAATGAAACACGCTCCCTCAGGCGTAAAACATGGCGATGCGCCAACCATATGGCGCAACAAGGAGCCCATGAATGGACCGTCCATTCTTTTGTGCAAGGCCAAAATTGAAGCGGAGTGATCATCCACGTTTTTTTTATATAATGGTTGGGCGCAAACCGCCTCTTAAAAACCATATGATAGCGCCCCGGAATTCATAAAAGCCTCGCTTGTCCCCCTTCCCCCCCCCCTCTCACAGGTTAAAACTTCACATGTGTTGCGCAAGCAACGATGGAACGCAAGAAGGGGAGACACAGAGACCGCGTGCCATCTGTCAGGGCAAACCCAAGGTCCTAATGTGTCATGGAACGACGTGATAAAAAAAAATGAAGCTACTGTAATCAATCAAATTTCTGCCCCATTGACGGGTCATTTCTCCATCTGGATTCGGGGGGACTGCATGACCGAGAGCGAGATTCAGGGTCAGGGGCAATCATTTTTTCCACGTGAGAAACAAAAGAGATGGCCATCGCTTCTATTTCATCTTACGATGCCTCCTTTCTTCTCAGCTCACGGAGCAAAAAAAAAAAAAAAAGAGCAGCAATGAGATCAATTTCAGGGGCGGTCGGTTCGATACATGTGATCGACGCGCCACCTCATCTTTTTCTCTCTGACACGAGATGAATCGACAAAAAGGCACGCCGATTTTAACAAAAAAATCAACAAAATTCGCCGTTGCTCCCAACTCAAGGCGCTCACGCAAGTACAATAAGGTCGGAAACGCATTCAAATGTGCATGGTATGATAGAGCTAGAAAATTGAATGCATGCCTCAGAGATCATGGAGACGCCGCTGTTCCCAACCGAAAAAAATCAGCCGTGGGGAGGTGTCCAGCGAGAAATGCAAAATCAGGTCTCCTCGTCTCCAGAATCGCGCCAAACTTGCACATATGATACTGTAAAGCAACATGACGAAACCAAGAAACATATCCAAAAGAGTGCGATCCATCTGCTCATTGTCAAGCAACGACCCATTTTCGATTTTTCTTTCCGGGCAAATGACGTCGCGAAAAATACGTTACAATGCCGCACTGGCGTGCCACATTCAAGAGATGCGCTAGGCGCGTCAATTTGATGAAGGCCATGGGCGACTGACACATATCATAATAGCTGTGGAACACGCCATTATTATCCATTCAAAGTGACGGAATAAGTCTCGTTTTTTGTCTCGAGTTTACTCTGTCAGAATTCATTCATCTTGACAGATCACAGGCACAGATGCAGCAGAGCATGCTCTTTCAGATGAATCTTGTTTCAGGGCGCAACGACCAACCCTCATCGAGTTAGCCATGAGGCGAAAACAAGGTTGAAAATGTAATTATTAACAAACTGCGTTTATCGCCCAAACCAGATGTTTGCTTGACGCACGCCTTGACTCTTAGTTTTTACAGTATGGCGTTTTCTTGCTAAACAACGTGCATTCATCTGCCATGTGAATGGCATGCCAGGCATGGCGATCCAAGAAACTGAATGTACACATTTGAAAATGCCGACTATGATATGTCATATCCCTTGGAAAATCGCGATTTTTCCAAAGCAGCAGCTTGACGCGCCATCGCGTGATCGCCGCGCCGTGAAAATTAATGTATGCACTTTGGCCACCTGTCAAAAACAAATTAAAAACCGGCGGGGTCAATCGGGCCGTTGACGAATAATCGACATTTGTTCACAAATTCATACCTAATATCACCACTTCGGCGAATCTGGCGCGTCAAATTGTTACGTATTCGATCGGGCTGAAAGTTGCAACAGCAGAAATAAAGATAGAGATACTGTACACACCAGCGTCATGTTTTCCCTGCCCGCGTACCCGGCAAGACGGATGATGCGCGACCTTTGTATAATACTGTATCATACTCTTGCAACACTCGATCAAACATTTCAGTCTCAATTTTTGACATTGGGCTTGGTACTCGACAGTTCGCTGTTGCGACAAAAATGCAGAATTTGATTCTCTGTCGAAAGAGACCATTTTCACGGGCGTGCATTATGTACTCATGTTGTTTTTTCAAAGAAGAATCGCAATTGTGCAATTTGCTACCATCATGGAAGAAATACCGACGATGATATGATGAGGTTGCTCGAGGAGATGGTGCCACGATCCTTTGAAAGGGAATACGCGCGGTGGGTGACCCGCAGCACAGGGCTATTCGACAAGCGACGAGGAGTCGAGGACCATGACGGACAAGATGTGATGCACGCCGCAGAAGAACTTGGAACAGAAGACAGCGCATCATGAGAGCAGCTGAGGAAGCGCTGCTGCTGCAGCAGGAAGGGCTTACGCAGGAAGAGACCACCGGTGGCGAGCACGCTGACAGCGGCTCGATTGCGACAATAATCCCCTACGACGACGCCGACGTGGTGGACGCACCCATTGATGACCTAGAGGTCGGCCAAGAAGCCAGTAGCAGCAACGAAACCACAATGCGCCGTTCTCAGTGTCCTACAGTAACGCACTCGATGAAGCACCGCCCCGTCTTCCCAAGAAGCGCCGCTCGAAGCGCAACACTGCTGCAAAGTGATTGTACTGTATGTCATCAAGATTCTCAAGCATTTTGTTTGTTAAATCAGTTAATAAAAAACGGGATTTACAGTATTATTAGACGCGCCGCCCCACCAGTGCGTCTTGTAAAAATGTCAAAATCGATGCTGGGCGCGCCGTTCTGGATTTCAATGTTTTAATATCCGCTTTTCACGCCCTACTTTGAAACGAAACAGGCCACCAGGGGCACTCACTATGTTTCTTTTTTCTTTTTCTTTTGCCATCATCCCTTCATCATCCACACTTCTCTATATCATCTTTATTTTTCTTGTCAGTGGCAATGCTATGAGACAAAATAGAATTTTCCGTACCTCTTGTTTGACTTAGTCAATTTTTTGCGATTTTTTTCGCCCAATTTTCGACCTTAATCTCGAGTTTGCCAGAAACTTTCGCGTGACATGTTGTAATATGAAAGGTGTTTTACTGTATATGTTATCAGGGACGTAGAATCGAATGGCACCGTTCAAATTTTATTTCCGATATCCGATTTGCGATTTGAGCTTTTTTTGAGGGACCCACCCTATGACGATATTGTATGACCAAACGTAAAAAAGTGGCAAAATCATCAATTTCTCGAAATCCATCAAATAAAAATAAAATTTGAACAGTGCCATTCGATTCTACATCCCTGATAACATATAAAACACCTTTCATATTGCAACATGTCACGCAAAAGTTTCTGGCAAACTCGAGATCATTAAGGGCAAAAATTGGGCAAAAAATGGCAAAGTCGAACAAGAGGTACGGAAAATTCTATTTCTCCTTTTATCTGGAGCAGCGCCCGCCGTTTTTGCATTCTTTTTTCTTCCTTTTTTTTCTTTGTGGCGACTCGTCTCTGGCTATCTCCATGCATCCACATTAAAACACTGCAGAAGCGTTTTTTGCGTTCACCTCGACGGAGGTCTACTCTTTTTTCGTAAAAAACTTTTGGACCGGAAGTACTGTACGTACAGGCAGTATGGCTGTACTGTATGATCAATTGGCTCAAAAGTGCTCTCCCGAAGCCGCCCGCCAGCATTTCTACATTTTACTTTTCCAAAAAATGGGGGAAATTTTTTTTGCTATTACTGTAATTTTCAAAGTTGACCCCAAAAAAGTGACGGTTATTATACAGTAGATGAGACGCACCATACGACCAAATCTACTGGTCGACAAGACCCGAGATCAATTGGGTCATTCTGCAGCAGATAAATTTAAAATATCGTGGACATTTTAACAATTTGGCGCAATCTTGGTCAAATTTTCTTCGATTGCAATGAAACTTGCATTGTTCGAATTAGAAAGGTTTCAGCGCCCTTTCCGGAATGTTTATTTGCCCGATGCATAAATTTTGTACGCTTGCAAAATCGGATCAAACTTTTGATTTACGTACAGTATTTTTAAATCTCATTTTCTCGACAGCGAAAACGACAACCCAAGCGTTTTTAACGTATCGTAAGCAGCTGCTGAATATCCATCGAACGAGACCAGTTTTACCGATGGATGGCTAAAACTCGCAGAGAAAATTCACTTTTTCATCAAAATCTTTAATCGCGATTTGCTCGACAACGGTCTAATAAACCTGTGATTTTTATTCCAGTTTTACAGCAAAAGGCGGCTCAAAGCATCTAATGGGATGACTTGCAGTGCGCTAGCTTGGGTTTGAATTTTTTGCATCGATTATTTCACCAGCCTGCAGCAGCCCACTGCCCCACTCATCAGCGCACAAAAATCTGCAAAATAAAAAACAAAAAATACAGTGAAAAAATTTGACCATGCAATTTATGTACCTTAATTTGGAAGGGTCAAACCTTAAATTTTTGCAAAAAATCTTGCCAAAAGTAGGCATTTTTCTCAGTCGATCGGCGTTCATGCGTCACTCTTTGGGCATTTTTCTTAAAGTTGGGGCGACCTGCCATTTTGTCTGCCAATAGGAAATAGTCGGAGTTACCTGTTTGGGATGCATTGATCACTCGGAGTTCGAAATTCCCTAAATTTGGCATTTTCTGAGATTGAAATGAGGGACCCCTGAGTGACCCCTGAATTTTTCAAAAGTGGTCGTAGCGCTTTGAAGGTTTAAGCTTTTTCGTTGCAAATTTTGCGTTGAATTCGATGCGGCTATTTTTGAGCGGGGTCGAACATGCAGACGGCCAGATGAATGCAAAATAGTACAAACGCGTCGTTTTTGGCATTCGTGCACGACATTGCACAGGTGTTTGAGCGCTTGGCGGTCGCCAACATGGTCGTCAATGCAAACAAGTGCCGCCTGTTCCAAAGCACCGTCAAGTTCCTTGGCTACAGTATGATGTCTCAGCCCTGGGATACAGTACTGTACCGGTATTTGCCCGCTCCCGATCGCGTCGCGCCCATCGTTCAATTCCCGGTTCCAAGGTCCGTCGAGGACGTGCGTGCATTTTTGGGCCTTGTTGGTCATTTCCGCACACACATCCATCGGTTTTCCGACATCGCGTTGCCCCTCACCAATCTCCTTCGCAAGAAAGTGCCATTCGTGTTCGACAGCGCGTGCATTGGCGCCGTTGAGGCATTGAAGGGCGCTCTTGCAAAGGCGACACGACTACGATATCCCGACAGAAGACAAGCCGACTTTGCCGTGTTCACGGATGCATCTGACAAGGCCATGGGTGGCGTACCTACAATTTTTCGACGTTTAGTATGAATTGGGCCATTCGTTTTCTCCGCCTCAGGGACGTGCCTTTTTCTTTTCCCTTGTCTTCTTTTTTTACTAGCCTTTGACCTGTTTGCATTATTGATCACCTTTGTAGCTTGCATGTATGCACAGGTATGGCGACGATAGAGTGCAGGTATGCTTGAACGAAAGGCAGGTACAACAGTGCCCGTCTTTGTATTGCATTTGGACTCTTCTCTGTCTTCCTCTCTCTCTCTCTCTCTTTTTTGTAGCTACTACCGTAGTGCCGTGCAAAAGTAAAGAGCATTGTCTACAGTATCATACATACCAGTCAATGCAAGCAAAACGCAAGAAAATCAAAAATGACGGCTCTCCTTCATTTGCTTTTTTATAATAACATGTCTCTGAATGATATAAAAATGCATGGTGTTCGGCACAAGTGCACGGCACAGCACGCAAGGTTTTTTTTTTCTAAAAAGAATGGTGGTGCGCAAAAGTGCAAAAATCGTGAAAAATTATTTTTCTGGTATTAAATAAAGGCTTGATGGTAAAGTAAGAGTCACGGGTTGCTGGAATTGTGCCTCGTTGTCATGTGTGTAGAAAATTAAGTAGGTCATGGTGGCCTGCTGCGAGCACGCGTATGAAATTGGGACGGAAATGGGATTTGGGCGGCGGGGCGGCGGGGAAAAGTCTGTTTCCAAAGGGCGACCTGCCCTTTTTTTTTTTGGTTCTCCTCTTTTTTTTCTCTTTCCCGTACTGCTCAGGTTTCGCGTTCCTGTTCCTTCCCGCATTCTTTGGTCATAGGGTAAGAGCACCACGCGTGCGACTTGACTCGTATTAATATCGTTTGTTTCTGCCTTTCGTGTCGTCATAGGGTCGTTCCACGACACATTTTTTGTTTTCCTCTCTTTCCTTGTCATTTTTACTCTAGACGAATTCCATTTGTCCTGGCGTAAAAAATAAAAAAAGAAAAGAAACAGGGAAACCCGACTCGCTTATCGCATGAGCTCCTCCGTGAACAACGCGCCGGCCCACGCGCCATCTACACCGTCGTCCCATGCTGCGCTGTCGCCTGCAGTGCCCACCGACTTGCCGCGCAC
This sequence comes from Gongronella sp. w5, assembly GCA_001650995.1. NCBI lineage: Eukaryota > Fungi > Mucoromycota > Mucoromycetes > Mucorales > Cunninghamellaceae > Gongronella > Gongronella sp. w5. Next base: position 98,694 of record KV441944.1, read on the forward strand.
GGCGCATGCCGCGACCACAGATGAACACACGCCGTATGTCCCTCCCCCCTTTTTGTTCTCAGGCCAACAATCTGCTCATACACGCTTTTTTTTTTTTTTTAATCTGCTCTCGCAATCCAATTCACCTTTTTTTTTTTTTTAAAAAAATCTTTTAGGTACATGAACAGCAACAAAAAAGCGCATGGCCCACCACGACCGAACCACAAGACGAATCGTAAGTTTGAAAATAGAGAAATTCCCCCTTTTTTATTGCCAATTTGTGAGCGTGAGCGTGTGTGGATTGTTTGATCAGGTGGCACACACGACAAACAAATGGGCGTGTGCCTGTCGTTGACTTTTTTTTTGATAGAATACAAGCACGATTATGGCTACAACAGCGAAACGGGCAAAATCAAGCATCCCCCCTCGTATAGCAAACCCGCACCAGATCATGTGCGCGCCGGCGGCATGCAGCAGCAGGTAATCAAGAAGAAAAAAAAAATCACGCCTGCCCTTTTTTATTTATTTTTTTACTCACGACTCTCACTCCGTCTCCCCCCCCCCTTTTTTTTTTGATAGAAACCTTCGTTTCACCGGCAAGGCAAAGGCACGTTCAACAAGCGTGAGCCCAAGGCGGCCGACAATAGCCACAAGGACAAGCTGTTCACACAGCCGTTTGTGCCGCAGTCGTCGTACACGAATGGGTCGCCTATCCAGGCTTACCACCACGCCGCACCGGCAGGTATGCCTTTGCACGCGCATCATCCTTCCCAGCAGCAGCAACAACAACATCCGCAGCCGCCGTACACGGCGTCACAGGCGTACTCATCCGGATCATTGCACGCCATGTCCTATTACGTGCCTGCGGCGAGTGCAGACCCCGCAACGCGACACGCAGGTATGTCCATGCATCCCGGATGGCCAATGGCACATTTTGTAAGTTGGGGGAATTGGAGGTGTGAAAAGGGTGAACATTGGCCAATTCATCGATTCCGCATTTTTTTTGTTTCCCTTGCTTATAGTACGCGACGACGGCCCAGCCTGTGTACGACCCGCACCAGCAGCAAATGACGTATAGCTACATGTACGCGCCTCACATGCCGCACCAGGTGCCGCCCCCACCCCCATCGTCGTCGTCGGCCATGTACCCGTCGCCGCAGATGCAACATCCGCCATTACCCGTGTCGTCGCCATCATTGGGACCGCAGAATTTGGGCCCACAGACCTCGCATCAACGCGCATCCTCATCCACAACGTCGGCAGCGTCACAGGGCTCGCCACACACAGCATCCACCAAGCTCGCCGCCCCGGCATCGCCGTACCAGCCGCCTCAGCATCACAGCAGTCCTAATCCGTCCAAATCCAAGGCCATTGCCATCATCAACCCGGATACAGGCACACGCGTCAACGTCGATATTGCAAAGAGCGTATCCACAAGCTCACGTAGTAGCACAACCACCACAACAAGGCGCGATATCGACCATCTTGCTCCTCCCTCGTCGTCCTCATCGTCTTCTGTGGCTGCGACTGCGACTGCGACCGCTGCACCTGTTGCTGTGCAAACAAGCATTCCCAACCCCAGCCCGTCTTATCTGGACATCATGGACCCGGCCATCCGCGAGCGCGAGGAGCGCGAAGCCCAGGAACAGCTCGAACAGCTCCGGCAAAAGCAATTACAAGCTCAGAATCAGCAAGATGACCAAGAGAACGCCGCAAAAGCCCTTGCATCGCCCGAAAAGGGGCATGAACACGAAAAACACGCCCCAGTGCCCGAGGAATCGACGGTGGAAAAGGATAAAACGGAGAACGATGTGGCGACAGGCCCCGAAATCGTCGAATTCGACGTCACCGAGTCGCCCATCCCGACGCGGTCCAATGCGCCCGAGACCATTGTCCCCAGCGCGGCCCCGGGCACAGAAGGAGAAGGAGAAGACGACGTTGTGCCCACCGCCCCTGCCGTGTTGCCCCAAAGTCCTGAAATCACGCTGACGGACGCCAAGGACGAGACCACCGCGCCAATCACGCCGCCAATGGAAGCCAAAGACGATAAAGACGAACAAAATAACAACGAAAAGATTCCCTCGGCACCGCCGTCGCCGTCGCCACCACCCGCCATTGAAGAAAAGGACGAAAAAAGCCAAGAAGAGGCCAAAGAGACCGGCCATGGGCTTTCCAATGGGATTCTTCGTTATGACCCTGTGTTTTTGATGCAATTCATGCCGCTATGTATGGACATCGACGAAGATTTGTCCATGTTCCAAAACATGCAGCCCGTCATGAAGCGCCAGCCGTCGACGGATCGCCATCTTGGCCGCAACAACGCATCAAACACGTCTTCGGCGCACCAACATCCGAAAGCGCACCAGCATTCCCACGCGCACCCGCCCCAGCAACAGGGCCAGCAGCAGCAAGGCCAGCAGCAATCGCAACCGCAGCCACAGCACTCGCCATCTCATGGGGTGCAGCAGCATTACCCGCCTCAAATGGGGTTCCAAGGTGCGCGATCGCCCATCCAAGGCAATACACACCAAAAATACGCTCAGACGACACCTCGGCAGGGCCGCCACCAAGGCGGTGGGGCCAATCACGAAATGCAGCGCGAAGGTTCCATGGGTCGTCATGGTGGAAAGCCATCCTCGGGTGCTGGTGGCGGGCCAACACGCGGAAACACGCATTACGCGCCACCGTCGTCTATGGGCGCGACCACCAGTGCATCCGCGTACAATATTACCAACGTGATTGCGGCCGTCACCGCCTCGTCCTACCATGGCAATAACAACAATTACAATTATAACAAGGCACGCACACCATCCAACGATCCATTGTGGCAGCCATTGCCCAAGAGCGAGAACCGATGGGTCCCACCATCTACAGCGAAGGCCACGACGGCGGCTACGAGCACCAGTAGCAACAGTAGCAACAGCAATCAGACCATGGATCCCAAGGAAATGGAAAAGGGTGAACAGCAATTGTCACAAGAGGACATCTCGCGCAAGATTAAGGGCTTACTGAACAAGCTGACGCTTGAGAAATTCGACAGCATTTCCGACAAGATCATCATGTATTGTGCGCAATCACGCAACGAGACCGACGGCAAGTCGCTACGCACCGTGATCAAACTTGTTTTTGACAAGGCGTGTGACGAGGCCGCATTTGCACCCATGTGGGCCCAATTGTGCCGCAAGATCGACAAGTGGATGCCTGCAGACATCACCGACGTCACCATCCTCGACAAGCAAGGCAATCCGCTTGCAGGCCACCCACTCTATTGCAAATACCTCTTTAGCCGCTGCCAGCGCGAATTCGAGCGCGGATGGGCCGTCGCTCTGCCGCAAGGCACAGACACCGCCGTCGTCTTGAGTGACGAGTATTATGCCGCTGCCAAAATCAAGCGCCAGGGTCTCGGACTCGTTCAATTCATCGGCGAACTCTACCGACTCGGCATGCTCACGGAAAACATCATCTATGGCTGCCTCAAGCGCCTCAGCGACTATGGCGCACAGGCTCGCGAGGAGGAGGTGGAGTCCCTCTGCAAGCTGCTCACCACCGTCGGCAAGGATCTCGACAAAAACACCGTAAAAGCACCCATGTTTGACGTCATCTATTCCCGCATGCAAAACGAGCTGTACAGCAGCCCGCACCTCTCGTCCCGCGTCAAATTCATGATCCAGGCAACCACGAAAAAAAAAAGAGCGTCAATCACATGAAAATAACGTTTTTTTTTCTTCATTTTTAGGATTTGATCGAGTTGCGCAAAAACAAGTGGGTGCCCAGACGAAGCAAACAGGACGGCGGGCCAAAGACCATTGCCGAGATCCATGAATTGGTAAAAAAAAAAAAAAAAAGAGAACGAAAAATGGGGAAAAAAAAAAAAAAAAAAAA